>NC_069404.1:28447582-28479691 GCF_026875155.1 Cherax quadricarinatus
CAAGGATTCATACTTTTTTGCAACACTTATGCATGTTGCTTGTTTCAGTTTAACTGCAAACCAGAACTCCTAAATCTTTTTCGCAATCCGTAATATTAAGATCTACATTATTTAGTTTATATGTGGCATGGTTATTGTCCTGCCCCACATTTAGAACTTTGCATTTGTCTATTTTAAAACTGCATCTGCCCCCTCTCCGATCACTGCATCAATCTCCTCAAATCTTCCTGGAGTGCTCTAATTCCTCGTCAGAATGATTTCGACGGCCTATTTTGGTGTCATCGGCAAACTCTGATGTCGCTCTTTATGCCCTCATCTATGCCCGTTTATGTATATTGTGAACAGCAGGGGGCCCAACACTGCCCCTGTGGAAAAACCGCTCGTGACGCTTCCCACTCTGATTTCTCCCCATTTATGCAAACTCTCTGCTGCCTATTTGCCCAAACCATGCCTCTATCCAGGAAAAATAATTTTCCCCTCCTATTCCATGTGCCTTAATTTTCCTCAATAGTCTCTGATGTGGACCCTGTCAAAAGCCTTACTGAAGTCCATGTACACAATATCATATTCATTACCATGATCTACCCCTCAAATTTACCTTAGTGAGAAAAGTTAACAAATTCGTAAGGCAGGAACGCCCCTTTTTTAAAACCTTTGCTGAGATTCTTTTGTTTTAATTTATGCTTTTCAAGGTGGCTACGAGCGCCTCCCAAATTATTGATTCCATAAATTTCCCCACTATGGAGGTTAGGCTTATTGGTCTTAGTTCGAAGCTAAGGACCTGTCCCTGCTTTGAAAATAGGTATCACATTTGCCATTTTCCACTTATCTGGCACCATGCCAGTTTGTAGGATATGTTGAAAAGATTAGCCAAAGGTTTGCTAAGCTCCTCTTTACATTCCTTAAAACCCCTTTGGCATACAGTTCATCAGGGCCTGGGATTTGTTGGGTTTTTTAATTTATCTATTTGCCTAAGGACCAGTCACTTGTGACCCTAATCGTGCACAGTTTATCGTCTTTTCCCACATAATCTATCATTTCTGGAATATCGCTGGTATCCTCCTGTGTAAAAAACTGAGAGGAAGTATGTGTTAAAACTTCTACATATTTCCTTATCACTGTCAGTGAGCTGACCCGAAAGGAACTTTTGAGTGGGCCTATTTTGTCCCTGATCTTACTTCTGTATACCTGAAAGAATCCTTTGGTTATCTTCGATTCTCTTCAACTTTACCTCATAATCTCTTTTGCTTTTCTAATTCCTTTTTTTTTATTTCTCCTTTAACTGAATAAAATCGATTTTTTAATTGCCCCTCTCCTCTTTTGTTTGCCTATATATGCCTCTCTTTTGACCATTGATATTTTAAACTATTGTTCATCCATTTAGGATCATTTTTGTTTGATCTGATTTCCCCATTTGGAACATAATTTGACTGAGCAGCTAGAAAATATGCCCTGGAAAGCGTCATATCGGCATCCGTCACCACCTACCTGACCCTTAGTCAGGTCATTCCAGTTCAGCCCACCTAAGTAATTTTTCAGTCCTATGAAAACAGCCAAGCCGAAGTCAGGGGACAGAGACTTGATTGCCATTATTAGGGAATTCCCGATATATTAAAACTGAGTGATTTGTGATCACTTTCCCCAAGCTCATCATTAAGATCAAATTTTTTAATTTATTTTTCCCCCTACAGCAAAAACCCAAAGCAGGGGGTTATTTCCCCTATTTGGCTCTGTCACAAACTGTTTTAAAAAAAAATCCGATCGATAAAAAGCACCTGACCAAATTTTCCTGTCAAATTGTCCTCAATCTGTCTAAGTTGAAATCTCCCTTTACACAACATTTTCGTTTGAATGCCTTACAAATTTCGCCCATAAAGTTTACTGCCTCCTATCAAGTTTGGGGGCCCGAAAAAACACACCCAAATCATTTTTCTGGGGCCCAGGATTAAACCCAAAACAATTCGGGGCTGACCTTCTAATTTTATATCTTGTCTAACACAACAATTTAAAATTGTCTCTGACTACATCGCTACCCCCACCACCTTTCCTTTTGGGCCCGTCATTTTGGGGAATATTTTTACCCTTGTATGTGACATTCAAGGGCATCTCTCTATTTTCAGATTGAGCCAGGTCTCTGTTATAGCAATAATTCTATTTTTCCGCATTGAAATTAATTTTACTCATTATCTTATTTCTTACACCCCTGCTATTAGTATAGTAAACCAAAAGGGAGCAGTCCCTTGCTGCCCTTCGCCCCCCTTTTGTTTGCTGCCCTGATCTATTGTCTTTATTTAAACTTCATGCTAAGCCTTTTAACATTTTACTTTTTCCAACCCTAGTGTTGCAACCTGCTTTTTCCCCCACACAAACCCATACCTTATCCCCACAGTTTAAAATCATAGGAAATTCACCAATGGCCTTCTCAGTCAGTCGCAAGTGCACCCCCCCTTTCCCCCAGGAGATGACCCCACCCCCTTTGATACATATCATTTTTGCCAAAAAGTTGTTCCATTTTTGTCAATGAATGGGTTTGCAATTCCTTGCAGTATCTGCTAGCCAGAAATTTTACACCAATTGCCCTAGACAACATTCATTTCCTACCCCCCCTTCGGCAAGAGTACATATAAATTGGGCCCCTCCCTTAACTTAAGAAATCTATAGGACCTGTACTTATCTACACTCTTCCTCCCCCCCTTCCCAATTCATTTCCCCCAGCACTGAACGATAAGGGCTTTTCCCATTACCTGACATGATATTATCCAGCCTCTTGACTTGTCCCCCACCAGCCCCAAAGGGAAGCACACCTATTCTCATTTTCCCTTATTCTATTAAAAAAAGCAGGGAATTATTTTACCTGGATCCCCAACCACAAAAAATGGCTTACCCCCAAATTGCAGGGGCTTTTAAACCCTCCCCTTCACGGGCCCACGAAGTAATTCACCCTAAGGGGACAGAGAACGTTTTCCTCCCTTTAATTTTCACTCTTAACTTTCCTTATCGATCGCCCCCTTCTGTGAACCACTCGCCATTTGTAGCGGTGCGGGGCTCCCCACTGCGGGCGTTCCCTACCTCCCCACCTACAGCCTCCTCAAGCGGAGAGAGACTGCACCCACTGCTAAAGCCTCTTTTCCCAAACTCCAGCCACCTCACACCCCCTCCCGACCCATTGAGGGGGCCCTTTCAGCCCCCTTCTCCTCCTGGAAAAGGGCAAGACCTCCCCCTTCAACTCCCAAACCCTCTTTTTTTTAAAACCTGCAGAAGCAACCCAATGCTTTTAACCGTCCACCTTTCTCCGCTGTCTCCCCCTTCGACTCTCAAAATTCCAGGGATTTGATCAGCAGTGCCAAATCCTCCACTCCCCCTGTTCCTCTGTTTTTCCTCAAAAATTGGTATCCCTTTGGGAAGAAGCATCTTTTATCATACCGTAAGCTTGGTTTCTGTGAGTAAGTTGGTTTCTTTGAGTAAGCTTGGTTTCTGTGTGTGTTGTTGTGTGTGAAATTTAACCATTCCGTGACACACGAAACATAATATGTCTCCCAAAAGAATTTCCTTTTTGCAATGACAGGGGAAATAAGTCACAGTTGCTACAGTGATATTGAGGCAAATACCATTGATTACAATAAAAAAGGATAGGTCCTGATACCATAAAAGGGGGAAAACAGTGTAACGTGCAGGGGGTACAGTGTATCAGTGATGGTTAGCACAGTGTACCAGGATGGTGAGTAGCGTGTCCCCATGAGGTTATAGCAGTGACCAGTATGGGGTGGGGTCCCCTTACCATATTTTTATTGCGTGTCCCATTATGGTGGGTATTGGTCCCCAGTGATGGGGGCTAACATGTACCAGTGATGGGGGCTAACTGTACCATGTGGTGGGTAGCAGTGAAACCAGTGATGGTGGGTAGAAATTTACAGGGGAGGTGGGAGAGTGTACCGTGAGGTTTAATTGCTGTCCAGTTTGGGGGGAAGTTGTTCCCAGTAAGGGGTAACATGACCAGTGAGGTGGCAACATTTGTACCAGTGATGGTGGCAAACAGTTACCAGTGATGGGGGGTACAGTGTACCATGTGGTGGGTAGCAGTGTACCAGTGATGGTTGTTGCTTGGGCCATTATGGGGGGGTAGTTGTTACCAGTGATGGTGGCTAACTGTACCATGATGGGCTAACAGTGTCCCCATGAGGGTGGTAGCAGTGTACCAGTGAGGGTTTTGGGGTAGCAGTGTCCAGTGAGGGGGGTAGAGTGTACCATGATGGTGGTAGCAGGTCCCAGTGACGGGGGTTCAGTTTACCAGTGACGGGGGGTGAGTTACCTGATGGTTATAGCATTGTCCGTATGGTGGGTAGTTGTGTACCATGAGGTGGCTAACAGTGTACCATGAGGGTGGCTAACATGTACCATTGAGGGTGGGTGCGGGTTTTTCCAGTGAGGGTGGGTACAGTAAAACCAGTGATGGGGGGGTAGCAGTGTCCCAGTGATGGGGGTAGCGTGTACCAGTGAGGGTGGGTAGCGTGTACCAGTGATGGTGGGTAGCATGACCAGGGATGGGGGGTACAGTTCCCAGTGATGGTGGGTAAGTGCATCATGATGGTGGGTAGCAGTGTACCATAGGGTGGGTGCAGTGTACCAGTGATGGTGGGTACAGTGTACCAGTGAGGTGGGTAGCAGTGTACCAGGAGGGTTTTGGAAAGCAGTAAACCCAGTGAGGGGTGGGTAGCAGTGTCCCAGTGATGGTGGGTACATGTACCAGTGGGGGGGTGCAGTGTACCAGTGAGGGTTTTGGTACGTGTCCCGTGATGGTGGGTAGCATGTCCCAGTGATGGGGGTTACAGTGCCAGTGATGGTGGGACAGTGTACCAGTGTGGTGGGTAGCAGTGTCCAGTGGGTGGGAGCGTGTACCGGATGGTGGCTAACATGTACCAGTGAGGTGGTAGCAGTGTCCCAGTGAGGGTGGGTACAGTGTCCAGTGAGGGTGGTAGCGGTACCAGTGAGGGTGGCTAACATGTACCATGGGGTGGGTACAGTGTCCAGGAGGGTGGGTACAGTGTACCAGTGATGGGTAGCAGTGTCCAGTGATGGTGGGTAGCAGGTACCAGTGAGGTGGTACAGTATACCATGATGGTGGTACAGTGCATCAGTGAGGTGGGTGCAGTGTACCAGTGAGGTGGGTACAGTGTCCCATGATGGGGGGTAGCAGTGCATCAGTGAGGTTTTAGCGTGTACCAGTGATGGGGGGTGCATAAACCGTGATGGTGGGTAGCAGTATACCGTGATGGTGGGTGCGTTACCATGGGGGTGGGTAGCATATCCCAGTGTGGTGGGTAGCAGTGTACCATGATGGTGGGTAGAGTGTACCGGAGGGTGGGTGCAGTGTCCCCAGTGATGGGGTAGAGATACCTGATGTTTTTAGCAGTAACCATGATGGGGGGTAGCATGTACCTGATGGGGGTAGCAGTGTCCCAGGGATGGTGGCTAACATGTCCCAGTGATGGTGGGTAGCAGTGTACCAGTGATGGTTGGTAGCAGTGTACCATGATGGTTGGTAGCAGTTACCATGAGGTGGGACATTTGTACCAGTGATGGGGGGTGCATGTACATGAGGGGGGGTAGCAGTGTACCTGAGGTGGGTACTGAAAATGTGGGGGGTAGCAGTTTACCTTGAGGGGGGTAGCATGTCCCAGGATGGTGGGTAGCAGTGTACCGGATGGGGGGTCAGTGTACCAGTGATGGGGGGTAGCAGTGACCAGTGATGGGGGGTGCAGTGTAAAATGAGGGTGGCTAAAAGTGTACCAGTGAGGGTTTTAGCAGTGTACCAGTATGGGGGGTAGCAGTTGTCCAGTTGGTGGGTACAGTGAAACCCGTGAGGGTGGCTAACAGTGACCATGAGGGGGGGTAGCAGTGTACCAGGAGGGGGGGGGAACGTGTCCCAGTGATGGGGGGGTACGTTCCAGTGATGGTGGCAACAGGAAACCAGGTGGGGGGACATTGCCCATGATGGGGTAGCAGTGTACCAGTGATGGGGGTCATTACCAGTGATGGTGGGTAGCGGTCCCATGTGGGGCAAACAGTGACCAGTGAGGTGGGTAGCATGTACCAGTGATGGTTAGCAGTGCTCAGTGAGGGTTTGTAGCATTTTTCCATGAGGGGGGAGCGTGTACCAGTGATGGGGGGTAGCAGTGCTCATGAGGGTTTTGTAGCATGTACCGTGATGGTGGGGCAGTGTCCAGTGATGGTGGGTAGCGTGTACCATGAGGGTGGGAAAAGCATTTACCAGGATGTGGGAATGTCCCATGATGGTGGTAGCAGGTCTTGGGGGGTTTTGTACAGTACCTGATGGTGGGTAGCATGTCCCATTTTGGGGTTGGGTACAGTGCCCAGGGATGGGGGGGTGCTGTACCATGAGGGTGGGTAGCAGTGTACCAGTGATGGGGGGTACGTGTACCAGTGTGGGTGGGTAGCGGCATCAGTGATGGTGGGTAGCGGTACCTGGGGGGTAGCAGTTACCAGTGATGTTGGGTAGCATATACCAGGGGAGGGGGAAGCGGGTGCTGTTATCATTGATGCGAGGAGTCGTGTGGTGCCACGTGCAAAAGGGGTGCCAGTTTGAGGCAGGGCGACAGTTTTTACGGGTTTGAACTAAGAGAGGCCAGAGTGTCTGCCTCGCCTGGTGATGAAGTCACGGATCTGTTGACACAAAAAGTGTCCGTTAATCCGGGGTTTTCCCTTCGTTTTATCACCTGGGGCTTACCCCCCTTTTTTTTTCTTTGAATGAATGAACCAACGTAAACTCTTTTATCTCCCATCTTTCTCTCTCTCTGGGAAATTTTGAGGTTCACTGATACCACATTCCATAATAATGGACCAAGTTCATTCCTTGTGTTTAAATGTCTTATATCCTCTGTCCCCTGAGAAATTTTCCGGAGACTACCTTCTGCAATCACTTGGCAACGTAAAGAGGGCCAGAGACCCTGGCCAAGTTTTGTCAAGATCCCTGGTGCCCTATCGTCAAATGAAAGTACCCCTTTTCAGTGCTACTTCACAGCGACCCCCATTTATCCAGTTTCTTTTTTGAAAGCCTTATTTTTTTATCACAAAAAGAAAAGTTGTAGTGAAATACGTTTTCACCTGCCGTGTGTATTTTTCCCCCCTGAAATTAAAAGGAATACACTTTTTCGTGATTAACGGAGTGACACTTGTCATTGTTAAAAGATGACACTTTCATTGATTAAAGGAGGACACTTGTCAGTGATTAAAAAGAGGGCACTTGTCTGTAGATGCTGTTTTTCCGCTTTGCTCTTTTTTTTGTGAACAGGGACTGCATTTGCCTCTGCCCCAAGAATGGCATGCACGGGAAGGTAGTGTGTTAGAGGTGATTTAGCTGCTTGCTTCTACTTAAAAATCTTGTGCTCACCTTTGTCTCACATTCATACCTTTTTCTGGGGGGTTTAAGGAGATATACTTTATCTTGCTTTTTGTCATTTGCACATTGAAAAAATTTTTTGTGGACCAAATGAAAGGGTTTCCCCGACGTGATTAGGACTTGCATCTTTTCAGGAAATTGTTTGCAATAGATCAGCTTTTACTGGGTGGGAGCTTTCTTTTTTTTTTTTTTTTTGAGTCACCCTCCCATCTAGTGAGGTTCATTTTCTTTTCTTATTTATTTTCTAAAAGGCATATATGTGGATATCCCATTACGGGGTGGGATGCCCCTTTTACTTTATCCCAAACCTTGTACCCAAAAGTGCTTCCCTCGACAACAAAACAGTCCACGGTTTATCTGAAAGCTTCGTTACTTACGCCAATGAGTTATGCACTTGTTTAGAGATTAAGGATATGTTTAAGGAAGGGATTCACTTGGTTATCTGCATCACTTTGGGGAAAAAGCATTCCAATCGAGGCGAGAAAACTCCGAGCGAAGGGTCGGCCCCAAATTCCTTTCTCCAAAAACATGTTGTGCCTGATGATTTTGCCTCTTTGATGGCACTTCATGTCCCTAAAGACAACCTTGTCTCAGAAAAACAAAAATAATAAAAGGTCTGCAAGTACTGTTTCAGGGGAGCATTGCCAGGTCAAAAAATGAGCCACATATTTAAGTAGAGAAATCAAAAATTTTTTTGCCAGGTACTACAAAAGCTCATCAAAAATTTTCTTGTATATGTTGGATTGGTCACCCAAAAATTAATTTGTTTAAAATTTATGATTTAATATGTTTAGGGGAAATTTTTTTGAGGTCTGTGACTGCAAATCAATAAACATTCAACCCGTTTCGTCACAAGTTCGACCACAAGTTTGTGGGGACAGTTCATTAGGCGCTAAATTTCTTTAGATATTGTTCACTAGAACAAAATTTAAAAGCAAACATTTTAAAATTATTTTTTTCCCCTCAAGGATAAGTCCCTCAGAGTTTACACAATAATGTCCCCAGTGTTTACACAATAATGTCCTCAGAGTTTACACAATAATGTCCTCAATGTTTAAAATAATTCCTCAGATGTTTACACAAAATGTCCTCAGATGTTTTTTTACAATAAAAGCCTCAATGTTTACACAATAAAGTCCCCCAGATTTTACCAATAAAGTCCTCAGATGTTTACACAATAATTCCCAATGTTTCACAATAAGTCCTCAGATTTTACACAATAATGTCCTCAATGTTTTTCACATAAGTCCCCCAGATGTTTACACAAAAATGTCCCCCAGATGTTTACAAAATAATGTCCTCAGATGTTTACACAATAATTCCTCAATGTTTACACAAAATGTCCTCAGATGTTTTCACATAAGTCCTCAGATGTTTTCACAAATGTCCCCAATGTTTTCACAATAAAGTCCTCAGATGTTTTCAAAAAACAAGAGTTGAATCCAAAGGGAAAAAAACTGAACAGTTAAGGAAAAAATCTTTAAAATTTTTAAGTTTTTTACGGGTAATTTTCCCTTATTTACACCTAAACTTTGTGAAAATTATTTTCGAAGAACGTTCCAACAATAACAAATCCTCAATAGTACACTTTTTAAAAGAGCCAGATAATTACAGCAAGATCTCCGTTAGTCGAGTTTAATAGTCAATTTCTGTATGTGCGAAAATTTTCATGATAATTTTTCTTTCCCCCCCCCCAAAAAAAATTCTTTAAATCCGGCGCAAAAAAAACGCATATAATTTGAGGCGTGTGACCACGACATCAGAATATTTTTCGCACTAAAAAAAGGCCTGGCAGCCTGAATTTTAAATCTAATGAATTTTTTAAAAAAATCATTTATAACTAAAAGTAACAACTAAAAATAAGGAAATCCATAATTGGTTAGTAAATATTATCGGCAGTTTCCCGATAAAAGGACGCGAAATACATTTACCATTACCCAGACCCACATCGAAAGTGAGGGATTTATGCAGTAAGGGCTCTTGATTCAAGAAATTGGAGCTAACTTCCCTGGGGGGTGAATCTTACTGCCTTCTCTCCAAGGGTACTGTGTGACCCCTACGGGCTTAGTGCTCCCCTTTGGGAATAAAAAAATAAAATAATATTCACTTATTCAGGTTAGAGTCTCATTCAGGTGAAATTTTAAGGGGGTGGACCGGTTAGCCAGTGGAAGGCTTCAGTCGGTTGACCAAGAGATCCAGTGGCGGGTTCTTCATATAACTATGACTCACGCCAGGAAACTCTTGTCCCTTTTCCCTGACGAATCTTACCTAACAAAACCATGAACGCAGTTTAGTTCCTACCAAAAAATCCCCATTCATCTCTGAGAGTGAGTACTGAATTTGGCTCTGCCTTTTTAACTGCTGTTTGCCGGGTTTACCTCTCTCTCTCTCTCTCTAGTCTCACAGGCCTTGTCATACCTGTTCTTAAAACTGCTGAGCCTACCTCTGCTAATTCTTATTTCGGGTTATTCCACTTTCTGCCCACTGTGGGGGTGAAGAAGTACTTTCTAACGTCTGTGTGATATAATCTATTCCTGTACATTCTACACATTCTAAACATTCTATAATTCTTACAGATACGTAAAGTCGTGGCGGATTACCCGGGCTGTGGCTCGTACGTTGGACTGCGTGCGGCCCAGCAGTAACAGCCTGGTTGATCAGGCCCTGATAAACCGGGGGCCGGGTCATGGACCGGACCGCGGTGGCGTTGACCCCCGGAATAACCCAGTTAACTCAGGTAAACCCCAGGTAAACTCCAGGTAAACTCCCGGGTAAACTCCATCAGGGAAGTGGGGTGAAGGTGTCTATCTTCATAAAGTTTTTGACTTGAAAAACTCCGACCTTCGATCTATACATTCACGCGAAAATTTTTCTCATCTCTTTCCTTCTTGTGTGTATGTTGTTATTTTCTGGTGTTTCCTCTCTTTCCACTGAGAACACTTTCTGATGTTTCTACTTTAGAACACTTTTTGATGTTTCCCCTGAGGGAAAACTTTTGATGTTTCCACTGAGAACACTTTTGTGTTCACTGAGAACACTTTTTGATGTTTCCATGAGAACACTTTCTGATGTTTCCACTGAGAACATTTCTGATGTTCCACTGAGAAAAAACTTTCTGATGTTTCCACTGAGAACACTTTTGATGTTTCCACTGAGAACACTTTCTGATGTTTCACTGAGAACACTTTCTGATGTTTCCACTGAGAACACTTTCTGATGTTTCCACTGAGAACACTTTCTGATGTTTCCACTGAGAACACTTTCTGATGTTTCCACTGAGAACACTTTGATGTTTCCCCTGAGAACACTTTCTGATGTCCTTCGGTCAGGGCCTCACAGATTTCCTTCTTTCTTGTGATCTCTTCTGCTTCCATTTTTAGTCTCATTATCAAAATCCTTTATAGATTGTTTTCTGCTGGTGTCTGTGTGTGTGTGTGTGTGTGGGTGTGTGGTGTGTGTGTGTGTGTGTGTGTGTGTGTGTATGTGTGTGTGTGTGTGTGTGCGTGTGTGTGTGTTGTGTGTGTGTGTGTGCTGTGTGTGTGTGGTGTGTGTGTGTGTGTGTGTGGTGTGTGTGTGTGTGTTGTTGTGTGTGTGTGTGTGTGTGTGTGTGTGCGTGTGTGTGTTGTGTGTGTGTGTGTGTGTGTGTGTGTGTGTGTGTGTGTGTGTGTGTGTGTGTGTGTGTGTGAGTTTATCTCACCTAGTTGAGGGTACGGGGGGTCGAGTCGAGCTCCTGGCCCCGCCTCTTCACTGATCGCTACTAGGTCACTCTCTCTGAACCGTGAGCTTTATCATACCTCTGCCTAAAGCTATGTATGGATCCTGCCTCCCTACATCGCTTCCCAAACTTTCCCACTTACTGTGTGTTGTTTGTGTGTGCGTGTGTGTGTGTGTGTGTGTGTGTGTGTGTGTGTGTGTGTGTGTGTGTGTGTGTGTGTGTGTTGTGTGTGTGTGTTGTTGTGTGTGTGCTGTGTGTGTACTCACTAGTTTTTCTCACCTGTTGAGGTTTACGGGGGTCGTGTTCCGAGGCTCTTCCCCGCCTCTCATGATCGCTACTAGGTCACTCTCCCTGAGCCGTGAGCATTATCATACCTCTGCTTAATGCTATGTATTGGATCCTGCCTCCACTACTCGCTTCCCAAATATTCCACTTACTGAATTACATCTGTGGCTGAAGAATACTTACTAACTCCTCTGTGATTCTCTGTGTCTTCGCTTCCAAAACTGTGTCCCCTTCGTTACTGTGTCCAATCTCTGGAAACATCCTGTCTTTGTTCACTTGTCAATTTACTCTCAGTATTTTGTATGTCGTTTATCATTGTCCCCCCTATCTCTCCTGTCCTCCAGTGTTCGTTCAAAGTTGATTTCCCTTAACTTCCTCGCTAGAAACATACCTCTTAGCTCTGGGACTAGTCTTGTTGCAAACTTTGCACTTTCTCTAGTTTCTTCACGTGCTTGGTTAGGGGTGGGTTCCAAAAACTGGTGCCGCATTCTCCATATGGGCCTAACATTACACGGTGTACAGGGTCCTGACATGATTCACTTAAAAACTTAGATGTCGAAATGCTGTTTGGGTTTTGGCTGGCGCCCATATGCAGCAGCATTTATTTGGTTGATGTGCGCTTACATGAGATGTGCCTTGTGTTGTTAACTCACCCCAAGATCTTTTTCCTTGAGTGAGGTTTGTAGTCTCTGGACCCCTAGACTGTTACTCCGTCTGCGGCACTTCTTTGCCATTCCCAATCTTCATGGACTTTGCACTTGGTGGGATAGGATTGAACTCCAGGAGACAATTGCTGGACCGGTCTGAGCCTGTCCAGATCCTTTGTAGTTCTGCCTGGTCTCGATCGAGTGAATCTTTCATCAACTTCACGTCATCTTGCAAACAGCGGTCACCTCAGGTCTATTCCTTCCGTTCATGTCGTTCACAAAATACCAGAACAGCACTGGTCCTAGGACTGACCCCTGCGGGACCCGTTGGTCACAGGGTGGCCACTCTGACTCCTCGCCACGTACCATGAACTCGCTGCTGCTTCATGACAGTATTCCTGATCCATTGTAGTGCTTCCCTGTTAACCCTGCTTGGTCCTCCAGTTTTGCACCAAATTCTCTTGTGTGGAAATGTGTCAAACGCCTTCTTGCCAGCAAGGAAAATGGCCCAAAATCCACCCTCCCCTCTCTTCTCTTGTCTTACTGCTGTCACCATGTCATAGAAACTCCAGTAGTTTGTGACACAGGATTTCCCGTCCCTGAATCCATGGTTGGCTGCTGTTGATGAGTCATTCCTTTCTAGGTGTTCACACACTCTTCTCCTGATAATCTTCTCCATGATTTTGCATACTATACTGTCAGTGACCCTGGTCTGTAGTTTTATGCTTCATGTCTGTCTCCTTTTTTAAAGATGGGACTACATTTGCTGTCTTCATGCCTCAGGCATCTCCCTGTTTTCGATCGATGTTTTGAAATATTGTTGTAGGGGTACACATAGCGGCCTCTGCTCCTCTCTCAATTACCCATGGGGAGATGTTATCTGGCCCATTGCCTTTGAGGTATCTAGCTCACTCAGAGCCTCTTCATTCTTCCTCGGTTGTGTGCACTGTGTCCAGCATTGTGGTGTGCCCCACCTCTTCGTCTCTTCTGGAGTCCCTTTGTCTCCTCTGTGAACACTTCTTTGATCTCTTGTTGAGTTCTTTACAGTACTTCACGGTCATTCTTGTTGTCTTCCTCCTTCCTTCCTTAGCCTGATTACCTGGTCATTGACTGTTGTTTTCCTCTGATGTGAGCTGTACAAAACGTTTCGGGTCAGATTTGGCTTTCGCTGCTTATGTCATCTTCATATTGATCTTTGGGCCTCCCTTCTTATCTGATGCATATTCGTTTCTGGTCTCTTCGACTGTTATCCTTATTCTCCTGGCGTCCTTTGCCTTCTATTATTTCTTCCATTCCCTAGCAAACTTGGTTTTTGCCTCCCTGACCTTTGGGTAAACCATGGGGCTCATCCGGCTTTTCATTAATCCTGTTACCCTTGGGTACAAACTCTCCTCAGCCTCCTTGCATTTTGTTGCTACATATCCATCATTCTCATTAACTGGCTTCCCTGCCCAGTTCTCTGTCCCATGACCGTTCAGGTAGTTCTCATTTCTGTGTAGTCCCCTTTCTTGTAGTTTGGCTTCTTTCGTACGGGCCTCCTTGCTTCTCCTCCACATTGTAGCTCTACTGTGTCTTCGAAGCTTTTAAAACCACATGGTCACTGGCCCCAGGGTCTTTCATATGTGATGTAGTCGATATCCTGCACTACTGAAGGTGAATACTAAGTCCAGCACTTGCTGGTTCATCCTCATCTCTCTCTCTTGTAGTGTCCCTTCCGTGTTGGTCATGTCGTTCTCAGTACCACCTCCATCATCTTATGCCCTCCATGTATATTCTTGGCCACATGTGGGTCAAGTTTCTCCAATCGATTCTCCTTGTGGTTAAATGTCACCACATGATCGGAGCTTTTCCCTGCATGCATGAGCTCTTCCGGCCACTCCATGCCAGTTGTGTCATAAACCATCGCTCTAACTGCTCTCGTTCATACTCTTGCTTGTCTCCTGCTGTTCTGTGGTGGGTTATACATCACCTGCTATTACACCTTGGGACACTCCAGAGGTGATGTGTTCACACTATGTAATCTCTTTCTTCTCCGCTGATCTCCTCTCTCCAGCTCATCAAAATTCAGGCGGGAAGGATTTTTTGATCTGCTATGCACATCCCCTTTACCCCCACCTGTTCCTCTATCTTTCATCCAGGATTTGGTATCCGTTGGAAAGATGGCATCTGTTATCATACCTGTAAGCTTGTGTTCTGTGAGAGCTCTGATGACGGTGATGCTTTCTTGACTCTTTCTATGCCTCTCCTCCCACTTATTGTTATTTCCATCAGGCATTTTGTGTCCATTCCTTCAGTTTCCTTTCCAACACTGTGGTTTGGGGAGCCTGTGAGGGTGGGAGACATGGTGGCATACTGTGGGATTCTATAGTCGGTGTTGGGGGTGATGTAGGGTCTGGATGGTAGTGGTTGTGTTGGGTTGTTGTGATAGGTTGTTTGGTTATGAGAGTAGTTTGTGTGTGTGCTTGCCCTTGCTGTTCTGTCCTGCTCTGACTGACCTCTGTGGTTCCTCCTTGTCTCTTTTCACTAGCTCCTTTCGCTTTTTTTGTCCTCTCCCTCAGCTGATGTCGTTCTGATTTTGTTCTGTCTCTGGTCTAGGAACACCTCTTGTACTCTTCCGAGTATTTCAATCGTGGTTTCTCTTGGAGGATCCTGTTCAGCACTGTTCCGTCTGAGAATCAACTTGGTTGGTCGGGTTTCTCCCCTTCGGTACCCCCTATTCTCTGAAATTTACATTCTCCGTCCATTCTTCTCCTATTTCCGTGATGATTTTCTCATCTCCTTTCTTTCTTCCTGCTGCCTTTCCCCCCCCCCCCCAGTGTGTGTTTCCTCTCTCTCCTGAAGCCCTGGTTAAACACTGATTTTGCCCTTTCTTCCTTCCCCATTGCCTTCCCTCTGTGACTCTGGATCTGCCTGTATGTGGTACAGTTTCTCCCTTGATTTTGTCCAGTGGCTCTTGTTTGCCTTTAGTGCCTTAGCTTTCGACACTATCACACTACTCCATCTGCAACCCAGCTGAATCTTCCCTTTCACTCTTGGTCCTCCTGGGCAGATGATGTGAACCTTAGCATAATTCATATTCCTTCTTTCCTGTTCGGCTCGCAGCTTCATATGCTGTGTCTTCTCTGGTCACTGCACCTGTAACTCGCTTCAGCCTATTTTATCTCAACTTTAGGGACCCCTTATCTTGGATACTGCGTTTCGACTGTTGCCTCCCAATTCTTTGTCTCCTTCTCACAACCTCCTTTCAATTTCACGAGAGAGAGCTCTTTCTCCATTTTTCAGAAAGCTCTCTAATTTTCTCTCCACTCTTGTTCCATCCTTTTCCAATGCTCCTCCATCCACTCCTCCCTAACCAGAACCATTCTCATCTGATCCGTGGTTCCTGCGTAAGTCCCCACATTTTTTTTTTTTTTTGTTGTTTTTTTTGTGATGGAAGAGAGAATGGAAAGGTTTAGAGGGGGAGAGAGAGTGAAGGGAAGAGTAGGAGAGGGTGAGAGTTAGAAGGGGAAATTGGGGCAACCGAAGAGAGAGCAAGAGAGAGAGAGGCAAGAGAGAGAGAGAGCAAGGAGAGAGAGAGCAGGAGAGAGAGAGGCAAGGAGTGAGAGAGAGCAAGAGAGAGAGAGAGCAAGAGAGAGAGAGAGCAAGAGAGAGATGAGAGCAAGAGAGTGAGATGAGTGAGAGCACAAGAGAGAGTGTGAGGCAGCGAGAGAGAGAGCTAGGAGAGAGAGAGAGCAAGAGAGAGAGAGAGCAAGAGAGAGAGAGAGCAAGAGAGAGACGAGAGCAAGAGGAGGAGAGAGCAAGGAGAGATAGAGAGCAGAGAGAGAGAGAGCAAAGAGAGAGAGAGAGCAAGAGAGAGAGAGAGCCAGAGATGAGAGAGAGCAAGAGAGAGAGAGAGCCAAGAGGAGAGAGAGAGAGCAAGAGAGAGAGAGAGCAAGAAGAGAGAGAGCTGAGCACGAGAGAGGGCGCCCACGCGCGCGAGTCGATGAGCCAAGAGAGAGAGTCGTGTGTGGGGTTTGTGTTGTGTGGTGTGTGTGTGTGTGTGTGTGCGTGCGTGTGTGTGTGTGTGTGTGTGTGTGTTGTGTGTGTGTGATGCTGCTTACAGCTATTAAGTGCCTAACAACAGTACTATTCTCACCAAGTGTGCGTGCATATGTTTATGTTAAACAGTCGTTTTACCCACGTATGTAACTAATATGTATTGTATATGTACCGATCTCTTGGTTCCCACTATACTCTTATGGTTTAAAATTTACGTTCAAAAATAAATACACTAGGGATCGCTATATGCCGCTACCTCTAAATTCTATTAAATGCCAGTAAATGTGCTTTATTCTAATTATGATAGGTCGAGGAGAGTGACCCCCATTCCAGCTAGAGGACATGTACTATTTGACGCCATGACAAATCTCAAACTAGGTGAATATTACTTGCGGCGGAGCAGTGCTGTAACGTTGCTGGTCTGTCCTGGTCTCCCAGAAGTTGAGAAGTTTGAGTGCTTCTCGGTATTGTGTGACTGTATGTGATTTGTGTGTGGTGTGCGTGTGGTGTGTGTGTGTGTTCGTGTGTGTGTGTGTGTGTAGCTGTTTGTATGTGTATGCAAGCATGTTTATCTGCCAGTGTGTGACTGTGTGTGTGGTGTACTCACCATTTGTACTCACCTATTTGTGGGTTGCAGGGGTTCGAGTCACAGCTCCTGGCCCCGCACTCTTCGCAGATTGCTACTAGGTTCCTCTCTCTCCCTGCCCCATGGCTCTATAATACTCGCCTTAAAAACTATGTATGGTTCCGGCCTCCACCACATCAATTTTATAGCTATTCATGGCCTGATCTACTCTAGGACTGAAGAAAATACTTCCTAAACATCCCTTTGATTCATCTGAGTGTCTTCAAACTTCCAATTTTGACCTCATGTGGTCTGGTCCCATCTCTGGAACTCCGTCTTTGTCACCTCGTCTATTCCGTGGCAGAATTTTATATGTCGTTATCATGTCTCCCTGACCCTCCTGGCCTCCTGTGTCGCAGGCCGAGCCGGTTCCCTCAACCTTTCTTCATAGGACAATCCCGTAGCTCTGGGACTTGTCTGTTTGCAAACCTTTGCACTTTTCTAATTTCTTGAATTGCTGGACTAGGTGGGATTCCCAAAACTGGTGCTGCATACTCAGTATGGGCCCTGGACGTAGATGGTGTACAGAGTCTTCTTTAATCTGAATATTACTGAAGGTATTCGGAACGCTATCGTAGTTTTGCAGGCGCCGTATGCAGCAGCAGTTATCTGATTGATTGTGCGACTCCAGGGAGATATGCTCGGTGTTATACTCACCCCGATCTTTTTCCTTGATGTTAGGGTTGCATGTCTTTGGCCATCTTAACTATATTGTGTCTTCGGTCTTCTTTTTGCCCTTCCCATATCTTCATGACTTTGCATTTTGGCAGGGTTAAATTCAATGAGCCAGTTGTTACTGGCCTGGATTGTAGCCTGTCCAGGTCTACTTTGTAGTCCTGCCTGATCCCGTTCCAGTTTCGTTTCTTTCTATTAATTCACATCATCTGCCCAAACAAGGACATTCTGAGTTCTATCCACTTCCGTTTGTCGTTCAACATATCCAAGAACAGCTCAGGTCCTTGGACTGACCCCTGTGGAACCCCGCTTGTCACATGCGCCCACTCTGACACCTCGTTCGCGTTACCATGATCGTTGTTGCCTCCCTGTCAGATATTCTCTGATCCATTGCAGTGCCCTTACTGTTATGTGTGCTGGTCCTCATAGCTTTTGCAGTAACCTATTGTGAGAACTGTGTCGAAGCCTTCTTGCAGTCCAAAAATACGCAGTCGATCCACCCCTATCTCTCCTGTCTTACTTCTGTCACCTTGTCATAAAACTTAGTAGGTTTGTGGACACCAGGTTTTTCCTTCCCTGAATACCGTGCTGGTTGGTCAATTATACACTTGTTTCTTTTCCTGGTGCCCACCACTCTCCTCCTGATGATCTCTCCATGACCTTGCACATATACACGTTAGTGATACAGGTCTTACTGGAGTTTACCTGGAGAGGAGTTTACGGGGGGTTAAACGCCCCCGCGGCCCGGTCTGTGACCAGGCCTCTGGTGGATAAGCCCATGATCAAACCAGGCTGTTGCTGCTGGCTGCGCACGCAAACCAAAGTACGAGCACAGCCCGGCTGATCAGGAACTGGACTTTAGGTGCTTGTCAGTGCCAGCTTGAAGAACTGCCAGGGGTCTGTTGCGTAATCCCCTTATGTGTGCTTGGAGGCAGTTGAACAGTCTCGGGCCCCCTGACACTTATTGTATGGTCTCTTAACGTGCTAGTGTACCCCTGCTTTTAATTGGGGGATGGTGCTTCGTCTGCCATGTTCTTTTGCTTTCGTATGTGAGTGATTTTTCGTGTGCAAGTTCACGGTTCTAGTCCCTCTAGGGATTTTTCCAGGTATATATATTCATGTATCTCTCCCTCCTGCGTTCCATGGAATACAGGTTTAGAAACCTCAAGCGCTCCCAGTAATTGAGGTGTTTTATCTCCGTTATGCGCGCCGTTGTGAATGTTCTCTGTACATTTTCTAGGTTCGGTCAAGTTCACCTGCCTTGAAAGGTGCTGTTAGAGTGCTGCAATATTCCAGCCGAGATAGAACAAGTGACATGAAGAGTGTCATCTGGGCTTGGCCTCCTAGTTTTGAAGGTTCTCATTATCCATCCTGTCATTTTTCTAAGCAGATGCGATTGTTACATTGTTATGGTTCTTGAAGGTGAGATCCTCTGAAATTATCACTCCAGGTCTTTTGACGTTGGTGTTTCGTTATTTTGTGGCCAGAATTTGTTCTTGTACTATGATGAAAGATTTAATTTCCTCATGTTTACATTCTGAGTAATTGAAATTTCTCATCGTTGAACTTTCCTATTGATTTTCCGCAGCCACTGAATGATTGGTGATGTCCGCCTGGAGCATTGCAGTGTCTGGCAATGGAATGGTCACTGTCATGCAGATTCGGGTGTCATCTGCAAAGGAAGACACGGTGCTGTGGCTGACATCCTTGTCTATGTCGGATATGAGGATGAGGAACAAGATGGGAGCTAGTACTGTGCCTTGTGGAACAGATGCTTTTCACCGTAGCTGACTCGGACTTTACTCTGTTGCGACTACTCTTCGCTGGGTTCTGTAGTGAGGAGGAAGTTATGATCCATCGACGGAATTTTCCTGTTATTCCTTTAGCACGCATTTTGTCTGATTAAATAAGAATGGGTATAACTGAAAAACTACTGTACATATTAGCAAAACACTGTGAAGCAAAGTGCTGTGAAACGAGGCCTGTCTGTACTGAGATCCATTACCAAGGTTTAACACCTTAACCAGAATTCTTAATGTCAACTGAGGAGCAACCTTCTATGTCATTTCCTACAGTTAACCAGAGTAAACAATATTGCCACGAGGAAGCACTAAACCTGTAAGTTTTGCAGTGCCAGTGATATTGGAGGCACATGCAATTGGTTTTAGTCCAAAGAAGGAAAGGGTAGCTCAATTTCTTCCGCTCACCATCCCGTCACAGCATCAAGACCCTTCCTGCAGTGAACCCATGGAAAGCAGTCTAAGTGATTTCATACCTTTCTCGTGTTTTTTTTAATTCAGTAAGAGTGTCACACTATTGGTATCTGTGATGAGATAAGATTTTGTTCAGATTTTTAACGCCAGAAGGTCTGTAGTTTAGTGCCTCATGTCTGTCTCCCTTTTTAAAAATTGGGACTACATTTGCCATTTTCCATACCTCAGGGAGTTGCCCAGTTTCAAGTGATGTGTTGAAGATCTTTGTTAATGGCTCACACAATATCTCTGCTCCCTCTTTAAGGACCCATGGAGAGATGTTGTCTGGTCCCACCGCCTTTGAGGTGTCAAGTTCGCATAGCAGCTTCTTCACCTCCTCCTTGGTTATATGAAACCTCATCCAGCACTTGCTAGTGTGCCCCCCTGTTCTGATTTCTTGGAGTCCTATGGTTTCCACTGTAAATACCTCTTTAAATCTTGTGTTGGCTCCTGACATACCTCTCGGTCGTTTCTTGTGAATTCCCCATCACCCTTCCTCAGTCTGAATCCCTGGTCCTTGACTGTTGTTTTCCTCCTGATGTGGCTGTACAACAGCTTCGGGTCAGTCTTTACTTTTGATGCTATGTCATTTTCATATTGTCTCTGAGCCTCCCTTCTTATCTGTGCATATTCGTTTCTGGTCTTCGGCTGTTTTCTTTATTTTCCTGAGTTCTCTGTCTTCTGTACCTTTTCCATTCTCTAGTACACCTAGTTTTTGGCCCCCTACACCTTTGGGTGAACCAAGGACTCGTTCTGTTCTTCCCATTATTTCTGTTTCCCTTGGGAACGAACCTCTCCTCTGCCTACTTGCATTTTGTTGCTACATAGTCCATCATTTCTTGTACTGGTTTTCCTATCAGTTCCTCTCCCACTGAATGTCTTGAAGGAAGTTCCCTCATGCCTGAGTAGTTTCCCCCTTTTGTATTTTGGTTTTTTCCCAGCCTATTCCTGTTTCTCTCTCCACTTGGAGCTCAACTATGTAGTCGAAGCACAGAACCACATGATCACTAGCTCCCGGGGGCCTTTCATACATGTTTACCTCGATGTCCGAACTACCATGGTGAATACAAGGTCCAACCTTGCTGGTTCATCCTCTCCTCTCTCTCTGGTAGTGTCTCTAACATGTTGATGCATGAGGTTCTCCCAGTACCACATCCATCATCTTGGCTCCCATGTTTCGGGACCCCCATGGGGCTCCGGGTTTTTCCCCACCAGTCAATCTCCTTGTGATTGAATCACCCATAACTAGTAACTTTGCTCCCCCATGTGTGCTCTCCTGGCCACCTCGGCTAGTGTGTCGATCATTGCTCTGTTGCTCTCATCGTATTCTTCTCTTGGCCTCCTGCAGTTCTGTGGTGGGTTGTACATTACTGCAATTATCACCTTATGTCCCTCAGACTGGATTGTTTCTACTAAGTATTTCCCTTTCCCCCATGCCATCCATTCCTTCCATTTTCTCAAAACCCCACTGGTTTTTTAATGAGCAGTGAAAACTCCTCCCCCCCCTCTCCTCCCTCTGTCTTTCCTGAGGATTTGATACCCAGATGGAAAGATTGAATTGTTATTATTCTGGTGAGTTTTGTTTCTGTGAGTGCTATTAGTCTGGGGATGTCTCTTTGATCTTTCGTGCCACACTCATATTGTTTGTTTTTCCCAATCTGCATTTTTTATACCACACCTTCAACTTCTTTCTAAGACTGTGGTCGGGGAAGTAATTGGGGTTGGGGAAGTGGGAGACCTGGTAAGGAACTATGGGTTGTTGCTGTGGGGGTGAAGTTTGTAATGTAGTGGGTGGGGCATTGGATGTGGCATGGGTGTTTTGATTTAGAGTGTTTGGTTGCACTGGGGTTGACCTGGTTGGGAGGCTTCTATAGAAAGTTGTGAGGGAGGCTGTATTTGATCTTCTTCCTGTGTCTGGATCTCCTGTCTGTCTTCTCCATCCCCTCTCTTTCCTCCTTTCGCCTTTGTACCCTCTCTCTCAGTTTCTTCCTTTCTTCTTGTGTTCTGTCGCGGTCGAGATACACCTTTTCCCGTATGCCGTCATGTCCCTTAATCGTGCTTTCTCCTGCAGGATCCTGGTCCGAGTCGCTTCTGCCTTGAAGGTCACTCTCACTGGCCGGGGTTTTTTTTTTTACAAACCCCCCTATTCTCCGAAAATTTTCCAGCTGGGTCACATCGTCTTCTCCTATTGCTTTCACGATGCTTTCAATTGCTTTTTTTTCCCCTTGTTTTTTTTGCTTTATATGTTTCCCCCTTTGACTTCCTGGAGCCCATACACAAAGACTGACCTCACCCTTTCATTCTCCCACTGCATATCCCTGTGTATCCCCTCATTTAATTTGGTTTCCTCCACTGCAGCTTTCCTTTATCAGTTTCACTGGCTAATGTACTTGGGGTCAGTGGCCTGTCGTTTTTCCCCTTTTCGCTTTCCTTGGGCTCTGTTTTTGTCTGTTAGGGCCTCCACATAAAGCTTAGCTCTTTCATTTGCTACAGTCCCCCTCTGATAGAGCATCTCTATGCAGTTGTGCCCCTTCTTTCCTACAGTCCCCTTATTTGTGGCTGAGGTAGCAGTCTCCCGTTGTCAATCCCAAAATGTTTTTTAGTTCTTTTTGGCTGTTTCAGATTTTCAATTCCTCTTCTAAACTCTGTATCCTAGCTTCTGCTGCTTTGACATGCACCTCCCCCTTCCTGCTTTTTCCCTATCTATCCTCTCTTCCATTCTCATGCTAAGTTCTTCTAGTTTCTTTTCCCATTCATGATCCTTTTTTATGAGCTCTGCTGCCCAATCTTCCTTTGCATTTTCCCCCTCCTGTCCTTGTTTTTCTTGTTGCTCTCTGGCAACCCATTTTTGTTTTATCCTAATTGCCTCAGAGTGGGAAACCTATGTAGTTCCGTATGTTAGGTTAGTAGTGTGTATGTCATAGTGTGGGGGGGGGGAAGTTTGTGGAGGAACTGTGGCTAAAGTGGGAGCTGAGTGGGGAGGGGTGGGGAGGGTTTAGGGTGAACGGGGGAGGGGAGGGTGATCGAGGGAGGGGAGGGATCAGGGGAAGTAGTGAGATGTCGGTGGTGAGGGGGGAGTGTATGTGTGTCTGGATATGTGTGTGTGTGTGTGTGTGTGTGTGTGTGTGTGTGTGTGTGTGTGTGTCTGTGTCTGTGTGGGGTGTGTGTGTGTGGGGTGTTGTGTGTGTGTGTGTGTGTGTGTGTAATTTTGTGTGTTTAAATTTTGTGTAGAATTATGTGTGTTTGGTTTATTATGTACTGAAAGGTAGGGGGCTTGTGCGTTTAAGGTAAGTCCAGTGGTCCTTGGCTGCCCACACTTTCTTGTGCCTGACTCCCAACCTCATGGGACTTACCGCACTTACTTACGGTTTTGTGTGTGTGTGTGTGTGTGTATGTGTGTGTATGTGTGTATGTGGGTGTGTGTATGTGGGTGTGTGTTTTGTGTGGTGTATGTGTGTGTGTGTGTGTGTGTGTGTGTGTGTGTGTGTGTGTGTGTGTGTGTGTGTGTGTGTGTTTGTTGTGTGTGTGTGTTTGTTATGTGTGGTGTGTGTGTGTGTGTGTGTGTGTGTGTGTGTGTGTGTGTGTGTTGTGTGTGTGTGTGTAATTATGTGTCGAATTATTTTGTGGGTTTATTATGTGTCTGAAAAGCAGGTGGCTTGTGCTTGGAGTGTAATGTAGATTCTCAGTTGTCGCTTGTGTCCACAACCTCTTGTGACCTGCTCCCACCCTTACAGGTTTGCCTATATCGCCTGCTTATAGTGAGTTAATCGCCTTGTTCAATGGATTACCATTTGCTAAACCTTATGAATACTTGGGTGCCTATTCTTTAACGTGCTATGAGAGTAGACAATTCACATTCAGCTTGGCGGTTAATTGGAACCTGGACCCCACACCCAAACAACCACTCATAGGTGATACAGTACTTGTAGTGCAGCTGTAGCACTGTAGATTGTCCAGGTCGATGTGACGTCCTGGCGTAGATTCCCCGCTCGATGTACGTCCTGGTGTAGATCCACCCAATTTCTTCTCATTAATAATGTACCCTATTCACTGTATTTCTTTCACTGGTCACCCGATTGTTTCACTTTATTACCTTTCTTGGGTGACACTTGGCAACGCCGCCTTACACACTAAACCTGCGCCACAACGCTTTTATTTTCCAGATCACTTACAAAATTGTGGCTCTCCCCACACTTATGTGGCTCAGGCAATTAAATAAAACACTTCTATGATTGTTGACTACCCTGACACACTTAGCAACCCTTGCAGAACACTTAGGTAGCCCTCAAAAACACTTAAATTCCCGGAGCACCGATGGCATGACTAGTGCGCTCGCTGTCCCTACTGTGTGTGTGTGTGTGTGTGTGTGTGTGTGTGTGTGTGTGTGTGTGTGTGCGTGTGTGTATACTCACCTATTTGTACTCACCTATTTGTGGTTGCAGGGGTCGATTCATAGCTCCTGGCCGTGCCTCTTCGCTGACTGCTACTAGGTCCTCTCTCTCCCTGCCCCATGAGCTTCATCATACCTCGCCTTAAAACTATGTATGGTTCCCGCCTCCACTACGTCACTTTCTAGGCTATTCCACGGCCTGACTACTCTATGACTGAAGAAATACTTCCTAACTCCCTTTGATCCATCTGAGTCTTCAATTTCCCAAATTGTGATCTCTTGTGTCTGTGCCCCTTCTCTGGAACATCCCGTCTTTGTCCACCTTGTCTATTCTGTGCAGTATTTTATATGTCGTTATCATGTCTTCCTGCCCCCCCTGTCCTCCAGTGTCGTCAGGGCGATTTCCCTCAACCTTTCTTTGTAGGACAATCCTGTAGCTCTGGGACTAGTCTTGTTGCAAAAACCTTTGCACTTTCTCTAATTTCTTGAAGTGTTTGACTAGGTGTGGTTTCCCAAAAACTGGTGGGGCATACTCCAGTATGGGCCTGACGTAAATGGTAAACAGAGTCTTGAACGAATCCTTACTGGGGTATCGGAATGCTATCCTAGGGTTTGCCAGGCGCCCGTATGCTGCACAGTTATCTGATCGATGTGCGCCTCAGGAGATATGCTCGGTGTTATACTCACCCCCTAGATCTTTTTCCTTGAGTGAGGTTTGCAGTCTTTGGCCATCTAAACTATATTGTGTCTGCGGTCTTTTTTTGCCATTCCCCAGTCTTCATGACTTTGCACTTGGGAGGGTTAAACTCAAGGAGCCAGTTGCTGGACCAGGCTTGTAGCCTCCCAGGTCACTTTGTAGTCCTGCGATTTTCATCCGATTTGATTCTTTTCATTAACTTCACATCATCTGCAAACAAGGACACTTCTGAGTCTATCCCTTCGTTATGTCGTTCACATATACCAAGAACAGCACAGGTTCTAGGACTGACCCCTGTGGAACCCCGCTTGTCACAGGCGCCCACTCTGACACCTCGTCGCGTACCATGACTCATCGTTGCCTCCCTGTCAGGTATTCTCTGATCCCTTGCAGTGCCTTTCCCGTTATGTGTGCCTGATTTCCCCTAGCTTTTTCAGTAAACTCTTGTGAGGAACTGTGTCAAAGGCCTTCTTGCAGTCCAAAAAATGCAGTCGATCCATCCCTTCTCTCTTGTCTTACTTCTGTCTCCTTGTCATAAAACTCTAGTAGGTTTGTGATACAGGATTTTCCTTCCCTGAAACCGTGCTGGTTGTCAATTATACACTTTTTCTTTCCGGGTGCTCACCCCCCCTCTCCTCCTGAAAATCTTCTCCATGACCTTGCAATAAATACCGTTTGTTTCAGGTCGGTATTTTAGTGCCCCCTGTCTGTCCCCCTTTTTAAAAAAAGGGGACCATTTGCCATCTTCCATACCCGGGGAGTTCCCCCATTTTAAAAAGGGATGTGTTTGAAGATCTTTGTTAAGGGTTTCACCCCTTTATCTCTGTTTCCATTTTAAAGGCCCCCGGAAAATTTGTTGTCTGGCCCCAAACCCCCTTTTGGGGTGCAATTTTTCAAAAAAACAGTTTCCCTTAAACCCCCTTTTGGTTATATGTCCCTCCCCGGCACTTGCTGGTTACCCACTTTTTTGATTTCCTGGAGTCCTACGGTTTTCCACTGAAAAATCTTCTTTAAATCTCGTTTGAGTCCTGACTTTACCTTTTGGGGTCTTTTTCTTGTGAATTCCCCATCCCCCTTCCTCAGTCGGGTTTACCGGGTCCTTTTGACTGTTGTTTTCCTCTGATGTGGCTGTACAAAAAAGCTTGGTCAGTCTTTTACTTTCGATGCTATGTCATTTTCAAAATTTTTTTTGCTGAGCCTCCCCTTCCCTTTTTTGGGCATTTTTTCGTTTTGGGTCTTCGGCTAATCTCCCTTTTTTTTCCTGATTCACTTCTTTTTGTACCTTTTCCATTTTCTGTACACCTAAATTTTTTCCTCCTACAAACCCTTTTGGGGGAAAAAAAGGACTCGTTCTGTTTTTCCCCTTATTTCTGTTTTCCCCTGTAAAAAACCTCTCCCCCTTTCCTCCCTTTCATTTTTTTTTGCCACATAGTCCATCATTTCTTTTTTCTGGTTTTTTCCCGTCAGTTCCCCCCTCCCAGTGAATGTCTTGAAGGAATTCCCCCATTTCTTTAGTATTGCCCCCTTTTTGTAGTTTGTTTTTTTCCCCCCCTATTCCCGCTACTCTCCCCCCACTTGGAGCTCAACTATGTAGTTGAAGCACGAACCACATATCACTAGCTCCAAGGGGGGCACCCTTTTATTACATTATACCCTCAATTTTCCAACTACTAAGGTGAATACCAAAGGGCCAGTGTTGCGGTTCATCCTCTCCTTCTCTCTGGTAGTGTCTCTAACATGTTGATGCAAAAAGGTTTTTCCCGTAACCCCATCCCTCCCTCTTGGCTCTCCATGTTTTGGAACCCCCATGGGGCTCCCGGTTTTTTCCCCGTCAAACTTTTCCCTTTTGATTGAAATCACCCTAACTAGTAACTTTGCTCCCTCCATGTGTGCTCTCCTGGCCACCTCTGCTAGTGTGTCGACCATTGCTCTGTTTGCTCTCATCATATTCCTGTCTTGGCCTCCTGCAGTTCTGTGGTGGGTTGTACATTACTGCCAATTATCATCCTATGTCCCTCAGACTGGATTGTTCCTACTAAGTAGTCCCTTTCGCCTGTGCCATCCATTCCTTCCATTTTCTCAAAACCGCACTGGTTTTTAATGGGCAGTGCAACTCCTCCTCCCCCTCTCCTCCCTCTGTCTTTCCTGAGGATTTGATATCCGGATGGAAAGATTGAATCTGTTATTATTCTGGTGAGTTTTGTTTCTGTGAGTGCTATTATGTTTGGGGATGTCTCCTTGATTCTTTCGTGCCACTTCCCATACTTATTTGTTATTCCATCTGCATTTGTATACCACACCTTCAACTTCTTCTCTAAGACTGTGTTCTGGGAGGTGTATTAGGGTTGGGGAAGTGGGAGACCTGATAAGGATCTATGGGTGGTTGCTGTGGGGGTGGAGTTTGTAATGCAGTGGGTGGGGGCATTGGATGTGGCATGGGTGTTTTGGTTTAGAGTGCTTGGTTGCACTGGGGTTGACCTGATTGGGAGGCTTCTATAGGAAGTTGTGAGGGAGGCTGTATTTGATCTTATTCCTGTGTCTGGGATCTCCTGTCTGTCTTCTCCATCCCCTCTGTGTGTGTGTGTGTGTGTGTGTATGTGTGTGTGTATGTGCATGTGTGTTGTATGGGGTTTGGTATGGAGATAAGAGGGTTGAAGGTAAACACCTTGTTGGATGGTAACACTATATATATTGTCAGACTGTGATGAGAGGCAGGAGCCCAGGCCTGCCTGCTGCCTGCTGGTATGTCTATCTGTCGAGTGAGAGCGAGGCAACTCATCTCACTGACTCATGCTGTATCCCGGGACTTCATACAGTCACAGGCCTAGGGAGGTTCTGTATAAAGCACATGGATGGTACTATGATACTCAGCTAAACTATACATACAACACATGTAAAGGAGGATCAACAACTATGCTGACAGCTCGGTCATGTTACGTATGTCATTTCGACATACTATGCTATAGGCTGAACAGGCAGGTGGTTCTGGGCTGATTCTATACAATAACAAATTCATATATACAACTTAGAACTAATGGATGGTATCATTATGGATGTTAACATAATGAGTTTTATGTAATGGGTGTTAATGTAATGAGTTTTAATGTAATGCATTACGACTTATAAGAACAAATCATTTTACAATATGGATGGAATTGATCGATCGATCTGTATTCATGCACTCTACGGATTCTGAGGAAGAATAAATATATATATACAAGGTGAAATTAACAGCAAAGGCATCTGGTGCACTCACATCATTACTGTCAAATTCTCAGAATACGGAGGGAACATGAACACAAAAGAAAAACATTCTGAAAAAACTGATCAGTTATTAACAAACAGTTGACAATTTCCTTCATCTCTGACATCTAATTATACAGATTATGTACATTTAAACCCAATTCTGCGAGGGTGAGGTTTACATATGCAGAATGGTTATCATTTCTGGGAGGATTGAATTCCTCTGCAATGGCTAACACATGCCTTGACTGAGGGAGATCTGAATGAGTATCTACAAAAGATACTTGTTGGTTTCTCATTACGTGTCGAGTACGCAAAGCTTAGTGACATTCAGGTTGATTATCTGACTGAGTATTTGAGGTAGAGGGTACAGAGTCAAGAGGATTGTCAGCATCTGTCACATTTGTCTGGGTAGCAATATCATCAACATCGCATACTAACTTCATACGATCTAAATGCAATTCTTTGTACTTACCAGTACTAAATTCTCTAACCTTATACTTTTTGCCAGAGATATGTTCTACAACTCGATAAGGGCCAACAAACTTTTGATCGAGCTTGGACATTGCGGATGTTTTGATGAAATTCGTCAGCATTACTCTTGAACCTACTTTAACTTTTGATGGCTTAGCACGGCTATTAGTTACTCTAGTACATTCTGCTGTTGATTTATGAAGTGTTTCATGGATTCTTCTAAAAACACTCTTAGCTATGCTGGTACTAGTTGCTATGAAATCATCAGGGTTGTAATTGGGTTTCAGAGTAGAATATAACAACTCATAGGGTAAATGCTTGTCTACACCATACAATGCATAATGTGGAGTATCACCTATGGAAGCATTGTAAGCAGAATTTAAGGCACATTGAACATCTGGTATAACTTCATCCCAAGTTTCACTATTGGGGTTGATAGTGGCTCTCAAGACATCAAATACTTTCTTTTTGGTTCGTTCAGCTAACCCATTGCTGGCAGGATGATGAGGAACAATGGTGGATTTAGAGAAATGTACATACACAAATTTTAAAGAATCTCATTACAGAATTCACCTCCATTATCTGTTACTAAGGACTTAGGGGTGGTATGCCTGCAGATAATGCGTTCTTTAAACGCTTTAGCTACTGTCTCTGCAGTCTTATCTGCAATAGGAACTAACTCACAATATCTGGTGAAATGGTCTACCATAACACACAGATGTTTGTTGCCTTGGAGGGAACATTTAAAATTGGTTAACAAATCAAGGGCAACTCTTTCCCACGGTTCACTAGTGGTTGGGTACACTTGGATTGGATTAGGACCATTGACATTTCCTTTATGTTGCATACAAACACTGCATTTCTTAACATACTCTGAAATGTCAGTTGCCATACGTGGCCAAAAGTACTTCATTCTGCCTTGTTTCACAGAACGATCCATACCAGGGTGTGCAACACCTGTTGCATCGTGAACTAGCTGTAGAGCTACGCTCACTAGTGACTGTGGAATTACTAACTGGTACACTCTTCTACTTGGAGTACCCAACTCGTCTGTTCAATACAGTAATTCTTGGCTCATTACAAAGTCACTGATGGGTGCTGGTGGCTTCACAGTCAGAATAAGATCTTCCTGGAGCAGGAATCGAATCACCAGAACTCAAGGGATCCGTTCTTTCTTACTGGAGGAATGAACAAACTAGGTTGAAAAAAATAACGCTATAACACGCAATATGAGCAAGGGAGAACGAATCTACTATCTCTCACTACAAACACAGGGGAAAAGAAATGAACACGGTGAACAAAGCTGATATTCATCTGAGTCGCACACAGTGACACGAGGTATCAGCTATAAAGAAACTTCACTTACAAACGTTAACAACATGTGAAAGTTACTCGAGAAATAACTCCTTACATTGCACGAATTACTGTCAACTAGGATGGGATCACCATCTGGAACACAAGGGACAAAAACAACACTCAAGTGAGAGCACTAGCCGCATACGGCATGTGATATCAACAAGAGATGGCATTACTAGTTTCAAGTAATCGTTTTCTGACAAGGCGTCCCCTGTAGAGAAACTACTACTTGAACTAGCAGACATTGCAGGGATAGGCTCAGCACTCAAGGCAGTCTGAGTGTCCTCGGACACTTGAGGCAATACACTATCTTGAGTATCTGAAGGTGTAGGTGGAACACAGATGGGAGTGACAGAGTTACTAGTGCCTGACCGCTCGGCTACGTTAATAAGTAATTCACGGATCTATAGGAACTTAATCTGAACTTCACATTTCGCAGCACTTTAACAAATCTCAGATACAAGCTGTGAGAACAAACACATTGCTCAAGGGCTAGATACTGTCTTTCAGTCAGTAAGGGAATGTTGGTACTGTGGACTGATTCATATTGACTTTGACTGGCATGATACACGAAGTGAACATTCAAAAGTGACTGGGACATGTTCTCAGGGAACTTACTCAAGGGTATAAGGCAAAAAAAAAAAAATAGAAAGAATAAAGGAAAATGTAACTGAGGAACACACAACACAGTGAACTTAAATGGGAAGAAAATGCTTAACTATTCTGCATAACTAATTAAAAATTAATAGGTCACACTGTAAGCAAGGAAACTCACACAAGAAAATTCTCAACTGAATAAACAACACTTTGAAAATCAAGAGGACTTGTACTTTACTCAAATCTAATTTGCTCAACTTTACTTTAAAATTGAATGAATGGCACAGTGAGTTGTCTTTACTCTCAATGCAATAGGGAAATTCAACAATAAAATGATGAATCAATCAAAAATGTTAAAATGGACTCAATAAATCTTGTGCAAAATTAAAACAAACTGGGAAAACAATTCACTAAAAAGGAAATAAAATGGCACACAAAGAATAAAATATTATGCACAGAACAGAGCATAAGAAACTGCACTGAAATAAACTGTAGCAATATTGCAAATAATTGCTAATCAAAAGTACTGTACAGCACTACATAAAATTTCTGAAAGAAAAATTTTAATGGCAACACAATGCTTGCACAAGAATTATTGCAAAATGAGTCAATGTGCAATAATAAAAAAAAAAATACACACACAAGAAAACACAGTTTACATGGAAAGAAAATATAGCAAGGAATGAACTGAGTGAACACTTTAACTCTTAACTACAGCTTAAGCAACACTTACTGAACAAACAAAGGAATGATTTGCTTTAAAAGAAGAACTTAAAAATTGTACTAAGAGTGAATTTGTTCAATGAAACAAAAAAAATAATAGATGCAAAACAGAACAAAAAGGTTTTTAAAAACTTTTACAGTGATCAGAAACAACACTTTAAATAAACACAAACTAAAAATTTTCTTGCTTGAAACTTGTGTAAAAAAAATTTGATAAAAATTTTCTTGCTTCCAAAATAATGGCACTATTGTCGTGGAAAAAAGAAAATTAGACTTGGCAAATGAAAAAAAATTAACACAAAAATTTTAAAACACACAGAGAAAAACAGAACAAGAATACAAAATGCTGGGAGGAAAATGAAACAGACAGCATGATTGTGAGGGCAGAACATAAGGAATAAATTACTGAATTCTTCACTGGGAATACTGAGAACACAAGGTGATTCTGAAATTAAAACCAAGTTCATACTGCTCATAGTTGCACACAACAAGAAAAAAAAAACCTAAGGTACTTATTCAAGTATATAAAAAAAGAAGCACAAAAACAACAACATGAAATTATGCACGAAAAATTTAAATGAATTAAGAAGAAAAAAAAAAATATTTTCAAAAAGTATTAATAAACACTGATCTAATCAAGGTTACTGATGTCACTAAGAAAAAAAAAAATCATGGGAAAACCAAAAAAAGGGAAAGTTCAACACTCGCAAATGTCTTATGAAAAAAAAAATTATAAACTGTAGCGACGTGGTTAAAAAATGAGGTAGATGGTGGGGGGAGGATGTTTTGTCGTCTTGCGGCTGGCTTTTCTGTCCCCACGTGATCGTAGAATTTGTGCTTACACGCGATTGTTCACACAGGAGGCTTTCAACGGTGGCACCATGACGAAGCACACTCTGCTCTTGACCCCCTATGTGGTCCTAAATTATGGTGCTAGAACCTGTACTAAGAGTAAAAACAGTGGTAGGGGGGGTG
>NC_069404.1:28480191-28507546 GCF_026875155.1 Cherax quadricarinatus
TTTTTGATTTTTTACCCCTTTGTTTAACCAAGGAAAATATGATGTTGAACCCTTTGGGGTATCCCTTTTAAACTTTTAAAATTATTGCCCAACCATTTTTCCCCCAATATCCCCACCCTTTTAAAAACTTTCATTTTTTCCCATCAATCCGGTTGTATTTATTTTCCCAAAAACCCTCAGTTTCCCCCCAATAATGTACCCTCCCCCAAGATGTTTTTTCCCCCTTGCCCAAAAAAAGAAATAAAAAGTTCCCCTATTTTCATAACATTTAAAATTTAAAATACCTCCTTTCCCCAATACTTAATTTTTTAATAATCCCCCATTTTAAGAAATCCTTGTTTTAGGTTTCTTAACTTTTAATCCCCCAAACTTTTTTATTTTAACAAAAAATTTTGTTGATAACATCTCCCCCATTTCCCTATTTGTTTCCCCCACATTGTTTTCAAAACTTTTAAATTCCCTTTTTCCTTCTCTCCCCCTTGAACCCCAAAAAAAAAATTTAAGAAATTTTTCTTTTTACACCTTTTTAAATCACATTCCCAAATCGTTTCCCCCCCCCCCCCCACTTTCCGTAACCACAACTTTGCAAACCTCTAAACTACATTTTTCCAAAACCCCCTCTTGACCCATGTATTTTTTATTAGATTATTTAAAAAAAATAAAAAAATTTTTTTATTTTTTAATTTTTTTTTATTTATAAATTATTTTTTTTTATTTTTTATTTTTTGATTTATTTTTTTATATATAAATAAGAAGATGTAATATAATTATATGTAAAGAAAAAAGAAAAATCAGAGTTTGGCAATATTTTTATTAAATTCAAAGTTTTTTTGCAGGGAAAAAGGGGGGAAACTGTGCAATTTTTGTGTTTGACTGAATGACTGGCTCCCCTGTTCGCGTTCTGTAAATTGAAACCTCCCCCTCAAAAATGTTTTCCCTTTTCAGGTACGTCATCTCCCCCTTTTTATCCACTCCCCCTTTACTCCCGTCGGCCGTTTTCCCTTCCCTTCTCCGACTCGGCAGGGCCCGCTTCAAGGTCGCCAGTTTGTTCAGCCACCTGTGCGGAGTGACCCAACAGAGTCTCAGATTGAGCAAGGCGAGCGTAGGAGGTCCAAAACAGGTCCAGACTGACATGAGGGAAGGCTCTGCGTTTCTCGTTGTCGGATCGGGTTCTTTCTTATAGGCTCCTCATATCAGATGAACGTTCCCATCTTCCCAGCTTTAAGTATAAAGAAAAAATATATTTATCATTTTTCAAATAAAGGAGGGGGAGTCGTCTTAATTACCAAAGGAGGGAAAACAAGAAGAATACCCTTTCCAGGAATCTATTTTCGTTTCCTGCCCAACAATGACCCCGGGTTTGGGATTTTGATGCCGGGTTTTTTCCCCTTCCAATCTACGGCCGTAAAATCAAAATTTACAAATTCTTACTCCCCCAGTGAAAATGTTGAAGAAAAAAAAGACTCAATTTTAAAAATTTAAAAAGTCTCTTGCATCGTTTGTTTCGTTTATTTTCAAAAGAGAAGTATTAACAAAATAAATGTCTCGTTACCAGAATCGAGAATGTCTGTTTTTTCACCATGATGAGGTAAGGCCCTATGGAGAGGTCAGCCTTACTTTTGCTGGGAAGCAGCTTCAGCGGGCTCTTAATACAGTCGGAGGCCCTTACCAGCCAGGAGGGTTTTTGGGGGGAAAATCGTCAGAGGGTGCCCTTCCTCCGGGGGAAGCACAAATGAACCTTGATATTGGGCAAAAGTAATTTCAAGGAGGAATATTTAAAATTCTTCTAGAATGCTATCACTAATCTGCCCATTGATAAAAAGCGTTTTTCCGAAAATTTTTTTTTTAAAAATTTTAAAGTCTTTCTAACCCAAAACTTGTTTTTAATAAACATTAACATATAGACCGCAAGTGAGGAAAAATACTTTGTTTCTGTGGGATAAACATTAAATATTTTTTTTAATTTTATTTGTTTAAGAATTTTTTTAAAATTTTTATGCCAAAATTTCCTGGTTTTTCCCCGTAACTGTCAAAGAAAAAGGGATAGATATTTTTCTTGTCAAGAAAAGAGAAAAAAAAGACCCATTATTTTTAAACTGTAAGAAGGAAGAATTTTATTAAAAGCACTATGGGCCTGTGGGAGGGATAGCCATCAATCTTTTTTTGCTTTAGGGGGTCTATAGTGAAACAGCCAATTTTGCTTTATTTCCTAGGGCGGGAATTTAAAACTTTTTTATTTCGCGCAATTCATTTTTTTTTTATTTATCACCACATCAAATGAACAGATCTATTCTGGTCGTGGATAAAACACCAGGGCTGAGCAAATAATAAAACTACCTTTTATGGGGGGCGGGCTTAGGAACTTAATTCAATTCTAAAGTTACCAGTTTTTTTCAATGGGGGAGAGCGTTTTTCCCCTTGGGCTGTCTGTTAAATTGAAAATTTGATGGTTCGCCCGGGGGCGATGATTCATAGGAAATTAAATTTTCTTCCTCAATCCCCAGGGGTTTAATTGCTTCATAATAAAATTTACTTAATGATGGGGGAAATCACTGCATATGGATAAACTGTATTATTATTAATACATACAATAAACTGGCTAGCCCCATGTAAAATATAGCCCTTTTCCCCTTTTTTTTTGCCATGGGTTCTGGGCAAAATTACCTAAAAATTTGGGGGGGAATTACTGCCCCCATGCTGATCAAATTAGGGGGTCGTTTGATTGTGACCTAGCCAATTTTTCTTAGAGGCGTTAAAAGTATATTTTGTATATCGGTTTGGTTAGGCTGAGATTGTAAAGGGCCATATAAGCTATGTATAGGGTATACCCATTAACCCCATAGCTTGCATAATTAATATGGAGGGGATGTGCTGGCATCATCGTCTGTTTTAAAGGCCACGCTTGAGGGGAAATTCCACAAATTTTTTTAAATCGATATTTTCAAGCAGATATTGGCCCGAGGGGATATTCCAGAGCCGGGGGAAAAAAACCCGGGTTTTCCCCCGTTTCTTAATTCTTTTATTCTTGGTCTTTCCCGTGTCCCCGGGCGAATAGGTGTATCGAAAATTTATTTAACCTTCTCCTCCTTTAAAGTGGGAAGAGATCCCCAGTCGAGTGATACTCGGCAATGGTTTGTTTTACTGACCCCCAGATTTTAATAAATAACCAGTAATTAAAACTAAAATTTTGTTTCCGTTTTTTGCCCCCCAAAAACACTGGACCCCTTTTAAAATAACGTATTGGGGAAGCCTTTTTTTATAAAGGCATGTTGTTTGTGTCTCCTAGGGACTTTCCCATCGCCTTTTTAGAGTACTCTAAATTCTATAACATTTTGCCTAAAACTAGAAATGCTCAGGGAACCCAGGGAAATTTTAAATTTAATATTTCTTTTAGTTCTGGAGAGAGGAAGGTTTTGGAGAGTATCAAAACTTTGAGTGCGAGTATGGAATCTCAACTTGCTCAGTTTATGCGGTCGCGGAAATTGATTAAAGATGCTTGAAAATAAAATTTAACGGGGGCTTTGAGTCCCCTGTTTTTCCGCCCGACATCCCCATGGTAATAAGCAACGTTTTACAGAGGAATACATCGGTTTTATAACCAACTTTACTTTGTCGGCGTTTTTTAAAACCTGCATTTATTATTCACCCTCGCTTACCCCCCCCTTTTTTCTGTCCACAGTAATAAATTTCTTTTCAATCCTTTTTTAAAAACATTATCCGTGAATTTTAAAAGACTTTATGTCGTTTTTCCGATTGTAACTCAAGCTTTTGTTCCAAAATTTCTGCATTGGCAAGCCACTCTAAAAAGAAAAGGTTTAAAAACTCTTTTTTGCTGACCCGCTAAAGCCGAAAAAAATCCCCCACCCGGACTCTGTATGGCGTGTGAAAAGTTTGTATATCCCCCCGACCGCCCCCCCCGGGAGGTTTTGGGGAAAAAACTCCCAAATTCGCTCAAGGGGACTTGAAAAGGGGACAGCAGTTTGGGGGTTAGAGAAAAAAATAACCATTTTATGCTGGGGGTTTTTATTTATTTATTTATCGGGCTTCTGTAAAAAATACGGTAGTGGAAAAAACCCCTTTCAAAAGACAAATTTCGACCAAATGATCTGTATTTTTATGGCTATTTTTATTAATTTAGTTAGCATGAGGTTTTTACATCATGGGGGGAGCCCCTTTTGAATAACTCTCTGAAAGGGGAAAGCATCCCAAAATTTACTAACTGATGCCGTTATTTTGCGGTTTCCAAATTTCCTTATATTAAAAATAATCAACTCCGGCAAATGGGATCGGTTTTAAAGGGCAATTGCTTGGGGAGGGAGCCCCCCTCGGGGACGTCATCGAAATAAAAAATATTTTTTAGTGCTCTAAGCCCAAGCACCCGAGCTATTTCGGTTTAAATTGAGCTTTAAAAGTGGCAGCATTGTTTTTTCCCATAAAGGTTTGCGATCTCGCGAAAAAAAAACCCTCCCAATTTCCCGGGTCATAATGGTATTTTCCCCTTTTGGGAAATGTGTCGAATAATTATCTTAAAGGCTTTTTTTTTTTTTCGCTGTTAGCTTCGATTAATTTCTTCAAAAATATGGTGGTACCCTCGAAAAAAAACAATTTTTGGTAGAAAGTGGGGGGACTATGCTTTGTACTTTTTTCCTGTTTCAGTAATGTGTTTTGTATAATTCAAAGCCCATTTGGGGTCGTCCTTTTTTTGAACTTGAATTTTTGGGATACAAAACATTAAGCAAAGGTATTTCGTAGTTCAAGGATAGTTTAAAGGTGTGCAGTAATTTAAATTTTTAAAGGCTGAAACGGGGTTTTCGAAAATTCAATATTTTTAAACTGCCAAATAGATATATTTCCCCGGCCCCCTTTCCATGTTGAGGGACAGGACAGTATGAGGCAAATACAAAATATGACCATTATAATTTTTTTAAAGGGTTAAAAAAAAAATTTTTGTTGAAAACTTTACATTTTTTTTTTTTTATTAGTTTCCGTTTAGGAAAAAATATCCAATCATCGTGCTGTGTTTGGTTTTTCCCTGTGAAGTGACCCGACCCCCCCAGGCATGTCCATTTCACGCTGCCACGTCTCGTTTGTTCCAATCCCACCGCTGGACTGACGTCAGCCCATTGACGCCCCCGGCTGCTGCCCCGTTGCTGCTAGTGCCCTTTCTTCTCCACGACTGGTGATTTTCCCCTTTTAGAGCTTCGGGGGAGGGCCGATTCAATTTCCCCCCCATTAGGATGATTTTAGGTACTGCCAAGTATGGGGTCACTGACGGTACGGCGAGTCTGAATTCCCCTTTCAGTAATATGTCTTGAAAAATGTTAAAGAGAGGGGGAAAATTCAGTGTGCCATTTTTCAGCCCCGTTTTCTGCTCATGCCAATGTATGGGGTAAAATTACCCTTTGATTTTGCCTTTGGGTTCCCCCCCTTCCCCGGGGACTCCAACATAATTTAAACCCAAAATTTGTCGATTCTGTTTCGTGTCCTTGCTCAAAACCCCGTAATAAGCGGGCGAGACTACCGTAAATGTTTTTGCGCAATTCTTCTGTTCAAGAAAGGACCCCAGAGAACGGCATATTACGCCGCAAGGTGCGGTCTTAAAAAAAACCCCCGGCCCTTTATCGGGGGTGTTTTGGGGCATGGTGGGGGGGATTTTAGGGGCAATTTCCCCGGGTGTGCCCCGATGTAGCTATGGCACGGTTACGGGGTTAGTGATTTTAGCTCAATTTGGGAAAATGGATATTTTTCCAAGTGAAAGAGCCGGGTGTAGGGACGGCAGAAGTAGCGTTTGGGGGGAAAACGATACAATCCCCCTATTCCAGGGAAATTTTTCGTCCCTTTTTCCCCCCGTTTTTGGCAATTTAGTTCCCCCCCTTCCCTTTTCACGTTGGGTCCTTAGGTCCTGTGAGGATGAAGGATAAAGTTTTTCGGTAGTCGGCACGGGGTTTAAATACCGAGCTGCTGTAGCCCCCACTTGCGGGTGGGTTTAGGGTTTGGGGCTGCTCTAGGTCGACATTCGTCTAAGTGGTTATACAAGGTTTGGGCCCCTTCAAAAACTTCTAAACATATCCCAGAAAACATGTGTCATATTCTAAGGTCTGATTTCAGCCGTCAGTTTTTTGATTAAAAAATTTTCATTAATTTTTCAATTTCATAAAAAGCTTTGTAAATTGGTTTATGGGGGAATTTTACTTTGAAGGATTCGTGGTTTGCAAAACTTTTTTCACCGACCTTGTAAACACACTTTTGATAAATCTTTGTTTGACGTTAATTGATGTAAAAATATCGCAAATGGGGTCCTTTTCCTTTTCATTCAACGGGATTAAATTTTCTCGGGATAATAACGTGGTGGCCAATTTTTTTTTTTATGAATAGCACTTTGAGAAGGAACTTCTTGTCCTATCCTGTTCCGGTATTTCTAAAGCAGGGAAAGCTTTCTCTCGACTTTATGAAAGTTAAATTTCAATGGCTAGCAGAGCGGGGTTTTTTCCCCGCTCTTTTTAAAATAAAAACCCGCCTAATAAATTTTTTTCTGCCTTGTGATTTTTTTAAATTTTTGGCTCTAATCTAATAAGGGTCCTAATTCCCTTACAAAAGGGCAAAAGTTTTTTTTAATGTTTCTCGACTGCTTGTCAAAGATTTAATGATTTTTAAAATGTTTTTTAAAATTTTGGTATGGAGGATAAAATCCCCTCTTATCCCAGCGAAAAAAGAATTTTTCTTGAAAAAAATTAGCATGGATTTCGCGATGGGAATTTTTCTCGGAAATACAGATCAATTATTTCATTAAATTTGGGGAAAGTCCTCAGGCGAGAGAGAAAGGGCTGTTGTTTTTTCTTTATATTAAAAAAAAATATTTCCGGCGGGGGTTTTTTTATTGTATTATTTTCTTTTGGATTTTTTTTTTTACTCCTGACTCGTTGGGAAAATACCGCGGGTGCGCCCCCCCATGCAGCCCCCGCAGCCGCTGCCCCCCCACCGCCACCCACGCGGTCGCCACCGGGGGGCGCCATTACAGCAAACGGGTTATTTGTTTTTTTTTTGGGGGGCTTCCCCCCTTAACAAAAAGGTCGGAAGGGTGCCCCCTCGTGGAGGTGGTGGGTCGAAGCCAATTTCCCTTATGAGGGGCGAGTTGCTAGCCCGGGGGCCGGGGCCTGACCTTTTGATCCCTTTTTTTGGGGTGGTTTACTTTACTCTCGAGGGCTGGGGGGATTCCTTCCCAGCACCAAGTGGTGGGTTTCGTGCTTCTGCGAAGGCGGGGAAAAAGGGGATTCCGCTTAGGGTGGGGGAAAATATTTGGTTCCATTTTTAAAAAATATTTTTCGGCGGTTACCGGGGATGAACAAAATTTCCTTTTCCACCATTTTGATTATTTTTTACTTTATTAAAAACTACTAATAGCGGATGACCAGAGGGAAGAGTGTGTTAAGATGGGTCCTTCCCCTGACCCAAGTAAGAGTGTAGTTTAAAATGGGTCCTCCACGCTACCAAGGTAAGAGTGAGTTTAAAATGGCTCCCCCACGCTGACCAAAGGGAAGAGTGTGTTTAAAATGGCTCCTCCCCGACCGAGGTAAGAGTGTAGTTAAGATGGTCCTCCACCTGACCAAGGTAAAAGGTGTAGTTAAATGGGTCCTCCACGCGACCCGAGTAAGGTGTAGTTAAGTGGCTCCTCCCCGCTGAAAAAGGGAAGAGTGTAGTTAAAATGGTCCCCAGCTGACCCCAAAGGTAAAGTTTTAGTTGATGGGTCCCCCCGCTGCCAGAGGTAAGAGTTTAGTTAAGATGGCTCCTCCACGCTGACCAGAGGTAAGAGTGTAGTTAAGATGGCTCCTCCACGCTGACCAGAGGTAAGAGTGTAGTTAAGATGGCTCCTCCACGCTGACCAGAGGTAAGAGTGTAGTTAAGATGGCTCCTCCACGCTGACCAGAGGTAAGAGTTTAGTTAAGATGGCTCCTCCACGCTGACCAGAGGTAAGAGTGTAGTTAAGATGGCTCCTCCACGCTGACCAGAGGTAAGAGTGTAGTTAAGATGGCTCCTCCACGCTGACCAGAGGTAAGAGTGTAGTTAACCCTTCATCAGGCAAGGGGTCCGAAAATTTGAAATTCGAACTGAACTCCCTATGGTGGATAGAGTAACTCAATACAAGTTCAATGATCCCATATAAATTGATTTCTGATGGTTAGTTTTCGAGCAATTGCTAATCTCCGGAGACCGAAAATATCCGGCTGCGCCCGACAAAGGAATTAAAAAAATTTATGTTGCAAAACTTGCAATTGTTAATAAAACACACCAAAACAATTTTTTAAATTTAATATACAAACAGACAATATAAAAAACATAAATGGAACTTGAATCAAAACATTTTTTAATTGTTACAAAAATATAAAAAGGAAGCAAATCTCAACAATGACAAATTGCAAAGGGATGCAACTTTCAATCCCTATATTCCTGAGATTCATTTGGATGACCAATTATTCTATATTGCTAATTGATGGTATGGTAGTCGCTGAAGCAATTTCTATCACTCTTTAAACCAGATTTACTTTGCATACAGAACACTGGAATGAGGATGTGACCAATTTCTTCGAGTGGCTGCAATAGTTTCAATCGTAATACCTTACTTTTTCTTCACTAATTTCTGTTTTTTTGGCTGGCCTTTCTTCCTCCTCATCATCACTTGACACCTGTGCATCCGGTGGCAAGTATTCATCACCACTATCCAGCAATTCTGGTTCATCTACCTCTGCTTCTGAGTCACTCTCTTCAGAAACGCAGACATACCTCGACCTGCTGGTGGACTGCTCCCATAAAACAACTTCTCATTGATCTGGAAGGACAATAGAAACTCCTGTATAGATCCAGACCACTACAGAGTTCATATATGCAATTGAAATTTTTTTATAAATATTTATTTGACTAAAATTGGACATTCCCGGAAACTCGGGCAAGACCAAAATAATTCGGTCTAAAATGCTTGCACTTTTTCACTGCATGCTACACTCATATTATGCTTCACACGGACTTTAGGTATATATCAAAATATGCCTAAACTATTCATGTAAGCACTAAACACAACAATCAGTACTTACCGACATTGTAGAATGTATAATCAAGAGTAGATTAGTAAGGGTGGAGGAAAAACGGTGTGTGGGCGGAGCCAAGCCACCAGTGTTTATATTTTGATCTCTCAAACCAATGGGAAGGCGGCAGAAGCGAACTGTACTTAGCTGAAGAGACTCAGGAAGGCTTGTGATTGGTTGGAACTAAAGAACGGGAAGCTGGCCGCGCGGGGCACGGAGTATGACACGCCCCCCAAAACACGTTTAAACAATTTTTTCCCGGCCAAACTGGTGGTGAGGGTGAAGGACTGGTGGTGAGGGTGATGGACTGGTGGTGAGGGTGATGGACTGGTGGTGAGGGTGATGGACTGTCTCCAGAAGTCCATCTGTGTCCCCTCAGATGAACTCCCGTCCACACTTCAGTAGTATAAAGACGTCGATCTAGAAACACTGGCGGATTCCAGGATAATGAGTATGGAAAAGAATGTGATAATGGGGGGACAGCATAACCTCAGGGCTGTCAGGGTACAAGTTTAATATGTTTAATCATCCCCCAAGGGGATAGAGAGACTTATTTCTGTGTATTACTAAGTAGAAAAAGAAGCAGTACAAAGGATTCAGGTGACTGGGTGGTGGATTCCAGGATAACGAGTATGGAAAAAGAATGTGATAATCGGGGGGCAGCATAACCTCAGGGCTGTCAGGGTACAAGTTTAATTTGTTTAATCATCCCCCAAGGGGATAGAGAGACTTATTTCTGTGTATTACTAAGTAGAAAAAGGGAGATATGATCACTTCTGACTCCCCCAAACTCTGCCCCCCCCCTCTCCGATAGATGGGAGAGGCAGTACAAAGGATTCAGGTGACTGGGTACAAACTTGCCATCTCCAGCTCACTGACGCAACTGTTGCTACTTCACAACACTGCTGGGTTCAAAGAATGCGGTAATGGTGGACAGCTGGTCTCCGAGGGAATGTTGCTCGTCCGCCCGTGCCACGGCAAAAAAAAAAAAAAAAAAAAAGGTTCTTCCGGGTACTACGGTACCGTTTATTCTCGCAGCTGCTAGATCTTTCCAGGTGGGGGAGGCTTAAAGCAGTGAGAAAGGTCATCTACGTAAGTCCTTTGTGCTGATAGAGCTCTTCTAGGTACTTTGACATATATTTTCCTCTAACCGCTCCTCAGGTGGGAGAGAGGCTTAAGTTGTGTAATATTGTTTATATATATGTATATAAATATTATAATTATATAATTTATATATACTACTATATATATATATATATATATATATATATATATATTAAATATATATACATATATACTATATATATATATATTATTATATATATATATATATATATATATTATATATAAATATATATATATATATTTATATATATTTGTTTAGACTAGGAGAAGATAGTAATATATAGTTATTGTAAAGAAAAAAGAAAAAAATCAGTAGTTTGCAATATTTTTATAATTCAAAGTTCTTTTAGCACGAGCAAAGGGGCGAAACTGTGCAAGTTTAGTGGTTAGACTGGAATGGACTGCGGTCTCTCCTGTTCGCGTTCTGTAAGATTGATAACCTCCACTCGAAAATGATTTCCTTTTCAGGTTACGTCATATCCCGCCTTTACTCCACTCCCGCCTCCTTTACTCCCACAGTCGGCCGTTTCACTTTTCCTTCTCGACGCGTTGTCAGGGTCGCTTCAAGGTCGCCATGTTTTGTTCAGCACCTGCTTGCGGAGTGACCTCTAAAGAGTCATCAGATTGAGCAGTTGTAGCGAGCGTAGAGAGGTCCACATCGAGGTCATCGACTGACATGAGGGAAGGCTCTGCGTTTCATCGTTTTGTCGAGATCTGGTTCTTTCTTCAAGGCTCCTCTATATCAGATGAACTGTTCCATCTTCCACAGGCTGTAAGTTTTAAAGAGAAAAATATATTTATCACTTTCAATTAAAGGAGTGGAGTCGTCTATAATCTACCAAAGGAGGGAAACATAGAAGACATACCCTTTCCTGAGGATGTCTATGTTTGCGTTTCATGCTATCATCACAATGACACCGGTTTTTGGAGTTTGATGCCGGCGTGTTCCTCCCTTTCCTATATACCGGCCGATAAAATCAAAACTTTACCAAATTCTTTCTGGCCCAGTGAAAAACTGTTGAAGAAAAAAAGGGACTAACTTTAAAATTTATAAATAAGTCTCTTAGCACTCGTTTGTTTAGTTAACTATTCAAAGAGAAGTATACAAATAAATGTCTCGCTTACCGAATCGAGAATGTCTGGCTTCTTTCACCTGTTGAGAGTAAAAGCTATGGAGAGGTCAGCCTCATATTTTGCTTGGGAAGGAAGCTTCTGGCGGGCTCTTATATAAGCTCAGAGAGGACCATTACCAAACCTGGAGGGGTATTTGGGGATTACTCTCGTCAGAGGTGACCTTCCTCACAGAGGGAGCACAAATGCAACCTTGACTACTTAGGCAAAAGTAATTTCACAGGGAGGCAATATTTTAAATTCTCTCATGCATATGCTATCACTTAATCTTGTCATTGATAAAAGCGATTTTCTCGAGAATTTTTTTTTTTTAAAATATAAAGCTCTTTCTAATTCACACACAGGCTTGTTTTATGAATAAACATAAAACATTAAGACAAGCAATAGTGTGTGTGAAAAAATCACTTTGTGTTATGTCGGATAAACGATTTTAAATTACTATTTTTTCAATTTTATTTAGTTTAAGAATTTTTTTTAAATTTATGCCATAATTTCTCTGGATTTTTCCCGTAACTGTTCAATAGAAGGTATAGACGATTTTTCTTGTCCAAGAGAAGAGATAAAAATGAAACCTTTACTTTTGAACTGTAAGGAGGAAGAATATTACCTTTCAAGCCTATGGGCCTGTCGGAGGGGCTAGCCATCTAATCTTATTTGCTTTGAGCGTCTATAGATGAAACAGCATATATGTGACTTTATTTTCCTAGGGCTGGAATTAAAATATTATTTATTCTTCTGCGCAATTCATTTTTTTTTTTTTTATGCACGCACATCACAATGAATTTAAACAGGATCTATCTGGTCGATGGATAAAACACCAGTGGTCTGAGCAAATATAAAACTTTTTTTTTAACCTTATTATGAGGCGGCGGGCTTAGAGAGAACGTAATTCATATTCTCAAGTTACCAGATTTTTCAATCGGGGAGAGCGTCTTCCACTTGGCTGTGTCTGTTAATTTGAAAATATTGATGGTTCGCACGGAGGCGAATGATTCTTAGAGAATTATAATTTTCTTCCTCAATGCCCAGAGAGTTAATTGCTTCATAAGTTATAATTTACTATAATGATGGGGGAAATCACTGCATATGCGATAAACTGTATTTTAATTAATACATTCAGATAAACTGGATAGATTCCCCATGGTCATAATATACGACCATTCTCCTTATGTTTTCCTGCATAGGGCCTGTCATGTGCAAAAATACCATGAAAAATTTTGGCGGGAATTACATGACCCCAGGCTGATCTATTAGGGTGGCTCGTTTGATTGTGACCTAGCACAATTTTTACTTAGGAGTGCGATTAAAGTATATATGTATATCGGCTTTGCGTCTATGAGCTAGAGACTGTTCAAGGCCATATTAATGCTGATGTTTTGGGTATACCCTATTTAAGCCATTGCTTAGCATAATTAATATGGAGCTGGTATGTGCTGGCATCATCGTTCTGTTTTCAGAGTCACGCTTGAGGGGATAATTCCGCCTAATTTTTAAATCGATATTTTCAAGACAGATTTGGTCCAGAGTGGATATGTCCCGAGCCAAGGGGAAAACACAGAGTTATGCCTGTGCTTTATCATTCTTTGTCAGTATCTGTGCGTTTCTTTTGCCGATCTGTGCGGGCGAACAATAGGCGTATCGAACCATTTTAGTTATACCTTCTCCTCCTTTAAAGTCGGGCAAAGAGATACCCCAGTCAGGAGTGATACTCGGCAACTGGCTTCGTTTTAATGAGCTGCAGAGTTTAATATATAACCAGTAATTAAACTAGAATTTGTTTCCGTTATTTGCTCGCCCAGAAACTCTGGACGCCTTTAAATAAACGTATTGGAGACATTTTCTCAAGGGCGATGTTGTTTTGTGTTCCTAGTGGGACTTTGCCCCATCAGCCTCTGTTAGAGTCACTCTAAATTCTATAATATTTTTGCCTTAAATCTAGAAATGCTCAGAACTCCAGGAATTCTAAATTCTAGTAATTATCTTTTAGTTTCTGAGTGAGAGGAAGGTTTACTGGTTAGAGTATCAAAATTTGAGTGGCGATGCTCTTATGGAACTCTCAAACATTGTCCTCAGTTAATGCGGTCGCGGAAATTTGATTAATGTATGCTTGAAGAATAATCATTTAACGGGACTTTGAGTCACTGTTTCAGCCCCGACATCCGCCATGGCTTAAATAAAGCAACTGTTTATACGAGAGAGAATACATCGGTTTTATAACCAACTTGACTTCGTCGGCGTTTATTTAACCTGCATTTATTATTCACCGTCGCTTACCAACCCTTTTTACTTCGTCACATGTAATATCTTTCTTTGCAACTCCTTTTAAAGCATTTTTCCGTAGATTTAAGAGCAGCTTTCATGTCTGTTTTTCCAGATTGATAATCATCAAGCTTTTAGTTCCAAATTCTACTGCACTTGGCACAGCACTCTGAAAAGAAAATGTTAAAGCTCTTTTAGCTAGACCCGCTAAAGCCGGAAAAAAATCCCCCACTCGGACTCTGTATGGTCGTTATCGTGAAAGTTTGTATATCCCCCAGACCAGCCCCACATGGGGAGGGTTTTTAGGGAGAATAAACTCCGAAATTTCCTGCTCAGAGGGTACGAAAGGGTACACGCATGTTTGGCGGTTAGAGAAACAAAACCTTTTATGCTGAGTTGTTTATATATATTTATTTATCGGTCTTACATGTGAACACTACGGTAGTGGAATGAACATTTCAAAAGACGAGTTACGACACAATTACTGATTGTTCATTTTGATGGCTATTTTATATAATTTTAGTTAAGCATAGAGGTTTGTTTATACATCATGGGAATCGAGCGCCTTTTGAATAACTCTCTGAAATGGCGAAAGCATCCAGAATATTGAGGACTAACAGACTCCGTATATTTGCGGGTTCCACAATTATCACTATATATTAAACATAATCAACTCCGGAAGTGGGATCAGGTTTGAAAAGGGCAATCTGCTTGGGGAGGGAGCCCACCTTGGGCACGTCACTACGAAGATAAATAATATTTTCAGTGCTTGCTAAGACCAAGCACACCGAGCTATTCTCGGTTAAATGGAGCTTTAATGTTGGCAGCATTGTTTTTTTCCCATAAAGGTTCGCGATCTCGTCGAAACTAAACCCTCCAATTCGGCATCATAATGAGTATTTTCCCTTTCGGGAAAAAGTGTCGAATAATTATCTCTAAAGGCTTTTTTTTAAATCAGCTGTTAGCTCTGTCGACTATTTCTTCAATAATATGGCTGGTATCCGTCGATAAAACATCATTTTTTGGTAAGAATAGTGGTGGACTCCTGCTTTCTGTACTTATTCCATGTTTCAGTAAAGTGATTTTTGTATAATGTCCAATGCACAACCTTTCGGCATCGTCTCTTGTTAGAAATTGAATTTTTTGGGATACAAACAGTAAGCAAGGCTATTTCGTAGTTCAAGGAAAGGGATTTAAGGTGTCGCAGTAATTATATTTTGAACGGCTGAAGCGGTGGTGTTGTCGAAAATGTCCAATAATTTTCTAAAACTGCTTCAAAATAGAATATATTTCCCGGACCCCCTCTGTCCATTTTGAGGGACAGAGACAGTATGAGGGCAAATACAAAATATAGACCATTATATATATTTTTTAAAGGGTTAAATAAAACTTAGTTAGAAGACTTTACTTTTTTATTTTTTTTATTAGTTCACAGCATTTTAGGTAAAATAAAATATCCACATCATCGTGCTGTCGTTTGCGTTTCCGGGTGAAGTGAGCCTCGTCACCAATCAGGCATGTCAATTTCACGATGCCACTGTCTCGTTTAGTCCAATCCCACGGCTGGGGGACATGACGTAGCCCTCAGTGTCGCCCGCCGATGCTGCTGCCACTGTTGCTGTAGTGCCTTGCTTCTCAACAGACTGCTGTAGTTATTTCCCGTTCTAGAGCATCGGGGAGGTGTGCCGCATTCAATTTCCACCTCATCATAGGATGATTTTAGGTATGCCAATATGGGGTCACTGTCGGTACGAGCAAAGCATGTCTGAATTTCCCGTTTCAGTAATATGTCTTGAAATATGATTAATGAGAGGGAGATATTCAGTGTGCCATTTATCAGCCTGTTTTCTGTCAGCCAATGTAACTGGGGTATAAAATTCCGTTGATGTTGCCATTGGCTAATCACCGCCCTTCCCAGGCGAATCCAAGACATAATTAAACCAAATTCGTCGATCTGTTGCGTTGTCCTTGCTCAAACGCGTACCATAATGCGTGTCGTGATACGCTGTAAGTGTTGTTGCGCAATTTTCATTCATGTTCAAGACAAGGACCGCAGAGAAATGGATATTAGCGCCGCAAGGTGCGGTATTAAAAAAATCCTCCGGCCTGTCATCGAGGGTGTTGGTGCAGGGTGTGGGTGATTTTAGGACTTTTCACAGGGTTCGTGCCCCGACCTGTAGCTATGGCAGGTTCACGAGGATTAGGATTTTAGCATCAATTTGGAAAATGGATATTTTTCCAGGAGTGATGAAAAGAGCCGCTCGTAGGGACGAGCAGAAGTTGCGGTGTGGGGATACACGATACAATCCCATATTCCAGGAATTCTTCGTCCGTTATTCCGACGATTACTGGCCAATTTATGTTCATCTCTCAACAGTTGGGGGGTTTTTCCCCTTTTAAGTCCTCGATGAGGGAGCTGAGACGGATATGCTTTATCGGTACGTCGCAGAGGGGTTTTTAAATACCGAGCTGCTCGTAGCCTCCACTCCGGGGGGTGGGTTGGTAGGGGTTTGGGAATGCTCTAGGTAGACATTCGTTTAAGGTGGTTATACAAAAAAAAGGTTTGAGGCCCCTTCAAAGCTTCTATCATATCCCAGAAATCATGTGTAGCATATTCTAAGCGTCTGATTTCGCCGTCAGTTCTTTTCCCGATTAAAATTGTCATATAATTTTTCCAATTTCATCAAAGTCTTAGTAAATTTGGTCTTGGGGCAATTGACTTTGGAAGGATTCGTAGGTTTGCCATAAACTTTGTATCACACGTGCCTTGTAACACACTTGCCTGATAAATCTTTCGTCTGGACGTTAATTGATGTAATATTATCGACAAACTGGGGTTCCTGTCTCTCTTCTTCATTCAACGGAGATTAAAAAATCTCTCGGGATTAATCAACTGATGGCTGGTCCATTTTTTTTTTTTATGAATAGCACTTCGAGAAGGACAATCTTGTCTCTATCCTGTTCGTATTTACTAAAGCAGGCAAAGCTTTCTCTCGACTTTATGGAAAGCTTAAATTTCATTAGGCCTAGCCAGAGCGGATTTTTTTCCGCGCTCCTTTTTAACATAAAAACCGCTATAATTGTTTTCTCGCCTTGTGATTTTTATAATCTTTGTCTCTAATATAATAAGGGGTCACTAATTCCTCTACAACGGGGCATAAGTTTTTTTATCCATGTATGCTCGACCCTGCTTGTCAAATGATTTTAATGATTTGTAAGTTGTTAAATTATGGTATGGAGGTGAATAAATACTTCTCTTATCCCAGCGATTAAAAGAATTATCTTGAAAAGTTCTAGCATGGATTTTCGCGTATGGCAAATCTTACTCTCGTGAAATAACAGATCATTTTTTCATTTAAATTGGGCAGAGTCTCAGGCGAGAGAGAAAGACTGTTGTTTTTTCTTGAGATTAAAGATAAGAAGCATTTCCGGCGGGAGTTTTTTATTGCCTATTATTTTCTGTTTCGGAGATTTTTTTTTTTACTCCTAGATCGTTGCACGGACAACTTTCGCGGGGTGCGCCCGCCACGCAGCCGAAGCAGCCGTGCCGCCACACCGCCACCGACTCGGTTTCGCCACCGCGCCGTGCGCCATTACAGCAAGCGAGCTTATTTGTGTGTTTTTTGGGGGACTTACCGTCTCACTAAGAGGTCGGACGGGTTGCCCGCTCGTGGGAGGTGGGGTCACTCGAAGAGGCAATTACCCTTATTATGAGGGCGAGTTGCTACGCGGGGCCGGTCCTGACCTTCTCCGATCCTTGTTTGGGCTGGTTTCACTTTCACTCTCGAGAGGCTGGAAGATTCCTCCTTCGCACCATAGTGGTGGTTGCAGTGCTTCTGCGATGGCGGGGAAAAGGAGATTCGCGCGTAGGACGTAGTGGGGGTAAGATATTTGTTCCATTAAAAAAACATTTTTTTCGGCGGTTAGCCGAGGATGAGAACAAATTCCTTTTCCACCATTTCGATATTTTTTACTTTTATAAAATACTAATCAGCGAGATGAGCAGAGGTTATCTAAGAGTGTAGTTAAGATGGCTCCTCCACGCTGACCAGAGGTAAGAGTGTAGTTAAGGATGGGCTCCTCACGCTGACCAGAGGTACGAGGTAGTTAAGATGGCTCCTCCACGCTGACCAGACGGTTAAGAGTGTAGTGAAGATGGACTCCTCACGCTGACCAGATGGTAAGAGTGTAGTTTTATGAGGCTCCTCCAACGCGACCAGAGGTAAGAGTGTAGCTTATGATGGCTCTCCTCGCTGACAGAGGTAAGAGTGTAGTTAAGATGGCTCCTCCACGCTGACAGAGGGTGATGAGTGTAGTTAAGATGGCCCTCCACGCGACCAGAGGTAAGAGTGAGTTAGATGGCTCATCCACGCTGACCAGAGGTAAGAGTTAGTTAAGATGCTCCTCCACGGCTTGACCTGTAGGTAAGAGTGTAGTTAAGATGGCTCCTCCCACGCTGACCAGAGGTAAGAGTGTAGTAAGTGGCTCCTCCACGCTGACCCAGATGTAAGAGTGTAGTTAAGATGGTCTCCACGCTGACCAGAGGTAAGAAGTTTTGTTAATGATGGCACTCACGCTGACCAGAGGTAAGAGTGTAGTTAAGATGGCTCCTACACGATGACAGAGGTAAGAGTGTAGTTAAGATGGTCTCCACGCTGAACAGAGGTAAGAGTGGTTGTTAACCCTTCATCAGGATGGGGTCCGAAAATTTGAAATTCGAACTGAACTCCCTATGGTGGATAGTGTAACTCATTACAAGTTCAATGGATCCCATATTAAATTGATTTCTGATGGTTGTTTCGAGCATTGCTAATCTCCGGAGACCGAAAATATTCCGGCTGCAGACCGACAAATGATTTAAAAAATTTATGTTGCAAAACTTGCAAATGTTAATAAAACAAAACCAAACAATTTTTTCTTGAAATTAAGATACAAATCAGAAAATATCAAAAAACATATTGGAATTGAATCAAAACATTTTTTTTTAAATTGTTACATATATATAAAAAGGAAGCAAATCTCAACAATGACCACCATAAACTTGCAAAGGGATGCAACTTGCAATCCCTATATTCTGAGTGTCATTGGATGACCAATTATTCTATTATTGTAATTGTGGTATGGTAGTCGCTGAAGCAATTTCTATCACTCTTTATCCGATTTACTTGCTACAGAACACTGGAATGAGGGATGTGACCAATTTTTCCGAGTGGCTGCAATAGTTGCAATTTTTTTTTCGTAACTTACCTTATTTTTCTTCATTATTTCTGTTTTTGGCTGGCCTTTCTTCCTTCCTCATATAATTGAACCTGCTGCATAACGGTGGCAAGTATTCCATCACCACTATCCAGCAATTCTGTTCATCTACCTCTGCTTCTGAGTCACTCTTATTCAGAACCGGGGGGGGGCAGACATACCTCGACCTGCTGGTGGACTGCTCCCCATAAAACAACTTTTCATTGATCTGGAAGGACAATAGAAGCCTCCTGGTTATAGATCCAGTCCATACAGAGTTCATATATCAATTGAATTTTTTTATAAATATTTATTGGACTAAATTGGACTTTCCCGGAAACTCGGGCAAGACTAAAATAATTCGGTATAAATGCTTGGCTCTTTTTGACAACTGAATGCTACACTATATTATGCTTCACACGGACTTTATGTATTATATCAAATATGCCTAAACTATTCATGTAAGCACTATACACAACAATCAGTAATTACCGACATTGTATAGAATGTATAATCAAGAGTTGAGTAGTAAGGGTTGGAGGAATAAAACGCGTGTGTGGGCGGAGCCAAGCCACCAGTGTTTATTTTTTGATCTCTCATCCTATGGGAAGGCGGCAGAGCGAACTGTATTAGCTGATCACACACAGACTCATGGGAATGCTTGTGATTGGTTGGAACATAAAGATCGGGAAGTGGACGCGCGGGGCACGGAGTATACCGCCCCCAAAAGCGTAATTAATACCGAAAATTTTTACGGCCTAACAATGAATAATGGGTATTAAGATGGCTCCTCCGCGCTGAGCAGAGGTAAGAGGTAAGATAGATGGCTCCTCACGATTCGAAAGAAGAATATTTTTTTTTTTTTAAAGTGGAGTTCGTTTAGGGCAACGGTTGAGAATGGCTTCCTCTATCAAAAAACTTCCTTTAATTTGCTTCAAAATGGTCGGTTCTACTGTTAGATTTTTCTTAAGAAATTAGTAAATATCCTCAAGATATGCAAATTAATTTCTTTTTTTTAATTCCTAATAATACGATTGCGAGCTTTAGCTGGAGTTGTTTAATAAAATTAATAACTCTCTGGTTGCACTGCACAGGGGCTATTATCCCTGTCTGACATTTTGCATGTCCTTCTCGTGCAACCCAGCTATCTGCACTTCGGGGATAACCACCCAGCTTACCAGATATTACTCTACTGGCCCGTCAGTTTTTCTTCTCCGTCTCCATTATTTTAATGGGAAAAAATTCAGGTAGAGATGCTTTCTATTAATTCCTGAGCGAATAAATTGCCGAGTATTTTTTCCCGCCTCAGGGCGATAAGAGAATTTGAGGCGGGTGGGATTACTTGCGAAATTATCAAACAATTGGATTTTTAAAAAATTTCTTCGTGTTTTGAGGCCAATAACTCTTGTGAAATGATCCCCCGGTGGCTAGTTATCCGAACATGCGCTCCAGGAGTCTGTCGTGGACTAGTACGAGCTGATGAGGACGGGCATTTAAATAATTAGCCAAACTGCCGAATACGAATGTCTCGAGGAGTATCAGAGAATGCAACTTGTTCTGGTGTTTGCATCTTCTTGAGAGAGGTCTGTGAGGAGTTGAGTTGAAAGTTTCTACTATGGCTGTAATACCTCTATATATTTTAAAGAATTTGTTAAAGTCATATAGCGGTAGATTTAGGCTTAAGCGGTAGCGTATAGCTCGTTCCTACCCTCCTGCTATTGCAGCATTAGTGTCCGAGAAGGTACTGTAAATTTGAATATTTTTTTTTTTTAGGTAATTCAGAAGGGACGGTTATAAAACTCGGTCCCCTGTCCGTGTGTATGTAATCTCGAATTTCCACGGAAGGTGGGGCTTTCTATAATATTTCGTCAAGGCTGACAAGACCGCTTTTTGAGTTTCTTTTTCTGACAGTCCTTAACGCCTTCACCTTAAACCCTTGCCTACCACACCGCCCCACTACCACAGCCACCCCCCCCTCATAACACATACCAAAATATATATTAATGCACGCCATTGTCAGAGAGCAATGGTAACTATAGCTCCATGCTCACCGCCACAAGCTCACGCACCCCCGCGCTGGAGTATAATGCGAGGGGGACAGTTTATTGCATATTCCACTCGTCACCGGGGAAATACCGCAGAGCGCTCGCCTCAATAGCTATATACTGCAACAGTATAGGGCCCTCTGAGAAGAGAGAAATAATCTACTACGTTCTTTATAAGTAATTAGAGGCGTTCGCGCACGCCATGCACATTAGACCTGCTCTAAAAGTTTTGTTAAATTCCAGTAAAGCCACCGGGGGCTATCACGACGTCGTCTCTATCTTCACAAAATCTAGAATTTTCTTTTTATGTGAAATTTAATGCCTATTTTTGTTCTTTACCAGTGGTCACTACAGTGTCACTTGTTGCCCTCTCCGGAATGAAGATTCGTAATTGAATTTCGTCTGGAGCGGTTAAAATCAACCAGAAGATCGCCGTATTTATCGCCAGTGACGCTGACGATCATATCTCAACATATTTCGGGCTAGATTTTTTCCATAAATTTGTCGCCCGAGGACATTCCAACTGAGGACAGATCTCGTTGTCTTTATAAAATATATTGGCTACAATTAAGCGTGATCGTTGCGGGAGCGGTTATTTTCCTTGTGGAATAAATTTTGAGATATGAGATTAGGGATATTTGGGGCTCGTGTCTTCCTCTAGTAAATTTATTGCTATAATATAACTCTTAAATGCTTCATTAAAAAGGTATCAAATTATATACAGAGAGCTATTGTCTGTCTCAAGGAGGATTTTGGTACTCGCGGAGTTAATGAGACCTTTCACTAAAATGATTTTCTCACTAAAGGAGAGGTGATTTGTTTCAAAGGGTGAGGTTCATCATCCAGACTGAGAAATAAATGATTATTCTCGCAAAGAACGGCCATATTTTTTACATAAACGCTCCACTAGACTGCTTTGCCTGCCCGCTAAAACCAGCATCAAGTATTCTTGCTGGCTACTCTGAAATTATTCAACTCTTCCTCTGTAAAGGTACAGACTTGTCCACTTCCATCTCAAATGAGCCTTTTTGTGGGAAGAATCATCTTATATTATAAACATTTTCTTTTTAGTTCAAAGCAGGGGGAGGGGGGGTGTGAGTTTATACCCTCGGGATGGATGATAAGAATGCCAGCATGTCCTGCTCCTGCCAGAATACCATAGGAAAAAAAGGGGGGCCCGACCGACAGTGAAGGTCGTCTGGATATTATGCAGTTTCACTTCCTGGGCGGGGGCCCTACGCCAGGTGGCGGTGGGTAGAGATGGAGGTCACAGACAAAGAGAAGCAGGCCCCGCCTCTTTCGCCAGCTGATGGCTATTTATTTATTTATTTTTAATTTTGGGGAAAAAGTTATTATTATTATTATTATTTTTAGAATATTTTGTGTTTGGCGATGGATAGAATCTATAAATTAATCTTTCCCTCGACTCGGCCTTTATACAATGGGAAATTTCACATGGACTATGGCCAATTTAGTAATCCTCCTACTTGCCCGTGTCTAAATTCTTATTTTTTCGTTCGGGATAACGGTCTTCCAGATTTTATCCTCTTTCTTTATTGACAATAAGAAATCTTTTCTAGTGATATTTTTAATAATAGTCTTGCAGGGATTTTTGTTTAAAAGATTCTCTGTGACAAATAGAGGAGAGAATGATGTGAAAAACCGTACTCTCTACTTTGGGGAAAAATTAAGCACCGTATGAGCACGCTATCCAAAAGTGAGCTATAGAATACGATCACCTTTTAGTCTAGGGCGAAAGGTGCTCTTCCCGCTCACTCAAGAAAGTTACTCTTAGATTAGTGCAGGTAAAAACTTCTCTATCTAATGGAGATTAAATATTATCTATAATTTATATAATTTATGGAATATGTGAGTGTGTGTTGTGTATTTACAGATTTGGCTCGTCACCCAGCTCGCAGATGCCACCTATTGCGGGCGATTGTACTCTGGATGCAGCTCACCACACATTCTCCTGTAGTTTAGTGGGCTATCAGTGTGTGTAGACGAATGTCACAGCTATATCGCAGGAGATGCGTGACAGGTGAGATTACCAGGTTATTGTTTTTTTTACTCTGATGATGTTATTCTTAAAACTGCTATTTCAGTTAATGAAATAAGTCTTTGAGCTAATAAATTAAATTTTTTCCAACAGTTGGGGCGTGGGCAATACCTCCAAGAGATGATCCGGGGGCGGGCCAGGAAGAAATGAGGGCAGCGCTCTTTTCTTAATCAATTATTTTTATTAACAGTCAAAACTATTTTTAATGATATGTTTATAAAGTATTCTACTAACAAGAATAATAAACAATCATTTTGAGAACTGCATATATTCATAGATTGCTTTAGCTTCTCCCAGTTTTTATACTTTAAACAGTATAACATTTTTTTAAAAAATAAAAAAATAAAGATCGCTAGAGTTATAATTAGTTTAGTATGACACTAAAACAAAGAATAATAAATAACTTTCGCTAATTATATAAGCAGATCAGTCTGAGTCCTCCGATGAATCTTCGACCGTAACCTCCACAATGAGAAAGTTGAGCCGATTGCGGTCCAGGGTTGTGAGGACCAGCAGCCACAAGTGACAGTCCTCTTCAAGGATCATTACTACTCTTTCTTTGGTTCCCCTCCTCTGCTAAGCGAAGTTCACTTCAGGTAAAAAAAATTTTCGTTCAGATGAGGAAGAGACTGAAATGGTGAGACGATTCCATTTCAGAGGAAACTCATATCATAGAGCAGTCTAACTGCTTTCAAGATCACTCTGCTCGAATTAAATATTCAATTCCTGGCTCTCATAAACACGACCCCCATTATTATTTCTTAGTCCTTCGCAACAACATTTATGAACATATAAGAAGATTTATCACTGTTCTATCTGGTCGAGCAACTTTATGAAATTGCTCATTTGGATTTATGCCGAACTGTGCCTTATTTTGCGCGACAGTCTCTACTGGGAGAGATGACAGTGTGAGCATTATATAAACTTTTCCCGCGCAACTAGTTACCGAGATGATATATCTCGGTCTTCCGGTCATGGATGGGAGTACCTTAGCACGCGATTAGAAAACGAAATTTCATCGGCCGAGGGATCAGGCTTTTACTAGATTATATAAGGGTTTTCAGATGTAATATGCAAGAATGGATGTGCGTGGATACCTAGGAGACTATATAGAATATCCCACATCTTTACGAGGGAAAAAACAGATATTAACCCGAGAAGAGGAGTAAAAACAATAGCTGTTTTATTCAATGTCTGGCGGCCTTTTTCTGTCGATTAGGACTTGGCCTGGGATGGTTATAAATCTGACGATATTTATTCTAGATGTGATAGCCTATCAGAATATTTGTCAATTACTCGCGAGTGGACTCTCCTTGTCCTTTGGGAGTGACATCCACAGAACTCGAGTCTGACAAAATATCAATATTTATTTATTGCTTAATTCTATGAAAGGACCTTCATGATACTTTATGTCGTAAGGGGTAGTAATAAAATATTCACTGGTAGTGCCCCTGTTATTGTTGGAAAGACTCGTGTTGCTTTAATCTAAACTTCCAGGAAATATATGAGAATTTTCTCCGAAAACATTCACCAATAAGCACTTTTGCTTGAATTGTTTAAGTGAATATAGTGACATTTGCAATTAAAAACTCTTTAAATTCATGCGACAACCAAAAAAAAGTTGTTTTTTTTCCCCCCAGCTGGAAGCGTTTGCAAATTAAAATATCCAAGGGCTACTTGCCCTTCTACCCCTTTTGTGGTTTAAAAAGCTTACCCGATAATGTAACCCAAGGGGATAATAACAGCTGCAGTAGCAATACTTATGGCTATATAGTGATAGCAGAAAAAAAACACATAATAATAGATATGCCATGGGGGGGTACAGTGTATTGATCAATGTATGAAGGCTTTCGTCTTTAGGGGATTGGATAAAGTGACACCCCCTTTTACCCCGCTTCATATGAAGGGGCAGCATATACATTTTGCATACAAAAAGGGGGGCAACTTCTGTCATAGGACTTCCCTTTTAAAAACCCAAAAGGTGAGGCATCAGGGACCTCTTTTCCTAAGGCTAATTTTTGGGACACTCGCAATAATTGAAATTTTAAAGGCAAAAAAATTCGGTAAATATTTCCCTTTATTATTCATAACCTATCATTGATTGGCTTTGATAATTAAAAATAAGTGTTAAACCCCCCAACAAGTTTTAATGAAACAGGATAAAAATTTCCTAAAGGTAAAAAAAAGGGGAGCACTACGTTTCCTGGATAGTCTACCCTTCTTCCCGGGGTTTTGGGCTATTTTGGGGCTCAGGCGCACATGCTTCAAAATCCCCTTGAAATTCAAGAGGGAAGATAATCATTACCCCCCAAAAATTGGGGTGCTTATTAACGGCAAACAAATGTTTCCTTATGAAAATTTCAGCTCCCCCAGAAAGGCTCGAAAGAAACTTTACCCCAAAAAGGCTTTCTATAGTTCTCTGTCTAAGAAGCTTTAAAACAAAGAAGAATTTGATCATGCATCTGGTTTGGGGGGAAAAAGCTTTTTAAACTCTAGGGACTATCTCCTGTATATCTCGGCTGTGATGTAGGACTTTTGGGTGACATATTCACCTTTCATAGGAATTTTATAAAAACCTATAAACTGTGTTTTTCACTATGTTTCTCTCCCCCGGGTTTGCCCATGATGCTTTCTTAAAAAACCCGTGGAGGGGATTAGAATTTAAATTTCGTTTAGGAGCTTTATAACATCATACAGTTTAAAGGGCGGCTTCACTACTGCTGTTAGGCGTTTGCTCAGGCCAAAAACCGTTCTTAATGCCAATTTTTATGAAAAAAAAATTTAAGTAAATTTTTGCTATCGGGATTTTTAAATTTTCTTTATGGTTCTTGCATGCTGGGCGCTGCCCTACGCAAACATTCTCGCAAAAAGGGGGTCTTCCCAGAAGAATCCTAAACTCTATAAAAGGTTACTGGCTTCTTATAGGGCACTCTGGGAAAAGCCCCGAATTAGCCGCTACACGGATGACTTTCCACATGTCTCTACACAAACAGATAACATAGATGATCTTTGATTTCGCAAAAAGCTATTGGCAATCGTAATCAAAAACTACCCCGTAAAAAAAACTAAATTAGTGGGGGACCATCTCCCCAAACGAAACTACCTAATATCATTGCCTTTATTGCAGTTGTTCTTGGAGATAGGTCTACAAATTGAGAAAATTCATAGCATATATGAATTCTCACAAGGAAAATATCTGGCGGGCTTTGTTGAAACGAACGTGAGGCAACGTAATAGTAGCACTTTTTTTTTTTTTTATATTTTATTTAAAACCAATACAGTTTAACATAAAAATAAAGAAACAGTATGGAACCTAATCAAATTAACTGACAAACGGATTGTACTTACATGCTCGCAAGATATTACAACAAAAACTTACATCAAGAACATAACTAAAAACAAAATTACATGTCACAGGGTCATGAATTGACATATATACAAAACCTTGCATATATATAAATTGTACATATAAATGACATCTGACAAAGGTTCAATACACTTGAACATAAAATATACAAAGAAGTTATATCAGTTAAATCCCATCCTTCAATTAATCAAAAACCCAAAACCTAACATCATAATCTGACTAGATAATCTACATACTTATCCCTAAACATACAGCTGAACATATCCCAACATACAAATAAACAGAAAAGAATACAGCTTAGAACACAATAACAAGCTCTATACTGTTACAATACACCCATATAAAACTTTCAGACAAAGGACTACGTCACTAAACTGTCTAGATATGTCTGTATACCATACAGACTAAACTTAACATCAAGAACTTGCATGAACACCAAACCGGTATCAGGGTACAGACTTAATTATAAACTTTAAAAAGAATCAATCATGCGTATATAAAGTATTACATAACGTCTGACCCATGACAAAGGCTCAATACAATAGAAAGAGATATATATTTATATATATATATATACATACACACCCACACACCCACACCCACATCCCACACACACAACCCACACGTACACAAAAATTTTCACAAAATCACATTAATCATATGCACTGTATGCACAATGCACAACAGGATATAAGTATCTCTCATCGTGCAAAAAACCCAGCACGTAACATAAATACAAACTAAAACACACTGCATGTCGCAAATAACTTATTTCTCAAGAATCATGTTATACAAGACTGATACACATCATAATTATACATAAAAAATCTACTATATTATACCTACATTCTGAAAAGTGTTATTATCTACCATAACGAGACCTTGAGCTCTACATCCACACTTGGATGCCATAAAGTCCCAATGAAAACCAGGAAACCATTCCAAACCCACATTCACAACACTCTCACGACCCCCCCCCCAGGGAGGCGAGCCCGCGTTGCCCCCTGACTCCCTCCAACTATGAAAACCCCTCATTCACTCATATCCCAAATTTACG
>NC_069404.1:28508046-28575607 GCF_026875155.1 Cherax quadricarinatus
ATCAAGAGGACCCTCACAACCCCGGGGATCCCCATAGAAAGGGGGCCACCCCAACTTGCAGATCTGTGGCAGCCAGAACGCCCAGATGGAAAACCCCCTTCAACCAGACAGACGGTAAGCAGGTGGGGGGGACTACACATGTGCATCTTCCTTGCTGATGTGGCATGCAAAGAAGTAACCTTTTTTTTCGGCGCATTACACACCCTCATTGAAAGGTACCCCCCCCAACCCAGCAAACCAGGATTAGGGTTGATGAGGGGGCCCCATCGTTAAAATCAGTACCCGGCCCCCTGCCAATGAAAAGGTTTTGACAACTCAAGGTTATGTGGGTACCACCCCTGTCTGCCCTTGTCATTCCCTTTCTAGGCTGGTTGAACCCGGGTCCTCTCTAGTGGTTCTATTTGCCTTGTTTTCCCGGGGAGTGCACAATCCTATTGCGACATGTGTATATAGTGAACTTTTGTTCAAATTTGGTGAAGGAAATAAAAGTCAAATTTTTTCTGCTGTTTTTTTTTTTTGCTCCCTTTACACCCACAAACAGTTTTTGGGGACCCGGGGTTTAATACATCCCTATCTCCAATACACCAGGGGGGAAGGGGGGGCAGCTGCCAGCTTCGGGAGCCCCAAAATCAAAAAATATGGAGAACTTGCCCATCATTATATTTTTTTTCCCCATGGCTAAAAAACCCCTTTGGCTCATGGGAAAGAATGCATCTAATTCCTTTAAGGGAGCTGGAAAAAAACTCACGGGTAACTGGGGATTCCGGGGCAGTAGTTTTTGTTCCAGCACTCGCCGTGCTGTTCAGAGGGTAATCCCTGTGTATTTTGGGCAACCCCCCCAGTTTAAAGGCGGTGGATTTACATTATAATCATCAAACTGTAACAATAAACTAAACATGTATCTTCACTTCATGTACTGATATGTCTCTTTATATCAACAATGATCCTTGAACCTTTTGTACCTAAAAAAAAGATGAGTGAGGGGAAGGGGAAATTCAAACGGCTTCAGGAAAAATCCAAATTTTCTTTCTTGAACCCTTTTTTTTCCACTTCTCCGGGGCAGGGGCCCCCAAAATTTTTAAAACCAGAGGTGGACCCATCATATAAATTTTTTAAATATATATATATATAAATAATATATATATATATATATATAATATATATATATATATATTTTTAAATTTAATAATAATTATATAAAATATTAATTTTAAAAATTTATATATGACTGTAAACAGAACCTTAACTGTTTTACAATGATGGAGGTTTGCTGGTTTTTTTTTCTGTCTCATAAAACACCTAGTAACGGGATATCTTGTACTCCTACTTCACTTTGTCACAACTTCACAGACACCACATTTTTAAATATATAAATACACTAGGTTTTTTTCCCCCTTTTCAAAATACTCTTGTTCTTCTTTTTCTTTATTGTCCAGGGGGAAGTGAAAAAAATTTTTCCCCTCCGTAACCATGCGTTCGTAAGGGCGCTAAAACCCGGGAGCAAGGGCTAAAAACCCCTTCCCCCTGTAACTTTTACTACAAAAGAGAAGAAGAAAAATTTTTAAAAATCTGGGATCTAATAATTATCCCTTTACGGAAAGGGGTCCGAAAATTTGAAATTCGAACTGAACCCCCTATGGGGGATAAGTAAACCAAATCAAGGCACTGACCCCATAAAATTGATTTATGAGGGTTAGTTTTCGAGAAATTTGAACTCCGAAGACCGAAAATATTCGGCTGGGCCCGACAAGGGATTAAAAATTTTATTTGAAAAATTTGCAATTGTTAATAAAAACCCCAAAAAATTTTTTTTAAATTTAATATAAAAACAAAAATTAAAAAAAAACTAAATGGAACTTGAATCAAAACATTTTTAATTGTTCAAAAATATAAAAAGGAAGCAAATCTCAACAAAAACAAATTGCAAAGGGGGCAAATTTCAATCCCATATTCCTGAGATTCATTTGGAGCCATTATTCTATATTGCTAATTGATGGTATGGTAGCGCTGAAGCAATTTTTATCACTCTTTATCCAATTTACTTTGCATACAGAACATGGGAAAGAGGATGGACCCAATTTTTCGAGGGGGCTGCAATAGTTGCAATCGTAATACCCTTTCTTTTTCTTCACTAATTTTTGTTTTTTTGGGTGGCCCTTTCTTCCTCCTCATCATCACTTTTCACCCGTGCACCGGTGGCAAGTATTCATCACCCCTATCCGCAATTCTGGGTTTATTACCTGCTTCTGATCACTCTCTTTAGAAACGCAGACATACCTCACCGTGGGGGACTCTCCCCCTAAAACAATTCCATTGATCTGGAAGGACAAAAGAAACCTCCTGTATAGATCCAGACCACTACAGGTTCATATATGCAATTGAAATTTTTTTTTTTTAAAAATTTATTTGACTAAAAAAAGGCATTCCCGAAACTCGGGCAAGACCGAAATAATTCGGTATAAAATCTTGCCTTTTTTCAACTGCATGCTACACTCATTTATGCTTCACCGGACTTTTGGTATATATCAAAATATGCCTAAACTATTTATGTAAGCATAAAAAACCCAAAAATCAGTACTTTCCGACATTTTAGAATGATAATCCAAGGTGATTGAAGGGGGAGGGAAAAATGCGTGTGTGGGCGGAGCAAGCCACCAGTGTTTATATTTTGTCTCTCAACCAATGGGAAGGCGGGAGAAGCAATGTACTTACTAAGAGACTCAAGGAAGGCTTTTATTGGTTGGGAACTAAAGAACGGGAAGCGCCGCGCGGGGGCACGGAGTATGACACGCCCCCAAAACAAAAGTAATTAATACCCAATTTTTCCCCGGGCCAAGCATGTGCATGGAGTAGTACGGGTGACAAAAACAGATAAGCTGAGTTAGAATGAAAAAATTTGGGTTCCTGGCCCTAAGCGAAACAAAGTGAAGGGGTAGGGGGTTTTTGGGGGGGGGAAATAATGGATTAAAATTTTTGGAGTATCTGAGAGAGTTAGAGAAAATTAAGGGGACAGTAATGTTAAGGTCTTATGGAAGGGAAAAGAGAAATTTTAAGTGTAAATTCAAGAATTTTGTGGATTTTAAGTAAAGGGTTGGATTGAAAAGAGGGTCATAATAAGCGTGATGCATGGAGAAGGAGGAATTAAAAAAAGATTTTTGGGGATTTAAGTGAAAGTATAGGACCTTTTAACCAAGTGAGAGGTAATTGTGGTGCGGGCCCGAATGCTAAAAAAGGAGAAACTTTTAGAGGGGTGTGGGAGGTTTAAATTTGGGGTGCCAGGTGTAATGAAATGGGACCCTTTGATTAACTTTGTATAGAAAGGGGTTTTGTTATAGGTAAAACAATTTAAAAAAAAAGAGGATAAAAAAGATACAAGATATGTGTAGGGCAAAATGACAGATTTTTGTTGGTTATGTTTTGGAAATAAAGACTGTTGATAGACTTCAGGATGTACAGTTTTTAGGGGGCACAGATATATCAGTCACTTTCTAGTTGTAGCTCACTGAGAGAAAAAAGGTAGATGGGATACAAGGAAAAGAAGATCGGGGAAGAGAAGGTAAAGGGGTTTAAAAAACTAAAAGAGAGGCGTTGGTAAAATTAAACACTATTGGAGATAAGGGGCTAATGAAGCATAGGCAATGGGGGTCGAGGGGTATGGGTGGGTTTAAAATGTAGTGTTAAGTGTTCAGCAACGTTTGTTTTAAAAGGAAAGTGGGTGCAGGAGGGAAGGGGAGCGATTGGTGGAATGATGATGTAAAGAAAAGGGTAAGGGAGAAAAAAGTTAGATAGAAAGTTTTACAAAGTAAAGGATCAAGGGGGAAGAGTATATGAAAAAAAAGGAGAGGTTAAAGAGTGGGGAAGCAATGTAAAAAGAGAGCAAATGAGAGTGTGGGTGAATGTTTATCAACAAATTTTGTTTAAAAAAGAAAAAGTTTTGGGGTGAGATTAAAACAAGTTTAAGGGAAAACCCAAGAACAATGGATTTGTCAGTTAAAAAAAGAAGAGGAGAGTTATTAAAAAGGAATTGAGGAGGAAGTGGAGGGGAAAATTTTTAGGATTTTAAATGTTGAAGTAGGGGAACTTGATTTCGTTATAGGAAGAGAATAACATCTTTTAGGAGTAGGGGAAAGCCATTGTGAGAAAGGGGAATTTCGGGGGCATAGGAAAAATAAAAGGGGGGAAAAAGGCAGCCGGGTTGATGGAAAAAGATAAAATTTAAAAGCGGGGGGGGGATATAGTTTTGGAGGGTTTGGTGCAATTATTTAATAAATGTAGGAAGGGGGTAAGGTACCAGGGGATTGGCAAGAGATCATATTTCCTTTGTATAAAGGCAAAGGGGACAAAGAGAGTGCAAAAATTATAGGGGGGAAAGTCTTTTGGGAAATCCCTGTAAAGTGTATGGTAGAGTTATTTTTGAAAGAATTAAAAGGAAGACGGAAAATGGTAGCAGATGAAAAAGGAGGTTTTGGGAAAGGTTGGGGTGTGTGGACCGGGGTTTTTCATGAAACATATAATGAAACAATTTAGATAAGGCTAAAAAGGTCTTTTTGGTATTTAGGGGGGATTTGGAAAAAGGCGTATGCAGGGTGGATAGGGAAAAATGGGGGCAATGTTGCAGGGTATGGTGTGGGAGGTGGGTCTGAAAGCTGAAGATTTTTTACGGGGATAGTGAGGCTCAATTTTAAGTATTGGGAAAAAGGGGGAATTATTTCCATAAAATAGGCCTTTGACAAGGATGTGTGATTCACCGTGGTTGTTTAATTATTTATAATGGGGTTGTAAAGAAGTAAATGCGGGGTCTTGGCAAAGGCGTGGAGTTAAAAGATAAAAATCCCCACATAAAGTGGGAGTTTTCACAGTTCTCTTTGGATGACACTGTGCTCTTTTGGGAGATTCGAAGAAAATTGCAAGATTGGGGGATAATTTGGTAATTTTTGCAAAAGAAGAAAATTAAAATGAATAAGGAAAAGTAAGTTATGAAATAACAAAAAGATTAGGGGATGAAAAATTGGTTTCAGATTGGAGGGGGAAGTATGGAGGGGTGAATGTATTCGATATTTTGGGGTGGACGTGTCAGCGGGTGGGGCTATGAAAGAAGGTGAATCATAGAATTGATGAGGGAAAGGGGAGTGGTGCACTTAGGGGTCTGTGGAGACAAAGAACTTTGTCCTTGGAGGCAAAAAGGGGAAAGAAGAGAGTATAGTTTCACCAACGCTCTTAATGGTGTGAACATGGGGTTATGATGTTGCAGCAAGGAGAAGGTGGGGGCCGTGGGGATGTCATGTCTGAGGGGAAAGTGTGGGGGTGAAATAATGCGAAATTCTATTGGAAGTTAGGGGGAGTGTGGGAAAACCAAAAATGGTTTCCCGAGGGCTGAGGGAAGGGTTTTTTGAGGGGGTTCGGACATGTAGAAAATGGAGCGAAACAGAGTGACTTCAAGAGTTAAACCTCTAGTGGAAGGAAGGCGGGGGAGGGGGCGGGCCCAGGAAAGGTTTGGGGGGAGGGGGGAAAGAGGTTTGGGGGGGGGGGGGCTTGGACTTCCAGCAGGCATGCTGAGCGTGTTTGATAGGAGTGAATGAGACTAATGGTTTTTAATACTTGACGTGCTGTTTGGAGTGTGGAAAAGAAAAATTTTATGAAGGGGTTCGGGGAAACCGGCGGCCGGACTTGATCCGGGAAGGAAGTACAGTGCCTGCACTCTAAAGGAGGGGTTTTAATGTTGCATTTTAAAAACTGTAGTGAAAGCACCTTCGGGAAAGACTTGATGGATAAATGATGGTGAAAATTTTTTTTTTTTCGGGCCACCCTGTTTGGGGCCACCCGCCTGGGGGGCCACCCGCCTTGGGGGGAATCGGGCCCGTGTGTAATAAAAAAAATATATAATATAAAATATATATTTTTTATATATATATATATATAATATAATATTTTAAATAAAATTTTTATATTTAATTATATAAATTTTAAAAATATATATATATATTTTATATATGTCGTGCCGAATTGTAAAAATGGTCAATTAGCAAGAACTCATCTAAAATTTAAATCCTTTCTAAAATTTTATCTCTAGTTTAAAGATATTTTTTTCATTAATTTAATGTAAAAAATTTTTAATTTTGCAAACCCAAAAGTATCTTAAAACTTACCTAACCTTTTAAACAAGAGAATTTTTTTTAGCCTAACCCCAAAAAAAATATATTTTTAAAAACGTTACAAAAATTTATAAATAAAACAAAAAAAAAACTTTTTTTAGTTAGGTTCAGAAAGAATTTTTACGAAATTATTGATACACAAATTTTCACTTGTCCCATATGGCAAATGACGTTGTATTTAAGCCAGGATCGCAATTCTCCTATTCGGCCGACATATAAATTTTTATATATTATATTTTATATATATTTTAAAATTTATATTATATATACTAAAACCCAAAGCCCACGGGGGGATTTAGAAAAAATACTCTGGGCCCTTTTTCGTGTTGAAATTCAAAAACATCAAAGCTTGAAAAATTTGCAGAAAAAGGGGGGGTTTCTACAAATAACTTTTCCCCAGGGGAAACCCCCTTTACGGGAGTGAGAGAATAATGAAATTAAAATTTAAAAATTAAAATTAAAAGTTTTTTTCTCAATAAAGATTACAATGTTTTTTTTTACGGGAAATTTGGTTGTTGTGGGGTTTACATGTATTTTAAATAATGATTACGAGTTTTACCCCCTAGAAGCCTAGTTGGGGGCCCATTTTCGGGCAGACTTATTTTAATTTTTTATTTTAAAAAAAATTCCCAAATTAATGGGGTAATTTGGGTTTATTATGGCTAATTTACTAAAACAAAGTAAAATAAAATTTTGTTTTGGCACATGAACATAGTTTTAAGGGGGGGGGGGGGGGAGTATCTTTAGGTTTTTAAATTTTTTTAAGATTGAGTTTTAATATTTCGGGTTTAGGGTTTCAAATGGGTGGGGTAATGTAAACCCCCCGGGTGGGTATTCGTTTTTGGTTATTTGTTGGGGTTTATCAGGGAGATAAGATGTTTTTAATGGAAATTTTTTGAAGGTGATGAATGTGTCTGCAGTTCTAGATTTCCCTCAGGTAGGGTTGTTCCAAAATTTTTGGGCCTTTGACATACATTGAATTTTTGAAAAAGGTTTTATTTGGGACAGGGGGAAAGTCGTAGGATGTTTGGTCGGGTTTTATGCCTGGGGGTTTCTGTCACAACTATAAAGAAAGCTTTTTAGGTCAAGGTTGATATTGGATTTTAAAGGGTTTCCGTAGATGTAGATCCCCACAGTAGTAATTGTGGATGTACTGAAAAAGGAAGTAAGTTTAGACCCAAATGAAGAGGGGGGGGGTTTGTGTTGCCGGGGAAATGGGTTTTATTTATTATTTTTTCTGCGCTTTTTTTTTGGGGTTTTTATTGGTTTGGGTGTTTTGCTGCATTTGGGTTTCCCCAAAGGGCACAAATAGAAAAAGGTGAGGTATGGATAAAAAAGTGAGTGGTATAGTGTGAGAAGGGCTTTTTGCGGCAGAAGTATCGAAATTTTGGGAGAGGACCCCAAACCGTTGGGGGAATATTTTTTTTGGTTATGTTTTGGATAGGGGTTTGTTTAAATTCGGTTTGTTGTAAAGGGGTATAGGCCTGGGGAAATTTGCCCTCTTTATTTTGGGTAATTAAAAGTGTTGTCGATTTTAAAAGGTTAATTTGTGAAATCCCCTGCTCTGCCCCAAAACAAAAAAAAAGTGGTTTTTGCCCAGTGTTAAGCTTTAAGTTTATTGGCGGGCATCCAATTTCGATATTTTGATAAAGCTCCTCGTTAAAAATGGTTTTGAGGGTGGAAAGATTAGGGTGAAGATGACTAAGTCTTGTCGTCACAAAGGGGAATGGGTTTCAGGTGTTGGGAAAACGTTTGGAAGTTTCATTGTTTTTACATAGGAAGAGCAGGGGCCCAAGGGGAAAATTTCCCCTGCGGAACTCCAGTACCCAAGGGGGCCGTGTTTTTTGTTTGCTGTTTCTTTAATGGTAAACATACTGATCCCTATTAGTAAGGAAAGTTTTGAAATAAGCAAGCGCATGGCCTCTTAAAACCATAATGGTAAATTTTGTGGATTTTGGATGTCGTGGTCTCCTTTTGCCCAAAAGCTTTTCTTGGGGTCAAAAAAAAATTTCCTTTGTGGATTTTCCCCTTTTTTTCCCAATGCTGTGAAAAAGCAAAATCTAGCATTTTATGATTCCCATCATTAGTGTTTTCCATTTTCCCGGGAACCCAAAATTTGGGCGGGGGTTGAGTATTTTTTTGTGTTTTTTAAAAATAAATTTATAGTCTCCTGTGCACGAGTTTTCAAAGTTTTTGGATAGCAAGGGGTTAAGTTTGATATTGGCCTATAGTTTTTTAAAAGTCGGGTGGGGTTAAACCACCTTTATGTTTTGGGTGTAACCCGGGCCATCTTGAGTAGTTTCGGGAAGGGGGCTAGTTTCTGTGACTTGTTAAAAAGTAATGAAATAGCATGCAAAAGGATATGGGCCCGCTCGTTTTGTAAGTAATGGTGGGAATTAGAAAAATTTCCCCTGAGTTTTTTTTTAAGTGAATTTTTTAAACCTCGGTGACTTCCGAGGGTTTCTTTTTGGGGGCAAGATAAAAGGGAAAATTTGGGAAAATTTCCCATTTTGGTGGGCCCCGGCAGGGGAATGGGGGATTTTATTGGCGGGGGTTTAAAATTTGGTTGAGAAAAAGTCTTTAATTTTTAAAGCTGAAATCAGTGGGATGTAGTGGTGTTTCACTAGGTTTAGTTAGGACAAAAATTCTTTTTTTTTTCAGTTTGTGGGTCCCTAGAATCTAAGAGTGTTTTCCAGGCCCTTTTTTATATTCCCTTCTAGTGTCTGGGGAATCACTGGAGTAGTAAGTTTTTTTTGGCTTTTTTATTATTTTGGTGAGAACTGATGATAGTTTTTTTAAAAATTATCTTTGTGTTTTTAACCCCTTGCCCCTAAAATTTTTTTTTTCATATTGGTGTTTTTTGTAAAGGAAATTTCAGAATGGTGGGGTTGGGCCCAAGGGAAACCCCCAAGCCGTTTGTTTTTTGATCTTTTTGTTTTTATGGGAAAATGTTTGTTGTTTAGTTAAGAAAATTTTTTTAAGAAAAATGTCTGTCCAGTCACCCAATACCTTTGGGCCCCTTGGAAAATTTCCCTGCAGGCCAGTAAAACAAATCTCTAGGTCGGGCTGGGGAACCTTCCTTATTGAGGCCTGGGTTCATGGGTCTAAATGAGACTTTGTTTTTTTCAAGTGGGGGTTTTTACAAATGTTTGTCAGGGGGAAAGGGTAGGGTAGTGGTCTTTGTTTAATCTGTGTTTAACCCCCTGATTTAAGGGGGGCCTAGTATTTTTGGCCATATTGGTTATTAGGGTTGCACTTGTCTCAGGGGAGCCGGGTTTGGGTTTATTTAAATTTTTGGGTATGAGAAGTGTGTTGTTCAAATTGTTGATAAAAATCGTTACAGGCTGATCATCATAACCCAAGGGTTTGATGTTAAAAAGTCTCCATTAAAAAGGAATTTTGGTTTTTAATTCATTTTTCTGTTTGTTATTAGTGATTTTAAAATTTCTCAGTGAAAAATTTGGGGATTTTTGGGTGGGGGTACCGGAAAATGGCCCCGATTGTTATGGGTGCCCTTTAAGGGTTTTTTTTACAGAAAAAATTAGCAAAAATGTATTCCCCTATATTCATCACTAAAGCAAGGGGTGCTAATCAAGATAATTGGTTAAGTAATAGATTGCAATACCCCCCCCAAACTTGGTTTGGTCTGAAATTTGTAAAATTGCTGTGTACCCTTTGGTGTCCTTTTAAACCAGGTCTCAGTAAAAATTTAATGCAGGGGGAAGGGGTTGCCCTTTAGTGCTTAAAGGAGTGCTGGAGGTCATCATAGTGTTTGTTTAAAGGACCTGATGTTGAAAGTTAATACGATAGACTTTTAGCATTTTTTTAGGATAGTGGGGCTTGGATCCGTGTAATAAAGGCATTATTTTCCCCAATGGGTTTTTTTGATTGGGTGTCAGTTAGGGAGGTTTAGTTTAGGGTAAACGTGATCAATCATTTTTAAAGGTTTAAATTTTGGTTTTTTTATATCCTGATTTTGTGTGTTGAGTTCTATTACTGTTATCTTTTAGTGGGGGGAAGTTTGGAAAATATATACTAGGTATTTTGGTCTTTATAGAGTATAGTCACTATACACATAATGAAGTTGAGGGTTGCCCTATGGTTGTGCTGGAATAAAACTAAAGTACAACTAGGTATAAACAAAGTAATAAAAAATTTTAAAAATTTTTAAAAAAAAAACAAGATCTCACTTGTAATTGCACTAAGGTCTAATATAAGGGGACTTTTGGGGAAAGCCCTATTTTTTGACCTTGAATAAAGCTAATTTAAAAAACAAATTTTAAATCTAAAATATAAAAATAAAATTAAAAATGGCCCCAGTTTCCCCCCCCCTTAAGTAGTTGCAAAATGGTCAAATTTTAATGAATTTGGTTTTGACTATGGTAAAACCGGGAGTTTAATCAATAAAAAAAAAAAGGGACAAGACTCTAAAATTTGGAAATTGCACAAAAAGTTTATATAAGTTGTTTTACATGAATTAGGTAAAAGTTTAAAAATTGCAGGATAAAAAAACAAAAATTTTAAGGTAAAAAAAGAATAATAAAAAAAAAAAAATTAAAAATAAAAATGGAAAGGGACTTGTTAAAATTTTCATAAGATGGTAGACGGGATAATAAAAAAGGGTTGTAGTTGAAAAACTGGGTTTAAAAAAAAGTATGAATAAAATGGTCAAAAAAAGAAGTTTAAAAATAAGTTTGACAATATAGTTTAAAGCAAAATTGGGCAATAAAAGGGATTTTAGAAAAAAATTGGGGAATTCAGTATTTCCTTTTAAAATGAGGGGAGAAATTTTTGAGGAAAGTATGGCTAGTTTATAAAAAAATGAGATAGAACAGTGATGGGGTAAGTTGTAAAAAAAGGGGATAGATTCTGTAGATATTAAAAAAAATTTAAAATATGGGGGTAGAATGGTCGTTGGAAATTTCAACAATTTACAATCAAAAGTAGTTAGGGGATTAGAAAATTTTTGGGGGGGAAAAAATTTATGGGCCCAAAATAACACTAACGTGGATGTGGGTATTTAAACTGCACTTTTCTTGATTTTTGTTAGTTCCCCCCTTTACTTAGGAAAAGTTTTAAGGTCATGTTTTTTGTAAAAGGGTGAAATATCTCTTCCCAGTTGTGCTGTTTTTCCCAACTGCGATTTTTCCCTCCCTCACAAAACACTGGTTGGGTTTTTTGGGGGATAGGTAATTTTTTAGCCCATAAAGAAAGGTTTTTTTTGTTTTGGGAAAGGGACTCATTGACGTAAACATCCCGTTTTCATTGAAATAGATGTTTTTTTAGTAAAGGTTTTTTTCTTTTTAGGGTAGTTTGGGAATTTTTAAAAGCACTTTTTTTTTTTCCTGCTTGGTAAACCATCATTTTGGGAATCCTTTTGGTCGTCACTACGTATGTTAAGGCGAAAGGGGGTCCTTTTAAGCTGTAGGGGGGTCCCCCATGGGGCTTTGGGTTTACTGTGGGTGGGAAAATTTTGCTGTTAACACAAAAAAAGCGTCGATAGCTTTCTGTTGGTCATTAAAGGGCTTGGGAATTGGATGGGGGATTGGGGGAAATTGTTGGGCCACTCTTTATCTTTCCCCTTAATGTTTGGGAATAAGTAGGGTACTTGGTCTTTAGGGGTGTTTTTGGGGGTTTTTAGGGAAATGGGTGGGGTGTTGCTTTTTTGTTTTCCTTTTGTCTAGGGTTTTTGTTTTTAGGGCAGTTTATTTGTTTTAGGTAACCCGCATTTCTAGCTTTTAGTTCCTGCATTTTTTTGAGTTAGTTTGGTGAAACGTTTTGGGTTTTAATTAAGGAGTTTAAACTATTTCTGGGTCCCGGGGTTTTTCTTGCATCAAATTTCGGGGAAAGGGGTTATCTTGGACTGGGGACGGGGGCCATGTTTGTTTTTGTTTCGTGTGTTGTGGTTTTTGCCGGGGGGTGATGATGGTTTTTCCTGGCTGGCAGTACCACAAAATTTTCCTCGTGTTTTACTGTTCCCCCTTTGATGTTAGGAGTCCTTACGGTTACTGGATCTTTTTTTATTTTCTCTGACCCCTTTTCCCTTGGCTGTGGCTTCGGGTGAATAATAGCGAGGGGGAAAAGTTGTGGGGGTAAATTTCTTTCAGTGGCACGGGGTAGGAGGGGGGTTTGTACGAGTCCCATTAGTTGGTTTAAAATTTTAAAAACCCTTTGGGTGTTTTTGCAGTTGATTTTATTATTTTTGGGTATCCACACTTTAGTGTTTTGTGGGGCTTGATTGGTCTCACTGGCCCGTGGGAAAACCCCAGGTAGAAGTAAAAAAAGAGGACAAGGTTTTCCCTTTTCCGCTGCCGGTTGTCTACGTTTTAGGGGAAAAAAGGAGAGCCCGGAAAAAAGACCAGGCAAACCCCCAGGCCCAAGTGTCCCCTTTAAAAAAACCCTCCCCGGGCGGGATTTGAACCCCCGGTCAGAGAGTCTCAAAACTCCAGACCGGGCGCGGTTTAGCCACTGGGCCCCGCTAGCCCCAATAAGATTCGCCAACTAGGTATTTTCTACACCCTAGGTCACAGTATGCCTAGCTAACCTTCCTATGGTGTAGAAAAATACCTAGTTGGACGAATCTTTTTGTGGGCTAGCTGCTCCAGCGGGTTAAAGTTTACGGTCTGGGTTTTTTGGCCCCTGACCCCGGGTTCAAAAACCCCCCCCGTTTGGGATGGGTTTTTTTTGCAATCGGTCATTACGATTTCGTAAGTCGTTTTCTCTTTAAATTATGAAGAAAAAGGTCCCGTATAAGGGGGACTTCTACAAGTTATATAAAGGAAAAAGGGGGTCATTTAAAATAAACACATTTTAAAAGGGGGGAAAAAATCTTCCATAACAAGGGGAAAAAAGCCCCATATACTCATCCCACAAATTCGAGGTAAACCCGGGTTTAAACCTTTAAAACTGCAATTTGATGCATTCTATAAGACCCCCAAATTTTAAAAAGTGTACTATTTAAACAATTAAATTTCACTTTAAACTGAACAAACCCCTTACTGTATTGAAAAAAGCCTGTTTTTTCATGCTTAATAATTTCTCATTCTAAAAAATTTTCCTTTTATGCCGGGGGGAACAAGGGGAAAAGACTCTTTCTTTCCCGCCAATTTTCTGGGTTATTACAACTTTAAATTTTGGTTTGAAAATCGCCCTTCGCTCCTGTTTCTATTCGAATGAATAACGGTCCTGGGGGCATTCTCACCTCCAATGATTTTCCAGTTTTCCCAAAAAGGGGAGATTGCAACCATTGCAACCCAAATCTGTGACAAACCCCCAACACGTTGTTGGGTTTTCCCTTCTTTTTTAAGAAAGGTTCAACAGTCCCGGGAATTTTTTTTTTTTTTTAAAAAATACTTTTATATTAAAAATTGTAAAAAACATTTTGCAGAATAGATAAATTCCGGGGTTTTATGGGAGGACCCGCACCCTTTTTTTGGTTGAGGTGTTAAACCCAGGTTCGCCAGTAGGGAAATCCTAAACACTTTAGGATTTCGCAGTTTCGTGGGCCCAAAGTCAAATATTTTCCTGAATTTTTTCATCAAAGGAAACCCGAAATGCCCACCCCTAAAGGCTTTTCAAAAAACATTTAAAAAGAAATATATTCCTTTTGACTTTTTTTCATGGTTTTAATAGTATTTAATGTATGAGCACACCCTTGATGGCCCCTTCCCATATCTGTAAAAAATTAAACTTTCTACAACCCCGGGGTAATCAACACATCTAAGAATGGAAGTTTTTCAGTCCACCCTTTTTTTCTCCACGGTGAATTTAATAGATGGGGCTAAAGTGTATTTTTAATCAGGGGAAAAAGTTTCCAGGGCCAAAATTTTATTTGGGCCCAAAAACACCCAAAAATTTTCAAACCCCATAACTGAAACATTTAGCTCTACTTTGGGGAATAACTTTTAAAAGTCTAGCTTCCAAAAAATTCCCTTTTACCCAAAATTTTAATAAGGGGGACAACGGGTTAAACCCCTCCCCATTCCCCGTTTTTCAGCATATATTTCCCCCCAAACCAAACTTGCAGTCAACTAAGCAAAACTTAAAACCAAATTTAATAATTTGGGAATTTTTTTCATACGGAAAGGAGAACAATTTTCTTCCAAAAAAGATAAAACCAAAGGGCCGGGAACAGGGGTCTCTGAACAAAAGCAGAATTAAAAAAAAACAAGAGTAAAAACTTAGACATGTTTTAAAAATTTTGCAAATTTTTCCCATGAGTTTAACATTGTTTTTTAAGTGGGCCCTTTAAAAAAGTTGCCAACAGGGGGGCAAGTATTTTTACTAAAACCCTTTTGCAAGGAAAATGATGGGCCCACCTTTCCAAAATTTTTAATAAGTCTGGCTGGAAAAACCCGGGTTGGGTTTTTAAACAAACCCTACATGTAAGGGGAGTGTCGCAGAAATTTTGCCGATAAAATATTTAATTAATTCCTCATTACCTTTTCAGTAAGGTTCTAAGTTGTTTATAAAGTTTACTATTAACCTTTATCCAAAGGGGTTCTTAAATTTTGGGGTTTGTTTAAAAAAACCCTGTCTTAAAAATAATGTGTTCAAATTTTTTCCCCTATTTAAACTGCCTTTTTCCATGGGGGCGCGCCCCATTTTTATCAACTCCCCAGGTTATGATTAATAAGAATATTGATCTGCTCACAAAACTTCTCATTGTTTTTTTGTGAACCTCCCTCCTTCCTTTCCCCAACCCGATTATCCGGTTTCCCTTTACTTTTTTTTTTGGGGGGGTTTTGGCCCGTACAAAGCTTCTGGTCAGGTTTGGGTTTAGCTGCTGTGGGCCCTTTTCCCTTTTTGCCGCGGGGCCTCCTCCCTTTTCTATAGATATTCATTTCTGGTTTTCCCCGACTGATTTCTTTATTTCCCGGGTCCCTTTGTCTCTATACTTTTTCCATTCTCCAGACACTTAGTTTTGGCCTTCTACAAACCCTTTGGGGTTTACAAGGGCTTGGTTGGTCCTTCCTATAATTTCTGTTGTCCAAAGGAAACAAACCTTTCCTCTGCCTTCTTGTAATTTGTTGTCACATATTCATCATTTCAATTTAATGATTTTCCCCCCAGTTCTTTTTCACTGAACCTCATGCAGGAAATTCATCATGCCTGTGTAGTCCCCCTTTTGAAGTTTGGCTTCTCCCGTCCTACTCCTGCTTCCCTTTCCACTTGTGTACCCATAAATTTGTACTCACCTATTTGTGGTTGCAGGGGTCGATTCTAGTTCCTGGTCCCGCCTCTTCATTGATTACTACTGGGTCCTTTCTCTCCCTGCTCCATGAGCTTTATCAAACCTTGTCTTAAAACTATGTATGGTTCTCGCCTCCACTACGTCACTTTCTAGGCCAGTGGTATTCATTGCAAAAGCTCGCGAGCCATTGGCGGCTCGCGATAACTCAATTCACGGGTCTCGAAAAATATATAAATTAATTAATAAAAAAAAATATATAAAAGAAAAATAATTTTCAAGTAAGATACATATTTTCATGAGGTAGATGGAAGACGAAGTCACAGTAAGAGATAACATTCTAACATCCCTACCCTAGTCGTACAGAAATCATATTGTCCACTAAAGGAACTGATCAGGGACACGTCTAGCTCTACGCGTCGGTGGTCTCGCTGAATCAGTTGAGTTCAAACTTTCGGGGGAGACTGGACGTATTTCGTTACTCTTGGAGATTTGTGTTTGAAAATAGGCAACAGATATTTGAGACTGCGGCAACATATATGAAAGTAACGACTTAACGTTTTCTGCTTGTGGAAGCTAGCTGCGATGGGCTAGTTTACTTGAAACCCAAAATGCAGTCAAGTAGTGTCCGTTATGATGGATCGATTTGTGGTTAAACAAAAAACGCAATAGTGATGAACAGCCATCCCAGACCCGACCAGTAGAAAAGGAGCATTAAGTAAGTTTGGTCTTTATTTTGCTTATTAATAACAAGATATGCAGGCTAATATTACCATGTTAATTTTTATCATTTACTATATTGCACTAGCAGCTCAGTACTACTTAATTTAGTTGAGTTACGCTAACTTGCAGTAGCTGCGGCTCTCTAAATTTAATGTGTTTAACCGAAGTGGCTCTCTTGCAAAAATTAGTGAATAACACTGTTTGGGCTATTCCACTGCCTGGCTACTCTATGACTGAAGAAATACTTCCTAACATTCCTTTGACTATCTGAGTCTTCAATTTCCCAATTGTGACCCCTTGTTTCTGTGTCCCCTCCCTGGAACATCCTGTCTTTGTCCACCTTGTCTATTCCATGCAGTATTGTATATGTAGTTATCCTGTCTCCCTGGACCCTCCTGTCCTCCAGTGTCGTCAGGCCAATTTCCCCTTTAACCTTTCTTCGTAGGACAATCCCTTAGCTCTGGGACTAGTCTTGTTGCAAACCCTTTGCACTTTCTCTAATTTCTTTACGTGCTTACCAGGTGTGGATTCCAAACTGGCGCTGATACTCTAGTATGGACCTGACATATATGGTGCACAGAATCTTGAACAATTCCTTACTGAGGTATCGGAGCGCTATTCTTAAGTTTGCAGATCTCCGTACGCTGCAGAAGTTATCTGACTGATGTGCGCCTTAGGGGATGTGCTCGGTATTATACTCGCCCAATGATCTTTTTCCTTGAGTAAGGTTTTTGCAATCTTTGGCCACCTAGACTATACTGCATGATTTTGCATTTGGCAGGGCTTAAATTCAAAGGGCCAGTTTTTTGGACCAGGCTTGTAGCCTGTCCAGGTCTCTTTGTAGTCCTGCCTGATCTTCAACTGATTTGATTCTTATCATTAACTTCACATCATCTGCAAACAAGGGCACTTTGAGTCTATCCCTTCCGTTATGTCATTCCCCTATACCAAAAACAGCAACAGGTCCTGGGGACTAACCCCTGTGGAATCCCGCTTGTCACAGGTGCCCACTCTGATCCCCTCGTCACGTACCATGACTCGTTGTTGCCTCAATGTCAGGTATTCTCTGTTTCCATTGCAGTCCCTTTTCCCTGTTATGTGTGCCTGATCCTCTAGCTTTTGCATTGACCTTTTTGTGAGGAACTGTGTCGAACGCCTTCTTGCAGTGCAAGAAACTGAAGTCCTATCCACCCTCTCTCTTCTTTTTCTTACTTCTGTCACCTTGTCATAAAACTCCAGTAGGTTTGTGACACCGAATTTTCCCTCCTTGAAACTGTGTGGTTGTCGATTATATGCTTGATTCTTTCCAGGTGCTCCACCACTCTCCTCCTAAATGATCTTCTCCGTGACTTTGCATACTATACACGTTAGTTAAAACAGGTCTTTAGTTTAATTCCTCATGTCTGTCTCTTTTTTTAAAAATTGGGACTACGTTTGCCATCTTCCATACCTCAGGTAGTTGCCCAGTTTCAATGGATTTTGTTGAAGATCTTTGTTGGTGGCACACACAGCATCTCTGCTCCCCTCTCTAAGGCCCCATGGAGAGATGTTCTGGTCCCACTGCCTTTGAGATATCAAGTTCACATAGCAGCTTCTTCACCCCCTCCTTGGTTATGTGTACCTCATCCAGCACTTGTTGGTGTACCTCCCCGTTCTGATTTCCCGGAAGTCCTACCAGTTTCCACTGTAAATACTTCTTTAAATCTCATGTTGAGCTCCTCACATACTCTTGGTCGTTTCTTGTGAACTCCCCATCATTCTTCCTCAGTATGATTACCTGGTCCTTGACTGTTGTTTTCCCCCTGATGTGGTATATAACAGCTTTAGGTCAGACTTGACTTTCGATGCTGTGTCATTTTCATATTGTCGCTGAGCCTCCCTTCTATATGTGCAAATTCGTTTCTGGCTCTTCAGCTGATCTCTTTATTTTCCTGGGGCCTTTGTCTTCTGTACCTTTTCCATTCTCTAGTACACCTAGTTCTTGCCTCCATACACCTTTGGGTGAACCATTGACTCATTCTGGTCTTTCCCATTATTTCTGTTTCCCTTGGGAACAAACATCTTGTCATGTAGGGGGGCTTGATTAGGGGAATATGGGGGTAAGAGGAGGGAGTTAGTAGATAGGGGACAGGCGAGGCAGTAGGAGGGATGAGGGCAGAGGTAGGTAGGTAATGTGAGGTCACTGGTGATACACCTTCACCTCTCATTACTCTACCGCCACACTACACTACTCACCCTCTCACTACTTTAACTAAACATAAATAAATGGAGAAAATAATGGGGACAGTGAATATTACTATTCTACTCAAACACAGTTTATTATTAAGTCTTTGTACAATAATATATTTGGGAACAGGAGTAACATTATTGGGGTTTAGATAAATGGGGTGGTACTACATAAGCAGTGAGAAAGGGAATACAATCAACTTGACCAAAATGAATGTAACTTACAATATAGTTCCGAGGGCAGTTCATCACAGGAACTAAGCCAAAGGTCCCAAGACCTACACAGCACGAGTACTGCGCCAAGCCAGTACTCTGCCCAATGCCTCCAACAGTCTCCTCCAGAGACTTCAGCAGCCTTCTCCGAGCCCTGCAACCCAGCAGCAGCTCCGCTCAAAGTCTCTGTTCAGGAGCTCTGCACCCCAGCAGCAGCTCCGCTTGAATCTCTGCTCAGGAGCTCTGCACCCCAGCAGCAGCTCCGCTCGAATCTCTGCTCAGGAGCCCTGCACCCCAGCAGCAGCTCCGCTTGAATCTACTGATCATGCTCTTCCTTGGGCTTTTATGGTGGTCCAAGCACCCTCCACAACCACGTGTACGACCTGATGCCTAGGTCTGACGCCGTCAAGAACAAAAGACCTCAGACGTGGGCGTGGCTACAGACGTTTGCCAAGGCAAGGTGTGACCATATAATTGGTTAAATTAGGTCTCCCCAGAGACCTCACAAGCCCAGCTGGACTACATCACATCCCCCTTTCTCTGTCATGTGGGTTTCGAAAACATGGATAAGGTAAAAATACTCATGTAGGCTGGTAGTACGTATAATTATAACGGATAGTGTGTGAAGGCGCCAACCGCCGTCCTGCCTCTCTGCTCTCTATCGTAAGACTAACTGACCCACAGTGCCTATGTGAGGGGGTGTTTGAAATCCTGCTATGGTCAGCAGCATGAATACAGTCAGTGATTCACGCAGAGACGGTTGGTAGTGAGTCATCTACTGGTACACTGGTTGCTGGTAACTGGTTACTAGGAACTGGTACTACTACTGAGAGCTCGGCGACGCTAACGTATGTCGTCCTGACATACAACTACAAACTAGAGATGGCAGGTATATGACTTGGGCTGATTCTATACAATGTCAAAGTACACAACAATTGAACATTATAACATACATAAGTAGAATATTGGAATGGAAGCTTACGTAACTGAAACTGTAATGCAATACAAGGTATAATATAGCACAACTCATCGAATAAAACTCAACGTTGAGATTACACAGTAGAAGTGATAAAAAAAAATTTGATCGATCAATCTGTATTCATGTGATCTACGGATTCTGAGGAAGGAATATATACAAAGAAGAAGTGTTTAACAGAAAGGCAGATTCGGTGCACTCAAATCTAGACTGTTAACTCTCAGAATTCGGAGAGAACGTGAACACAAAAAAAATTCTTGAATACTGATAAGCTGATACTGTAATTATTCATCTATACAGGTTATTTACATTTAACCCCAACTCTGCTAGGGTGAGATTGACATATGCAGAATGGGTGTCATCTCTGGGAGGATCAAACTCTGTTGCACTGGCTAACTCATGCTGTATTTGAGGCAAATCTGAATTGGTAGTTACAAATGATACTTGAGGATTTCTCAATACCTGTCGTGTATGTAGGGAATAACGACATTCAGGTTGATCGTCTGACTGAGTATCAGAGGTTTAGAGAGTACAGGATCAGGAAGAATTGTCAGAGTCTGTCACATTAGTCTTGAGTTGGAACATCATTATCAATCACATACTAACTTCTATGATCTAAATGTGAATTCTTTATATGACAAGTACTAAATTTCTCTAACCTTAAAATTATACCAGTGATATGTTCAACTACTCGATAAGGACCAACAAACTTTTGATCAAGCTTGGCATTGCAGACGTTTTTTTAAAAAATTAGTCAGCATAACTCTCGAACCTACTTTGATTTTGGATGGCTTTGCTCGATTTGTTTGCGACTCTTGTAAATTCTGCTGTTGATTTATGAAGTGTTTCACGGATTCTTCTAAAAACACTTTGAGCTAAGCGGTACGAGTTGCTATGAAATCATCTCGCAGTAAAATCCCACATTACCAATGCCCATGCCGGGGGAAACTACCTAGATGGAAATTTCCCTAATTCCTTCTATCTTGCACCAACTGAGCCCACGGAAGTCTTGAGATCATAAATCACTTAAAAATAACTCGGGGAATCTGTCTCATGTCCCACCATTACTGTACAAGCGACCCGGCCCCAGTCCTTTCGCATGCTATTTCATACTTTTTAAAACAGTCAATAGAGACCAGCACCTCCCGAAACTACTCAAGATGGCAAGGGTTACACCAATACATAAAGGTGGTGCCCCTACAGATTTAAAAACAACTATAGGCCAATATCTAACTTACCATTGCTATCCAAAATCTTTGAGAAACTTGTGCACAGGAGACTTTTCATTTATAAGGGCCCTCAAAACATACTCAACCCCTGCCAGTTTGGATTCAGAAAAATAAAAGCACTAATGATGCAATCATAAAAATGCCAGATCTGCTTTACACAGCACTGAAAATAAGGATATCCACAGGAATTTTTTATTGACCTAAGAAAAACTTTTGACACAGTAAACACGAAATCCTACTCCACAAACTTGACCACTAAAGGTATAAGAGGCCATGCGCTTGCTTATTTCAAAACTTACATTACTAATAGGTATCAGTACGTCACCCTTAAAGACACAGCATCAGCAACACGGCCACTTGATACTGGAGTTCCGCAGGGAAGTGTCCTTTGGTCCCCTGCTCTTCCTCTATACATCAATGACCTACCAAACGTATCCCAACACCTAAAACCCATTCTCTTTGCTGATGACACGACTTATGTCAACTCTCACCCTAATCTTGCCACCTTAACACCATTGTGAATGAGGAGCTGATTAAAATATCGACTTGGATGACAGGGCCCAAAAAACTTACGCTTAACACTGACAAAACTTACTATTATGTTTGGTATAGCAGGAGATGCACAAATTAACATTAAGATTGACAACACTCTAATTACCAGAAATAATGGGGGAAAAAATTTTTAGGCTTATACCTTGACAATAACCTGAATTTTAGCACCCCTATCCAGCATATAGCCAAAAAAGTATCCAAAATGGTTGGGATCCTCTCCAAGATACGATACTACGTGCCGCAAAATTCCCTTCTCACACTATACCACTCACTTATTTATCCATACCTCACCTATGCTATTTGTGCTTGGGGATCAACAGCAGCAACACACCTAAAGCCAATAATAACCCAACAAAAAGCTGCAGTAAGAATAATCACTAAATCCCATCCCTGGCAGCACACCCCCCCACTCTTCAAAGATCTAAACTTACTCCCAGTTCAGTACATCTACACTTACTACTGTGCAATCTATATCTACAGGGCCTTAAACTCTAATATCAACCTTGACCTTAAACGCTTTCTTGATAGTTGTGACAGAACCCACAGGCATAACACCAGAAACAAACATCTCTACGACATTCCCTGTGTCCGACTAAACCTTTACAAAAATTCAATGTATGTCAAAGGCCCTAAAATCTGAAATACCCTACCTGAGAACTCTAGAAATGCAGACACATTCATCACCTTCAAAACTACCATTAGAAAACATCTTATCTCCCTGATACACCCCGTCAACTAACTTCACGAATACCACCTGGTGGTTCACACTTACACTCGCACACTCATTTGACCATAAACAGAAATATTAATCTCAGTCTTAATATAATGAATCCTGTGATACTCCAATACTGAAACTATATACTGTGCCAAAACAAAAGCATTCACACTGCTAAACTCACAAAATAGTATTTAGTCACTTAGCATAATACCAACTTACCTCATAATTTGTAATATTTTACATTTAAGAATAAAACTAAGTATGCCCGAAATGCCTAGCCATGCTAAGCGTTCTAGTGGTACACTCTGTAATCTCAATTTTACTACATGTTAAACCAAACAATAACCCAAAATTTTCTGAAAACTCAGCATTGAATCCCTATAGAGAATAAACTTTGAATTTGAATCAGGGTTTAAATTTTGGGTTTTTCGGATTGAATATAACAACCAAAAGGAAACGTTTTTCTACCCTACAATGCATAATTGGAGTGTCCCTAAAAACATTGTAAGCAGAATTTATAGCACACTGCACCAGGTATAACTTCTTCCCAAGTTTCCCTTTTGGGGTTTGATGTGGCTCTCAAGACATCAAGTATTTTTCTTTTTGGGTTCTTTCCGCTAACCCATTTGGCAGGATGTGAGGAACAATGGTGGATTTAAAGCTTGTACAAGGTGCACAAATTTTCAAGAATTCTTTACAAATTCCCCTCCATTTTTTTTTTCTGGGGATTAGGGGTGGTATGCCTGAGTAATGCGTTTTTAAAGCTTTAGCTACTGTCTGGGCAGTCTTATCTGAATTGGAACAACCCAAAATATCGGTGAAATGGTCTACTAAAACTGTTTTGTTGCCCTGGAGGGAAATTGACTTCCCCGGGTAAGTGTTAAAGGGGGATTGAATTTTGGATATAAGGTCCATCGGGTTAACCTTCCAGTATTTTGTTTATTCTGGAATAAAGGTATCGTGGGGCATGGTCTGTCAGAATGAAAAGTACTGAAAAATGTCTGGAAGTGTTTTAAAAGACCAAAATATTGCTAAAGTTCTTGCTAGTTACTGTATAATTATGTTCCCTTTCGTAAGGCCCCGGTAGAAAATGAAAGGGGGTTGTTTTGGCCCTGGGTCTTCTGAGTTTAACGGCCCCTATGAATTTGATAGCATCATTTCAGATAGAAGGGCTTAAAAAAAATCGGGAATTTAAAAATTTGGGAGCAATGTTGCTTTTCTTTTGAGTTTGGTGCTTTTTCTTGCGGAAGGTCCAAACAAAGGACATCTTTCTTAAGCCTCTTAGAGGAGAGCTATAGAAAAAAATTGGCAAAAAAAAGTCTAAAAAAAACCTGCAAAGCCCACAAAGGATCTTACGGCTCGCTTTTTGGGGATTTGGGAAAATTTAGTACTGCAGTTCTTTATTTGGCAGTCTAACCCTTAGGAGTGATACGTGCCCAAGAAACTTAATTTTGACAAAAATTTTAATTTTCAATTTTTTTTTTAAAATTGGCTTTTTTAAAGCTTACCAAGTACTAATCAAGTTTTTTCAAGGTGTACCCCACGTCTTTAGACATGACGATTCGTCTCAAAGAAACCCCCTAATGCATTCCCTATGAGACCTCTAAGATTTAGTCATACCCTGAGCGTGAGGGGGGAGGATCGTAACCCCAAAATCCCAATTGGGGGAAAGTGTAAGCCTGTAGGAGTGGAGAATGCAGTTAGCTTTGGCTGTCCTCTAAAGAGGGCTTGAAAAAACCCTTGTAAAAAATCCAGGGTTAAAAAGGATGTTATCTCCGATGTTACTTAAAAGATCCCCCCGAAAGGGGTGGGAAGCAGGGAAATATTTTTGCTTTTAATTCCAAAAGTAATCACTGGGCGCCAAGTACATCCTTCTTAGGTAAGGAAAAGGGTGCATTCCGGTGAATTGCTGGTCAAAAAACCCTCATCAGCATTTGTTTGATCAATTCTTCTGCACAGCAACTTGTGAATGAGGCATTCTGTAGCAGGTATGTAGATGGGTCTAGTACCAGTTCAGGGGGAAAACGAGGGCAATAATTCGTTTACCCATCTTCTCACCTGGAAAGGGCAATGGGTTTACGTCTTTTGTTCCAGAGTCAAAAAAAGTTTTATTCATTGGGAAGTCGGGGGAGCTAAGTCTTTTCCCCTAAATGGTGGAACAGATTGACCCAGTGAAGGGGATGAGGCTCCCCAGCAGAAAATGCACCCCCCCAGGGTCAGGTGAAATCATCCTCTACTAACAGGGTAAGGATAGTGAAAATTCAAAAAAGTTTGGTATTTGCTCTGAGACGAAAATGTACCGAAGTGTTGGCGGGAAGAAAGGGGTCTTACTATCTCTTACAATATTAAGGATGGTTCAAAAAAAACCCTTTTATTTTGGCAAGAATCACTGTAAATGGACGTTTCCCATCGGGAACACTACAACAACGGGGACCTCTAGTGAGGGCACTAGCTGCGACAGAAACGCTTTCTGCAGACGGCATGTACATAACAAGAGATGGTTTTACTGTTGCAAGAATTTTTTTCCCGACAAGGCGTCCCCTGTGGAGAAACTACTATTTGAACAGCGCATTGCAGGGATGGCTCAGCACTAAAGGTATCAAGCGCCCTGGGGACATTGGGTAACGGGACACTTTTGAATCTGAAGTTGCAGGAACACAGAAGGATGACAGGTCATCAGTGCCTGACCGCTTGGGTACGCTCGGGAAAAAATGCACTGGCCTGAAACACTTAATTCGAAGTCGTCTCTGGGGGCAGAATGGCAGATCTCGGATCCAAACGGTAACCCCCAAAAAGGTACGATAAGTCATCAAATTTGGCAGCCTCGATAAGGGGCGAACACAATGCGTAAGTCTCGCATGGAAGCAAAGCCCGTGAAAAGGTCACCCGGGAAAGTAATCTGGTCGACAAGAGGAAAGGGAAACAGTGAAATCTCTACCTTTGGTAAAAAAAATGAGGGAAGTCCACCTTGGACACGCAGGTGAGAACCAGATCCACAAGGGAGGACACATGATCGGTTCACGAGAAGGAATGTCGTAATGCTTATCCCTAAACAAATAGACCTAATAAAATTAACTTGCGCACCAAGTCCATGAACAAATGAACGGCGCTTAGAACAGATGCTTGCATATGGGCCTATGGGTTTCATTGGAAGTTTGTGCAAACAAAAAGGTGGTTGCATCAGCAAAGATTTGTTCCACTTCATCCCCCAAAATCATCTATGTCAGAGGGCATTGAAGCAAATCATAGCGGATGCATTCTCGAGACTGCTTAAAGGGTTCAAGGAATTGTGAACGGGGGTGTACTCATTACCCTACTGTCACCTGGGCGGGTTTGACTGGGAGGTTCGAATTCCCCCGAATTGGAGAAAGACGGTTCTGGTTGTTTTTTGGAACCCCGACGTTGTTTCCTCTACGGGTTTGCGGTTGGAACGGCCACGGGCCAAAGGGACTGAAGGTTGAGAGGCATTGCACTTGAAGTGTCACCCCTGATTCTTGATAAGTCAGTAGGGAAAATCTGCCTGGTATCATTCAGTACGACGCCTTTAGGGTAACTACAGGACATTAAAGCAAAAATGGGCCCCGGAAAACCCCAGTTATAAAAAGTCTGCGACTATGGTTACTTTTTTACTATGAATACTACGGGTTTTTAATGACTCTGTACATGGCCTTTGGGATAGCTGAGATGGTTGACGACCCGATTTGTCGCTGGGCGCAAACAAGAGGTGGGCAGACTGGGCATAGGTGTGAAATTACTTTTGAACTGGGGAAAATCCCTGGGGGATCAAGGGAAAGTACATGTTTAGGGGTGTAAGTGGGTTTCCCTCGTCACAGTTGGAGGTTAGCCTCTAAACAACATGGAAGCAGGGGGCATTATTTTTTGATTGCTCCAAAAAACTGCTATTTTTAGCAAAGGTGCGGATGGTTTATCCCCGTCAGGGACAAAAGTGAGGACTGGAAGCATTTATAAATGATGATAAAAGGTTGGGCTAATCGAAAAGCAAAAAGCACTCAAAGATTCATTAGTCATGGGGTAGCTTCAAAGTTCCCGAAGAACGACATATTTCAGCTGTTTTTACTGGGCAAGGAAAGAACGAATAGTTTCCCCATTTGTGACCACCTGTAAAATTCCTGAAGTCAGTATCAAGGAGATCAACAAAGTGAACGCAGAGGGGATCGATGAAGAGTTCTTTTAAAACAAGTCTGATAAGACTTTCCTCTGAAGGGGGACCTTCAACTAGAGATTTGCACGAGAAAAGAATGGCAGTAAACCATCTTCAAGACTATGTACATGGCCATTTAATAGAGGGGAAAAGCATCAAGGGAATCACGAGTATAACTATTATCTCAGTGTTGGGTGGTCTGTCAGTCCTAAGGAACTGTGAGGACGTGACAGGAGCAGCATACCTGAGAGGTCTGAGTGTCGACATTCACTAAAGTATCACTTGATGGATTGAGACATAATGGCAAAGAAGTTGCACGAGAAAAAAATAAAGGGAAAAAAAATAAAGAACAATAAAAAAAGAACAAAAGGCAAAATTGAAATAAGAGATGCAACTAATTTTTGCAGAAGTAATAAAAAAATGTTTAAGTACACTGCAAGAGGAAAAGGGCAACCCAAAGTAAAAAAGGATGGGACAAGAAAAAAAATTCATTTAAAATTTTCAAGAAAAAAAATTACTGGAGACTGAATTAAATGCAAAATGAGCTGTCTGTACTCTTGCAATAAAGGAAAATTTAAATAATAAAATTTTAAATCAAAATAAAAAATATAAAAAAAAATTTTCTAAAAATTTTATGCAACGAAGGGGTAATGGGAAAAATTTTAAATTTTTCTAAAAATGTATTAACAAAATTAAAAATTTAAAGCAAAGACAAACATAGGAAAATTAATAAAATGAAAAAAAAGATGCAATAATGAAATGAGAATAATAATGCTAAAAAAAATCAATAAAAGAAAATAAATTCCCTGCAGAACAAGTGCAACAAAATAATTCACTGAGAACAATGCACAAAATAATACACTGCAAAAAAAGTGCAACAAAATAATTCACTGCAGAACAAGTGCAACAAAATAATTCACTGCAGAACAAGTGCAACAAAATAATACACTGCAGAACAAGTGCAACAAAATAATTCACTGCAGAACAAGTGCAACAAAATTCACTGCAGCAATAAAGTCTCACTGGGAAAATGTAGGTTAAATAATAAAATAAAAATATGAAGAGAAAATGACTGAACACTTTAACTCTTAATTTGTATAAATTAGACAAAACAATTTACTCAAAACAGAGTGTAAAGAAAACAACTTTTACGTTATAAAAGAAATTGAATCTAACTAAGAGTGAATTTGTTCATAAAAAAATGAAAAATATGAATAAATAAAACAAGAAAACAACACGGGAAGTGTAACACTTTCAAAGTGGCGGGGGCCACAACAACACTTAATCACGTATTCATTATTTTAGTATATTCTTACAACAAATCTTGCTGTGACTGATACGACAAAAATTTATTTATTTATTTATTTATAAATTTTAGCATACATACAGAGGTACAAAAAAATACAGGTAAGAGCAGCATGCCAAAGCCACTTATATGCATAGCATTACGGGCTGGCTTAAAATTAACTTAAGTTTAACTAAGCAATGATGAAATCAGTGATAAGACATTATTGTAAACAGATAACTATAAAATACAAATGAGTATTACAAAGACAGGTCATATGGTTGCATGCATTGCATGCATAGAATGGAGTATTCTGTAGTAGTGTATTTAAAAGGAAAAAAAATAACAAAGTTAGGTTTAACATTATGTGATATAATTGTGAGTAACAGTTATGATATACCATTTATATGGATTCAGTTATTCGTATTTTTTTGGTTTTGAAGTGAGTAAGTGAACTTTGGAAGTGACTTGAATTTATATACAGGTAGTGTTTCTTTTAATTTTTTACAGGTAATGAATTCCAGATTTTAGGGTCTTTTATGTTGATTGAGGAGTTTTTGCTTAGCGTTGAGTTGGACACGGGAAGCAAGAGTGATCTGTTGCCTTCTGTATGGTCATGTGTTCTGTTGAGGTTGGCAAGATGTTTGAGGGGAGTGTTAAATTTCAGAGTTAAGTGTTCTATGTATGTAATAGGTGCAGTATAAGTATGCGTTGTTTTGTATGGTGAGTAGGTTGAGTGTTTTGAATATTGGTGCGAGTGTGCTCTGCCTTGTAGTGAGAATTTGTTATCATTCTATATGCTGCCTTATGTTGGGTAATTAGTGGTCTGAGATGGTTAGTTGTTGTTGTGCCCCATGCATAAATTCCATAGGTGAGATAGGGGTAAAATATAGGAGTGTGATATAGGGCCAGGAGGGCCTGACTCGTGGAATCATAGTAACCGTATCTTCGATAGTATGCCTACTGTCTTGGAAATTTTTTCTAGGAAATTTGTTGCATATGGTGTATTAAATTTTGAGGTCATTATAGAGGTAGATTCCTTATAAGAATTTTCCTCTGTTAGCATTGTGATAGGTGTTCCGTTTATGTTATGTTAAGAAGGTACATCTGTAGCTCTCTGCTACCAAACTGAAGAAGTAGGTTTTGTCAATGTTTAATTGTAAGTTTGTTAGTTACTCATCCAGGTAGATTTTTTTCTGTAATTCGGTGGTTTTCGTATTGGCTTAGCGTGACTGGGCTAGGAGTGTGAGAAGACGTATGTGTGTTCTTCTGCAAAAAGTGTGGGTTTGAGTTATTGCTCGAAGCATTTGGTAGGTCATTTATGTATAGGAGAAAGAGACAAGAGGGCCAAGGTCACTTCCCTGTGGGACACAACTGTATTGGTTTTGTGCGGATAGGCTTGCCCCCATTTGCGTACAACATATTTGGCTTCTGTTTGCTGAGGTAAGACTTGAGGTAGGTTGAGGGGAGTGCCCTCTTATACCATAGTGTTGACAATTTTACGTGGAGCAAGTCCATGGTCAATGTATCAAAAAGCTTTAAGTTTGTCATTGAAGATCCCGAGGGGGATTCTTTTTCTCTATTGCAGTGTATTTATGTTCTGCATGTGTATAATAGCATAATTTGTATTTTATTAGGCCTGAATCAAATTGGCCAGGGGTTGAGTTGTTGGGAGATGAGTAGGAGATGATTGTTTTTGAATTAATTTTTCGAAGTTTTTGAGAGAGGGTTTAAATTGGATGTTGGGCCTTGTGTTATTCATCTCGTTTGGTCTCCTCCTTTATGGATCGGGTGGGACCCTTGCTATTTTGAGAACTGTAGGGAGGTGGAGGATTCAATGGATTTGTTAAAGTGTGTGCATGATTGGTGATAGTACTTGTGAGCCGCTTTTTTTTGTATATAAGGGTGGTAAGGTATTTAAGTCTCCCTGCTGGTTTTTCAGGGCGTTGATCATAAGGGAGGACTTTCGTATGGGTTAGTCGGAGCTAGGGAACAGTGTGTTCGGGTAGTTGCCAGTAGGTAGGTCATTTTGTGGGGTATTGAGCTTGGGATATTATTGGCAAGGTTTTGGCCTATAGTGGAGAAGAAATCATGAGTCTGTTTGCTGTTTTGTTGGTGGGAGTTGGGGTTCATCTGATTTTGCTAATTTTATTTCGCTATGTCGAGATATCTTTTTGTTCCCAGATTTTCTGTTAGGGTCTTCCAGGTCTTTTTTAGATCACCTCGTATGTTGGAAACCCTTTCTCATAATACAATTTTTTTGCCCATCTTATCAGGCTGGTTAGGATTGACGTGTAACGTTTTGATTGGTCTCTGGGTTATGTGACCCATTATGGACTGTTTTTTTCATATCGGTTGTTTTGTATGTATGGATTTGAGGAATGCTGGGTGTTAGCAGGGATTGTTCAGTCTCTTAGCTGTATCGGTTTAGTTTTTTTTAGGGCAGTGCTTGTTATAAAAAGGTATTGGGTCTTTTTTAGAAAAATTTATTATAAACATCGTCAATATCTGTATAGATTTCTACTCAGAGTCCAGTCAATGTTTGTTACTGATGTTGTGTATGAAGATATTAATGGGCTGCCTCATTGTGAAGATCTGAAGGTGATTTTGTAGTGTCTTGGGAGTATTTTTACCAAGTGTTGTTATGAGGAGGAATGTAGGGTAGTGGTCTGTGGTATATCTGTAATTATGCCTGATTTTAAAGGGGATATTGGTGTTGGTCTGATGTGGTCAAGTAGGGAATACTAGTCTCTGTAACACTTGTAGGTTTGGTACTGTTGGTTAGCAATAAATGCGTTATCATTGTGTTCTGTGAATTCAGTTAACGTGTGGGTCCTGGTCTTGTAGGAGATTTATATTGAAGGGGTTTTTCCAAACTGGAGAGTAGTATGTGATTCTTTGTTCTATTGCGTTGCTTCAGTTATCATACTTACTATGGTTTATGACTCAAATTGGCTAATGTTTGATTGTGGAATCTGTTGGTGTTTATCACTGTGAGAGGTTTTTGTAGGTATTTGGATTGTAGTTTAGCTTTTATTATATTCCCCATGTTCATCCATTGTGCTAGGGATATTAGTGTACATTATAGTTGGTCTGAGTAGTATATAGCTTGTGCCACCCCCTGTTGGTCTGCTAACAGTTGTGTATGGGCTGTGTAACCAGGGAATGGCTTAGACATCTGTAGTATCAGGCTTTAGCCAGGTTTCAGTTTGTGTAAATGATGGACATATTGCATGCAAGGAGAATTTTGTAATGCTAGGAGGTCATCATAATGCTTGCTTAAATATCTGATATTGTATTAAGATAGTTATGTTGTTGTGGTTTAGAGGTGCATTTGATTGTTCGCTGTTGTTGTAATTACAGTAAATGTTTGATCATATAAAGTCATTAAATAAGAGGTTGGTATCAGGGATCAATGCTTGATAATCATAGGATTTGTAGTGAATCTATAGTTTGAATTAAGTAAAAAAATAATAGTAAAATTATTCTAAAGCTAAAAAAAATTGAACCTAAATTATTTAAACAAATGTAAAAAAATAATGAGCCTAAGGTAGTTTTTTAAAGCTAAAATAGGAGGACAATATAAAGGGACTAAAATAATTTGTGGTGTACATATAAAATGATGATAAATAATGGAGCTTGGGAAGATGATAGTAGGTAATACTTTAATAGGTTATTCTTTAAAGTTAGAATTATAATATAAAATTATAATTAAAAGGGACTAAATAATTTGTGACGTGAACAAGAATGTGGTAATCAAATAAATGAGCTTTGGAGTATAATGGCAAAATAGTGAACTTATTAAACTTCAGCTCCTGAGAATAGCACCTTTGATTAGTTTCACAATTGCGATTATATGATCTATGGTAGTTATATAAAGCTAAAAATAAAGGACAAAAATATATTAAGGGATACAATTAAGTACTGGTAAACAAGGTTTAATGACAGATAGTCACTATGAGATATATTGTTTAGGAGTAAGATCTGATTTGTAATATTAAATAAGTTGAGCTGTTTATTGCACATTAAAAGTAAAATAAAAAATGAGGTAGTGGTACATTGCTAGCAAAAGATTGTTTTGGTACTTGCAAAGAAGTAATTGGGAATATACACTTATTGCATACACAATAAAAAGTGACTAAAATAACAAGGTAGTGGTAAACAAAATTAAATGGAAGTATGAACATTGAATAATGGTAATGTCTTGGTTTTAATATGTTAGTAAGATGGTTAGACAGGTTACAAAAGGATATTAAAAAGGTTGGAGTTGAATATACAAACTGAAAATTGGCATCAAAAATGTTATGGGAAGTATAAATTAATTGTTTAATGTTCAAAAGTAAAAATTGATGGTGAGTAAAATAGGCGTTAATGAAATTTTAGTAAGTAATAATGATTACAAATAAAGTGAAACAAAAGTAATGTTTATGCATTCAATATCTGCACGGGTTTGTTATACTAGAGGTTATATGGCAGTACAAGGTAATTAAGGTTCTCTAAGATAGTAAATGTGTATAAAACAGGTAAAGGTAATTCGACAAGTTTAATGGATAATTAAATGTCAAAAATGTTTAGATAAATTGAAATTATAGTTAGATGATAATTTTAATTTTAGGTTCGTCACGTGAGGTCACAGACCCTGAGCTGCTTTGGGGATTTGTGTGGGACGGTTACCAAAGCATAGCTTGCTTTTGCAGTGTTTTAAAAATTGAGGTTGGAGAGTTGAAGAGAGGAGGTCTTGCTTCTCCAGGAGGTGATTAGGAGGCTGGAAGGTCCACCTCAATGGGTTGTCTGGGGAGTGAGTGTGAGGTTGGCTGGGTTGTGGGGGATATGAGGCCGTTAAAGTGAGGTGCAGTCTGTCTCTCGCGTGAGGAGGGGCTGTAGTTTGGGAGGTAGCCAACGGCTACCTGAAGTGAGGTAGCGTCCAGCAACTGCTACAAGTGGCGAGTGGTTCACAGTTATGGAAGGGGCATCAGAGTAAGGAAAGTTAAGAGTGAAGATCTGAAGGTTAGGAAATCGCTTCTCTGTTCTTCAGGATGAATGTACTTCAGTGGCCAGTGAAGGTAAGGGTACTACTGCCCTGCTAATGGAGGTAGCGCATTCTTGTGGTTGGTGACTCTCAGGTAAGATATATTGACGTGCTTTTTGTAATAGGAATAAGAAGATGAGAGATAGAGTGTGCTTCCCTGGAGTGGTGTTGGGGACATTGTCAACAGGCTGGATAATATCATGTCAGGTAATGGGAACAAGCCCATTATCTGTCTCAGTGCTGGTGGAATGATATTGGGAAGGGTAGGAGAGAAGAGCTGCTAGATAAGTACAGGTCAGCTATAGATTTCATTAAGTCTAAAGGGAGGGATCCCAATCATATGTAGCATCTTGCCTAGAAGGGGAGTAGGAAATGATGGTTGTCTAGGGCAATTGGTGTAAATTGCTGGCTAGACAGATACTGCAAGGAACTTGCAATCCCATTCATTGACAACTGGAACAACTTTTATGGCAAACATGATATGTATGCAAGGGATGGGGTACATCTCTCTGGGGCTGGGGTGGTAGCACTTGCAGACTCGATTGAGAAGGCCATTGGTGAAATGCTATGATTTTAAACTGATGGAAGATAGAGGTATGGGTGTGTGTGGGAAACAAGCAGGTTGCAACACTTGGGTTGGAAACAGTAAATGTATAAAAGGCATTCAGCATGAAGTTATAAATAAAGACAATAGATCAGGTCAGCAAACAAAGGGGGACAGCAGAGGGCAGCAAGGGACTAGCTCCCTTAAGGTTTACTATACTAATAGCAGGAGTGTAAGAAATAAGATAGATGAGCTAAGATTAATTGCAAGTGCAGGAAACATAGATATTATTGCTATAACAGAGACTGGCTCAATCTGAAAGATAGAGGATGCCCTCTGAATGTCACATACAAGGCTATAAATTATTCCCACACTGCAGGGTCAACAGGAAAGGTGGTGGAAGTAGCGATGTATGTCAGAGACAATTTAAATTGTTGTGTTAGACAAGATATTAAATTAGAAGCGTCAGCCACTGAATCTGTTTGGTTACAGCTTCTCGAGGGCCGAGAGAAAAAACTAATTTTGGGTGTGATGTACAGGGCCCCAAATCTTGATAGGGAGTGCAGTTAAACTTCTATGGGCGAAATTCGTAAGGCATCTACATACGAAAATGTTGTGCTAATGGGAGATTTCAACTATAGACAGATTGACTGGAGCAATTTGACAGGAAATTTAGAGTCAGATGACTTTCTTGATACGATCCAGGATTGTTTTTTAAAACAGTTTGTGACAGAGCCAACTAGGGGAAATAACCTCCTTGACTTGGTTCTTGCCAGTAGGGAAACACTAATTAATAATCTTGATGGTTAATGATGAGCTTGGGGAAAGTGATCACAAATCACTCAGTTTTAATATATCATGGAATTCCCCTAATAATGGCAATCAAGTCTCCCGTCCCTGACTTTCGCTTGGCTGATTTCATAGGACTGAAAAATTACTTAGGTGGGCTGAACTGGAATGACCTGACTAAGGGTCAGGTAGGTGGTGATGGTTGCCGATATGATGCTTTCCAGGGCATAGTTCTAGCTGCTCAGTCAAATTATGTTCCAAATAGGGAAATCAGATCAAACAAAAATGATCCTAAATGGATGACAATAGATTAAAATATCTGATTGGTCAAAAGAGAGGCATATATAGGCAAATCAAAAGAGGAGAGGGGCAATTGAGAAATCGATTTATTCAGTTAAAGAGAGAAATAAAAAAGGGAATTAGAAAAGCAAAAAGAGATTATGAGGTTTTAAAGTTGCAAGAGAATCGAAGACTAACCCAAAAGGATTCTTTCAGGTATACAGAAGTAAGATCAGGGACAAGATAGGCCCACTCAAAAGTTCCTCGGGTCAGCTCACTGACAGTGATAAGGAAATGTGTAGAATTTTTAACACATACTTCCTCTCAGTTTTTACACAGGAGGATACCAGCGATATTCCAGTAATGATAAATTATGTAGAACAGGAAGATAATAAAACTGTGCACTATTAGGGTCACAAGTGACATGGTCCTTAGGCAAAATAGATAAATTAAAACCTAACAAATCCCCAGGCCCTGATGAACTGTATGCAAGGGTTCTAAAGGAATGTAAAGAGGAGCTTAGCACACCTTTGGCTAATCTTTTCAACATATCACTACAAACTGGCATGGTGCCAGATAAGTGGAAATGGCAAATGTGATACCTATTTTCAAAACAGGTGACAGGTCCTTAGCTTCGAACTATAGACCAATAAGCCTAACCTCCATTAGTGGGAAAATTTATGGAATCAATAATTGCCGAGGCAGTTCGTAGCCACCTTGAAAAGCATAAATTAATCAACGAATCTCAGCATGGTTTTACAAAGGGGCGTTCCTGCCTTACGAATTTATTAACTTTTTTCACTAAGGTATTTGAGGAGGTAGATCATGGTAATGAATATGATATTGTGTATATGGACTTCAGTAAGGCTTTTGACAGGGTCCCACATCAGAGGGCTATTGAGGAAAATTAAAGCACATGGAATAGGAGGAGAAATTTTTTCCTGGATTGAGGCATGGTTGACAAATAGGCAGCAGAGAGTTTGCATAAATGGGGAGAAATCAGAGTGGGGAAGTGTCACGAGCGGTGTTCCACAGGGGTCAGTGTTGGGCCCCCTGCTTTTCACAATCTACATAAACGACATAGATGAGGGCATAAAGAGCGACATCGGCAAGTTTGCCGATGACACCAAAATAGGCCGTCGAATTCATTCTGACGAGGACATTCGAGCACTCCAGGAAGATTTGAATAGACTGATGCAGTGGTCGGAGAAGTGGCAGATGCAGTTTAATATAGACAAATGCAAAGTTCTAAATGTTGGACAGGACAATAACCATGCCACATATAAACTAAATAATGTAGATCTTAATATTACGGATTGCGAAAAAGATTTAGGAGTTCTGGTTAGCAGTAATCTGAAACCAAGACAACAGTGCATAAGTGTTCGCAATAAAGCTAATAGAATCCTTGGCTTCATATCAAGAAGCATAAATAATAGGAGTCCTCAGGTTGTTCTTCAACTCTATCATCCTTGGTTAGGCCTCATTTAGATTATGCTGCACAGTTTTGGTCACCGTATTACAGAATGGATATAAATTCTCTGGAAAATGTACAAAGGAGGATGACAAAGTTGATCCCATGTATCAGAAACCTTCCCTATGAGGATAGACTAAGGGCCCTGAAACTGCACTCTCTAGAAAGACGTAGAATTAGGGGGGATATGATTGAGGGTGTTTAAATGGAAGACAGGAATAAATAAAGGGGATGTAAATAGTGTGCTGAAAATATCTAGCCTAGACAGGACTCGCAGCAATGGTTTTAAGTTGGAAAAATTCAGATTCAGGAAGGATATAGGAAAGTACTGGTTTGGTAATAGAGTTGTGGATGAGTGGAACAAACTCCCAAGTACCGTTATAGAGGCCAGAACGTTGTGTAGCTTTAAAAATAGGTTGGATAAATACATGAGTAGATGTGGGTGGGTGTGAGTTAGACCTGATAGCTTGTGCTACCAGGTCGGTTGCCGTGTTCCTCCCTTAAGTCAATGTGACCTGACCTGACTAGGTTGGGTGCATTGGCTTAAGCCGGTAGGAGACGGACCTGCCTCGCATGGGCCAGTAGGCCTTCTGCAGTGTTCCTTCGTTCTTATGTTCTTACGTTCTTATGTTCTTAAAAAAATATGAGGTAGTAATATGGACAGAGAAAGTATCAATTCAGCTAATGTTTAAGCAAACAATAGTAAATAAGAAAATTACATAAGGTGACTTATGCTTACTAGTAAAATCACAAAATGAGGTAGTTGATTATTTAAATACTAAGAGATTGTACAATGAAATTTGAACAATAATGGAGCAAAACATACACTACACTACGTAGGCTTTTAAGTTGGACATTGTTTAGTTATTCTCTGTAAGATTAGTATCCCTGAGAAATCGTGATAGATCATTCTCGTTCGTGATTGTGTACAGTTGACCTACATTTGTTTTCCTAACAAGAATTTTCCCATCCCGTGTGAAGCATTGGTGTATTGTGCCGTTATTCTCCCGCTTAAGTTTTCTGACTCTATGCAGGAGGTTCTGACGTTTTTTGGTAAGACACTCGTTTATGTATACCTCTTTCTTTACTTTAATAGATGCAATAATTAAGTCTTTTTTCCTGTCATGTGAGTGAAATCTAAGCATAACACTTTTTCTACCATGGGATCCTAGTAACCTGGCTTCTTTTATTTCAGACTCTGGTACAATAACACTTGTTTGGTCCTTTATGATCTGCAGAGTAATTTCTTTACTGTTTGTTTGGTTCATATCACTGGGAAAAAGTGGACTGTTAACTATTACTGCGTCCGATAGTTTATCTTGTTCAGTTTTATCTTCTTGGAGAGCAGAGTAGTCGCTGAACTGGTTATCTAAGTTGTTCTTCCATTCTTTTACTGCTTCTTCAACCTTTGTATTAAGAGATATTATTTGTTGGGTATGGCTATCTATGACTGTCTGGATGGTCTTGCCACAGTTTGTCATTCCTGTTGTTGATAACTTTTGTTCAAGACTGAGGATTTTGTTCTCGAGTTGTGTCATCCTGGTGTCTTGTTTTGTTAGCATCTCTCGAAGATTCGTATTTTCAATAGCTAAGTTGGAGATGCATGACTTTAGGGTATCTGGATCGTTGGTCATACCTGAGAGACTACTTGGTAGGTTGAATCCGGGGAAGAGAGGGGAGGATGGGCTGGTGGCAGCCATGTTTGTTGTTATTGTTGTGGTGTCGCCTTGAGTGGTGGTGAGTGGGGTGGTTGCTGGGCCGGCGTCCTCCTGACTACACTTGTTGAATAGTTGATTTTTCGGCGTTTTCTTGCTGGCCTTGGTGCTGTTTCCTCTTAGATTGCGTCTCATAATACTACAGGAATTGATGTAGTTAAGAAGAAATTGTAGTTATACAAAGTTTAGGGTTACGTTGTTCGGCTGGCAGCGGGGTGTTGCTTTCGGTTTGTGGGCAGTCTTCCTTTGATCTCTATTATGTTTGATTTGTAGGTTTCACTGTTGGTAATCTTTGGTCATTCTGGGTGCTACGTTGGGTAGTGCAGTTTTGCAAGTAACTAGGTCATCATAGGAGCATTGGTAGCTCTGATAGTTGGAGAAAAGTATGGAGCTTGGAGGTCGCTGCTGCCGCTGCCGCGAAATAATGGTACACAAGTCTGCGAAAAAATTAGAGGAATGAGACACTGCTGGCATACGAAAAAAAAGGTACACATAGAAATAAATGGATAATTTGGTATACTGGGGTGAATATCACTGCATGAACTACAATGACAAATACTGGAGAATACAATGTTGAAAGAACACAAGATAAAAAAAAATGAATCACTTCACACGGAGTGACTGACTGGTACACTACACAATAATACTTACTACAGACAGAGAGTAGCATAAAAAAACAGATAAAAAAAATATGAGATGAGCGATAACACTGAAAAATATTGCAAAAAAAATTAATGAGTCAAAGAAACACTGAGTCGACACTGAAAACACAAGGCTTAGAGTACACAAGAAATTTACTGTAAATGTCTCACACACGCAAATGTCTTTAAATGCAAGAAAATGTCTCTAAACAGAAAATTATCACTGAAGTCTGGAGTGGTAGATGGTGATGGTGACGAGTGATGAGGTGAAGCTTGTCCTATGCGGGAGATGACGCCTACACTCACACTGTCGTCGGAAGAAATGCGCTTTCTCGGTGAACTCACATAACTGGCTTTATCGTTGGCGCTCAACTACAATCTCTTGACCAATTATGTGAGCCAAAACAGTACTAGGACCCGGTACAGAAAAACCCCACAGGTAGATGAGGTGGGTGGCGGGTGGTGGGGGCAGCGGGACAAGCTGGCCCTGTGCGCTCTCACTGCCACGCACTTCTCACCATGCACAAGGTGGCTTAACTAAATCACAATGCCACAGGGATGATGAAGACCACTCTTACCAGCATCCAAGCACAAGCGATATATGAAACCAGAGGAACTTGCGTGGCTTACTTCTCTCTCCCAGCTGGGTTAGGAAGCTGGGCTGGCTGACTGGCTTAACCCAAGAGAATGGCTGACTGGAAGACGTGTAACAATGCACACAGCATGAAGGAGCAGGTGGATGACAGGAGACAGGCTGGATGGTAGGCTGAGGCAGGCTGACTAGCATTCACTTCCACAGACCGGCTTACTGACTGGCTTAATTGCAAAATCCGGGTCAACCCCTTGGAGATTGAAGCAATTAGCACACGAACTAAGCCAGGAAGCTTGAAAAACGGCTGCAACAGGCTTGCAGGCTGGAGTACACAGGGTGGTGGTGAGTGAGGGTAAGCGGCTAGCTACGGTTCACCTTGACCTGCCGGCTCCCCACAAACAGTCTTCTAACGTCTTGAAATACCCTTAAATCCACGCTCCCACACCGGTGCCACCATTTGTCATGTGGGTTTCGAAAACGTGGATAGGGTAAAAATACTCACGTAGGCTGGTAGTACGTATAATATAACGGATAGTGTGTGAAGGCGCCAACCGCCGTCCTGCCTCTCTGCTCTCTATCGTAAGACTAACTGACCCACAGTGCCTATGTGAGGGGGTGTTTGAAATCCTGCTATGGTCAGCAGCATGAATACAGTCAGTGATTCACACAGAGACGGTTGGTAGTGAGTCATCTACTGGTACACTGGTTGCTGGTAACTGGTTACTAGGAACTGGTACTACTACTGAGATCTCCCCCAATTTAAAATATCTGAGAACTAGGACAATTTGTCCTAGTTATTAGACTATTTTAATCCTAATCCCTTAAATCTATTACAATACAAAGACAAAATTATACATAATACAATTATTCAACTACATAAATTTCCCTCAACCTTCTCAACTACCACAAGGCAGTGTAATCAGTACACCTCACAGTTGGCCAGCATAATAGTTGCTCTCTGGTGCAAAGCCTCCTTACCCGTCATTTCTCCTTAAAACTAAATATCGGGCTCCAGTGCCTTCCCTACTTCTACTAGAAATGCACTAGCCAATGCTAGTCACCCTCGCACGGTAACCATTGGGCCAAATCTCTCTAGGCTTCTATGGCGTGGAAAACTGCTCCAACGGGTTGCATTCTTTCAAGTAACTGCAACTGGACCACTTCACGACCACCAAGGTCGCATTTTCGGCACACTTCACATGCACCCTACATCTGAAAATCGAGACAGGGCAGGCATCGCAGCTAAGACCCTCCATTATCCTATGCCACTACTAGGATTCACTGGCCTCATAAAACAAGGCGGCCATAATCACTGGACTGTATTCAAGGTCACCTTATTTCACACAGGTAACACTAACACTTCTGGCAAGTCAAAGTAGGCTGGGGACATCTCACACTCTCAATTGTCTCTCATGGCTGGCAGGACATCCCCGCATACCGGTCGTACAGGTCGACCAGCAAGGCAGGATGCACCTCCATACCGCCCTTGAAAGCAGGCTGGTCCCAGCAGCTGGAGTCCCATCTCCGCGGCTCACGTCCTTCCACATCTCTGAGGATGGCAACTCCTTCATAGTAGATTCTCCTGTCCTGGCACACCAGCCAGAATCCCTCACACACCACTGCAGCATCACCGCCATCTCCTCCTTTTGAGCTAGGCAGCATCGCAGCATCACAGCACGGCCGTATCACAGCAGCACACAGCACGGCCACAGCATCGCAGCACGGTCCCAGCATCACAGCACGGCCGCAGCATCTCAACATCACAGCACGGCCACAGCATAGCAGACAGCATCACAGCACGGCCACAGCATAGCAGACAGCATCACAGCACGGCCACAGCATAGCAGACAGCATCACAGCAGCCGACATCAGCAGTAGCAGGCTATGGTCAGTTGCTCGAGGTGAGGTGAGGTCACTTCAGGTCATCAACAGCAAGTGCGGTCACCCATCCCTTGCAACTGCAGGTAACTGGCGGTCCGTGGGTGATGGTCACAGAGGCTGGGTGACTGGGCACATCAGGTGGACAGCAATCATAGGCAACTCTTCAATGGGTGACAGTTGTGGGTGAGTCTTCCAAGGCGGGCTGGGTGACTTCTCATTCCTCTGTAAATATTCAATTTCGGCCAGTAATTGCTTCCCCCAAAAGTCTCACCCAAATACTGATATTCTCCACCATTTATCTCAAACCAACAACCAACTCCACCAAATATAATGTTACACCCAAACAATTATTCAGACCCACCGTCAAAAAGGTCAGTTAAGGTCACTAGGATTATAATATCACACTGATATTTACTTTAACTTTACACACACAAGAAAAAAAAAGTGGTAGCAAACGGTAGCATAACAAGTATAACCGAGCAGTCAACATTAAGGCACATGGGACTGGTTCCTACTATAAAAATAATAAGAACCACCACCGCTTAGACACCATGTCATGTAGGGGGGGCTTGATTAGGGGAATATGGGGGTAAGAGGAGGGAGTTAGTAGGTAGGGGACAGGCGAGGCAGTAGGAGGGATGAGGGCAGAGGTAGGTAGGTAATGTGAGGTCACTGGTGACTACACCTTCACCTCTCATTACTCTACCTGCCACACTACACTACTCACCCTCTCACTACTTTAACTAAACATAAATAAATGGAGAAAATAACGGGGACAGTGAATATTACTATTCTACTCAAACACAGTTTATTATTAAGTCTTTGTACAATAATATATTTGGGAACAGGAGTACATTATTGGGGTTTAGATAAATGGGGTGGTACACATAAGCAGTGAGACAGGGAATACAATCAACTTGACCAAAATGAATGTAACTTACAATATAGTTCCGAGGGCAGTTCATCACAGGAACTAAGCCAAAGGTCCCAAGACCTACACAGCACGAGTACTGCGCCAAGCCAGTACTCTGCCCAATGCCTCCAACAGTCTCCTCCAGAGACTTCAGCAGCCTTCTCCCGAGCCCTGCAACCCAGCAGCAGCTCCGCTCGAAGTCTCTGCTCAGGAGCTCTGCACCCCAGCAGCAGCTCCGCTCGAATCTTTGCCCAGGAGCTCTGCACCCCAGCAGCAGCTCCGCTCGAATCTCTGCTCAGGAGCCCTGCACCCCAGCAGCAGCTCCGCTTGAATCTACTGATCATGCTCTTCCTTGGGCTTTTATGGTGGTCCAAGCACCCTCCACAACCACGTGTACGACCTGACGCCTAGGTCTGATGCCGTCAAGAACAAAAGACCTCAGACGTGGGCGTGGCTACAGACGTTTGCCAAGGCAAGGTGTGACCATATAATTGGTTAAATTAGGTCTCCCCAGAGACCTCACAAGCCCAGCTGGACTACATCACACTCTCCTCTGCCTCCTTGCCTGCAATGGCTTGGACTTGTTAGTGGTTTTTACTACTGGACACTGCATCCACTACTTGATCGTACTGGAGGTAGTGGTGGCTACTTCGATTGTAGTGTTGGCGAGAATACTGGAGATGTGTTTAATACCAAGATGTTTTAGGGAGGACTATGTGTCTTCCTTGGATGGTGTCTCGCCCAGGTAATTTAAGGAGGACTGCGTATCTTGCTTCAGTGGTGTCTAGCTGAGGTAACATCTGGGTATCTTTATTTTCTAGACATTTCGCCAACCAGTGACTCTGGCGATGCAATACAAGTCTTTCAGTCTAAGAGCTGGTATTCAACATCGTAATCTTGATGAACCTACGCCTAGGCTGAGGGACTGATTACCTCATCTACAGTTTCTGTATTTATAATTCTGCGAGGCAGAGGGACTGATTATCTCCTCTTCTACACTCTTTCTTTTATGCTCTGTATTGTACTGATTTAGCCAGTAGTTGGCGAAATGTCTAGAAAATAAAAAACCCAGATGTTACACATGTGCAGTTCATCCACTTGTCAGTATTGTACACCAATGATATATTACTCGTCTAGGTAAGTTGAAGATGCTGCTACACCGCGCCTGCATCCTCTAATTATAGGATAATGAACTTTAGAATATATCTGTTTGAGGAAAGAGTATTCTTCCTCAAGGAATTCACTGCTGCAGATACACAGAACACACACAGAGAGGCCTATGATGACGCCACGTTTTACCACGGTGTTGTGATCCAAGTAGAGATAGAGAAGATCATGTTGCTTGAGGGGATTGTGGTAGACTTTGTAATGTAGCTCATGATCAGATTTGCAAATCAGAACACCAAGGCAAGGTAGTGTGCCGTCATCTCACTCCTCGAGAGTAAATTTCATGGAAGTCTCGACCTGGTTAAGCCTTGTTGAAGTGCAGAGACGTAGAGTCTTCTGGGAGCTATGATGAGAATGTAGTCAACGTAACGGAGCCAGGTGTCCCAGAAGGTGATAACGGAGGAAAATCTCTCGGTTTCAACATCTTCCATGTATTAGCCAACTCAGTTGCTATGGGGAACCCAAACGTATGCAGAAAGTCTGCAGAAAAACACTTTCAAATGAGAAGAGTTGAAACTAAAACATAGTTCAGGAGAGAGAGAGAGAGAGAAGAGAAGAAGAGTAGAGAGAGAGAGAGAGAGAGAGAGAGAGAGAGAGAGGAGAGAGAGAGAGAGAGAGGAGAGAGAGAGAGAGAGAGAGAGAGAGAGAGAGAGAGAGAGAGAGAGAGAGAGAGAGAGAGAGAGAGAGAGAGAGAGAGAGAGAGAGAGAGAGAGAGAGAGAGAGAGAGAGAGAGGAGAGAGAGGAAGAAGAGAGGAGAGAGAGAGAGAGAGAGACAGAGAGAGAGAGAGAGAGAGAGAGAGAGGGAGGAGGTGGGGGACCTTAGCCTAGCAACATCATGACCAGCGCCAAACAATGTCTCCGTGTCAACTGGAGCGTGATTAACACAAGTGTAGCTCTAAGGAAGATAATAATTGCCTGCCGTGCATCAGTGCGGTTACCCAGACGTCGGGATCCATGTGAGCTGAAGGAATGAGAGTGGGAGTTTAAGACTGAGGAATAGTTGGAAGAAGGAAGTAAATAATAGAGAGGAAAAACTACGAAAAATTAAATATATTTCAGTTCCCTGTAACTCAATGCACGTGATTAGAATAGTGTAGTGTGGCGTAAACTGACTATGTAAGTGAATATAAACATTGAAGATCTGAGGGTAAACAGCAGAAATATTCACAAGTCACCATATGGAAACCAAAATACATTTTTTTCAGTAAAAAATGGTGAATTAGGACACACACAAATAAAATTCAATTGCACCCTTTTAAAGATACCAAAGGGACCAATATCGTAAAATACACAAGCATAAGTTGATAGGTAAGACACATGTGTAACAGTAAACTTTATACTGAAACGTTTCACCTGCAGAGTAGGCTTCTTTAGTCGAGTACAGAAGAGCTAGCAGGAGCAGTAGAGATGTGAAGACGATGTCATCAGTCCATCACCCTTGTAGACATAGTTTTGAGGTGGTCAGTCTGGAATAATGTGAAAAAGAAACAACAGTATGCAGACCTGTATACTGTCAGAAGGTGACGTGCAGATAATTTTGACGACAGGAGAGACGGAACCCACTAGTAGAAGTAAGAAAGTAATCACTGACAGGGGAGATCCGGGTGACGTCCCTCTCAAATCCATCCTCAAAACTACGTCTTCAAGGGTGATAGACCGACTACATCGTCTTTATATCTCCACTGCTTCTGCTGCCTCTTCTTTACTCGACAGAAGACGCCTACTGTGTAGGCGAAACGTTTCGGAATAAAGATACCCAACTGCTGCACACGTCTTACCAACCTGTAGGTATTATTTTCCATTATTTTCCACATACACAAGCACAATATCACAGTCACATACACAAGAACGTTATAACAATCACATACACAAGCACAATATCACAGTCACATACACAAGAACATTATAACAATCACATACACAAGCACAATATCACAGTCACACACAAGAACATTATAACAATCACATACACAAGCACATTATCACAGAAACATACACAGACATTATCACAGTCACATACACAAGCAACATTATACAGTCACATACACAAAACATTATCACAGTCAATACACAAGCACATTATCACAGTCACATACACAAAAACATTATAAGAGTCACATACACAAAAACATTATCACAGTCACATACACAAGAACATTATCACAGTCACATACACAAAAACATTATCACAGTCACATACACAAGCACATTATCACAGTCACATACACAAAAACATTATAAGAGTCACATACACAAAAACATTATCACAGTCACATACACAAGCACATTATCACAGTCACATACACAAGCACATTATCAGTCACATACACAAGAACATTATCACAGTCACATACACAAGCACATTATCAGTCACATACACAAGAACATTATCAGTCACATACACAAGAACATTTATAACAGTCACATACACAAGCACATTATCATTCCACCATACACAAGCACGATTTCAGATTACACATACACAAGCACATTATCAGTCACAAAACAATCACATTATCAGTCACAATACAACAAGAAGCATTAATAACAGTCACAATACCACAACACATTATCAGTCACAAACACAAGAACATTATAGTTCCACAGTACACAAGGCACATGTATCAGTCACATACACAAGAACATTATCATCACATACATCAAGCACATTATCAGGTCACACTACACACGAAACATTATCCAGTCACATACACAAGCACTTTATCAGTCACATAACACAAGAACATTATAACAGTAAACATACACAAGCACTTGGTCAGTCACATACACAAGCATATTATCACAGTCACATACCCAAACACAATATTCAACAGTCAACATATACAAACACATTTATCACATACAAATACACAAGAACATTACACAGTCACATACAGACAAGCATTTATCACGTCACATACACAACATATTATCACAGTCACATAAACAAACACATAATCCACAGTCACATACACAACACATTGTCAGCACATACACAAGCACATTATCGCAAATACACAAGAACAGTTATAACAGTCCACAACACAAAAGCCATCATTAAACAGTCCACATACACAAGCATATTATCACAGTCACATATACAAACACATTACACGTCACAAAGCACAAGCACATTATCACATTCACATACACAATAACATTACACAGCACATACACAATAACATTATCACAGTCCACATACACAAAGAACATTACATCAACAGTCACATATACAAGCACATTTTCACAGTTCCACATACACAATAACAAAATCCAGTCACATACACAGAACATTATCACAGTCCACATATACGAGAACATTATCACAGTCACATCACAAGCACATTATCAGATCAGTCACATACACAAGCACATTATCAAAGTCCATACACAAGAACATTATCACAGGCACATACACAAGCACATTACACAGTCACATACACAAGAACATTATCACAGTCCACATACATCAACACATTATCAATCACATACACACAAGAACATTATCAGATCACATACACAAGAACATTATCACATCAATACACAACATATATCACAGTCACATACACAAGAACATGCAGTCACATACACAAGACATTATTACAGTCACATCACAAGCACATTACAGTCACAACACAAGAACATTATCACAGTCATAACCATACCAACACATCACAGTCACATACACAAGAACATTATACAGTCACCAAACACAAGAAACATTATAACAGTCACATACACAAGCACATTATTCAGGTCATCTACAAGAGAAGAACATTATAACAGTCACATACACATTATCACAGTCACATTACACAAGCCACATTATCAGTCACATACACAAGCACCTTATCAGTCACATGAGCACAAGAAGTTATAACCAGTCACCAAATATCACAAACACATTATCAGTCACATACCCAAGAACATTATAACAGTCACATACACATCACATTATCATTCACATAACACAAGCACATTATCAGTCACACATACCACAAGCACAGATATGCATTCACCATACACAAGCACATTATCAGTCACATACACAAGCACATTATCAGTCACATACACAAGCACATTATCAGTCACATACACAAGCACATTATCAGTCACATACACAAGAACATTATAAAACATCACAAGACACAAGCACAATTATCAGTCACATACACAAGAACATTATCAAGATGTCACATACACAAGCACATTATCACAGTCCACATACACAAAACATTATCCAGTCACATACACAAGAACATTAATAACAGTCACATACACAACACATTATCCACAGTCACATAGACAAGAATATCTAAACAACCAATCACATACACAATGCACAAATATCAACAGTGACACACAAGAACATTAATAACAATCACATACACAAGCAGCATTTATCACAGTCACATAACAGCCATTATAACAGTCACATACACAAAACATTAAAGAGTCACATCTACACAAAAACATTACCACGTCACATACACAAAAACATTATCACAGTCAATACACAAGCACATTATCATTCAAGATACACAAAAACATTATCAACAGTCACATACAACAAGCACATTATCAGTCCACATACACAAGCACATGATCAGTCACATACACAAACATTATAACAGTCACATACACAAGCACATTATCAGTCACAATACACAAGCAGACATTATCAGTCAAAGCATACACACAAGCACATTATCAGTCACATACACAAGCACATTATCACAATCACATACACAAGAACATTATCACAGTCACATACACAACATATTATCACAGTCAACATAACACAAACACAATTATAACAGTCAACATACACAAGCATATTATCACAGCACATACTACAAACACATTATCACAGTCACATACACAAGCACATTATCACAGTCACATACACAAGAACATTATCACAGTCACATACACAAGAACATTATCACAGGGGCAGTGACCAGAGAAGACACAGCATATGAAAGCTGCGAGCCGAACAGGAAGTTGAAGGAAATTAAAGAATTATCTAAGGTCACATCAGTCTGCCAAGAGGAAAAACAAGGAGTGAAAGGGAAGATCACTGGTTGCAGATGGAGAGGGCGATAGGTCAAGTGCTGAGGCACAGACAAGGCTAGCAAGAAGATCACTGGAAAAATCAGGGAGAAACTGACCACATCCAGGAGGACCAGAGTCACATAGGGTGAAGGCAATGGGGAAGGAAGAAAGGGCAAAATCAGTGTTATCCATGGGCTTCAGGAGAGAGAAGGAAAGGAACACACACTGAAAGCAGCAGGAAGAAAGAAGAGGAGATTGAGAAAATCATCACGGAAATAGGTGAAGAGATGGACGAGATTGTAAATTTTCAGAGAATAGGGGGTACTCGATAGGGGAGAAACCGACCATCAAGCTGATTCTCAGGATCGGGAACAGTGCGGAACAGATCCTCCAAGAGAAACCACGATTGAAATACTCGAAGAGTACAAGAGGGTGTTTCCTAGAAAGAGACAGAACAAAATCAGAACGACAGCAGCTGAGGGAGAGGACAAAAAAGCGAAAGGAGCTAGGAAAAAGAGACGAAGGAGGGAACCTACAGAGGATCAGTCAGAGCAAACTAGGAAACAGCAAGGGCAAAGCACACACCAACTACTCTCAAATCCATACAACTATCACACCATCCAACACACACTACAATCCATACCCACAGCCTCCACCACAACACCGAGCTTATAGAATCCCACAATAATGCCACCATCTCCCACCCTCACAGGGCCCTCCCAAACCACAGTGTTGGAAAGTGAATACTGAAGGTAGGTACACAAACGCGATGGAATAACAAATAAGTGGGAGAGTGGCATGAAAAGTCAAAAGCATCTACCGGACAATCATAGCTCTCACAGAAACCAAGCTTACAGGTATGATAACAATGCCATCTTTCCAACGGATACCAAATCCGAAGGAAAAAGACAGAGGGAACAGGGGGGGTGAGGATGGCGTTTGCTGATCAAAAATCGCTGGAATTTTTGATGAGCTGGAGAGAGGAGACAGCGGAGAAGAAAGTGATTACAAAGGATGGGAACAACTTTCACTCTGGAGGTCCCAAGTGGTATAGCAGTGATGTATAACCCCTCCCAGAACAGCAGGAGGCCAAGGCAAGAGTACGACGAGAGCAATAGAGCGATGTTACACAACTGGCTAGAGTGCCAGAAAGAGCTCATGCATGCAAGGGCAAAGCTCCTGATCAGGGTGAACTTATAACCACAAGGACGATCGATTGAGGAAACTTGGACCCACATGGGGGCCAAGAACATGGAGGCGAAGATGATGGCGGTGGTAACTGTAAAACTTCATTGTGCCCACACGTAAGGGACACTACAAGAGAGAGAGGAAGGAATGAACCACAAGGCAGGACTTAGTATTCACCTTGAGATAGTGCAGATAATCGAGACATCACATTATGAAAGACCCCTTGGGCCAGTGACCATTGTGTTTTTTAAGCTTCGCAATACACAGTAGAGTCTACAAGTGAGGGAGAAGCAGAGGCCAAACGAATGAAGCCAAACTAAAAAAAGGTGACTACAGACAGGAATGAGGAAACTACCTGAACGGGTTCAGTGGGAACAGAGAACAGGCAGGAAAGCCAGATATTGAGAGAATGGAAATATTAGAAACAAAATGCAAGGAGAGCTTGAGGAGAGGTTAGATTACCCAAGGGTAACAGGATTAATGAAAAAGCCAGGATGACCCATGGTTTACCCAAAGTGCAGGGAGGGCAAAAACAAAGTGGCTAGGGAATGAGAAGAAATATAAAGCAAAGGACCCAGGACAATTAAGGAGAACAGTCGTAGAGCCAGAAAACGAATATGCACATATTAGAAGGGAGCCCAAAGACAATATGAAAATGACATAGCAGCGAAAGCCCAATCTGACCCAAACTGTTGTACAGGCCTACATCAGGAGGAAAACACAACAGTCAAGGACCTAGGTAATCAGCTAAGGAAGGAAGGAGGAGAGACAACAAGAAATGACCCGTGAAGTATGTAAGAACTCAACAAGAGATTCAAAGAAGTGTTCACAGAGAGACAGAAGGGACTCCCAGAAAGACGAGAGGTGGGGGCCACACCACCAAAGTGCTGGACACAGTGCACACAACGAGGGAAGAAGTGAAGAGGCTTCTGAGAGTGAGCTAGATACCCTCAAAGGCAATGGGGCCAGATAACATCTCCCCTGGGTATGAGAGAGGGGAGCCCAGAGGCGCTATGTGTACCCCTAACAACAATATACAATACATCTATCGAAACAGGGAGATTGCCTGAGGCATGGAAGACAGCAAATGTAGTCCCAATCTTTAAAAAAGGAGACAGACATGAAGCATTAAACTACAGACCAGTGTCACTGACATGTATAGTATGCAAAATCATGGAGAAGATTATCAGGAGAAGAGTGGTGGAACACCTAGAAAGGAACGATCTCATCAACAGCAGCCAACATGGTTTCAGGGACGGGAAATCCTGTGTCACAAACCTACTGGGGGTTCTATGACATGGTGGACAGCAGTAAAAACAAGAGAGAGGGGTGGGTGGATTGCATTTTCTTGGACTGCAAGAAGCGTTTGACACAGTTCCACACAAGAGATTGGTGCAAAAACTGGAGGACCAAGCAGGGATAACAGGGAAGGCACTACAATGGATCAGGGAATACTTGTCAGGAAGACAGCAGCGAGTCATGGTACGTGGCGAGGTGTCAGAGTGGGCACCTGTGACCAGCGGGGTCCCGCAGGGGTCAGTCCTAGGACCAGTGCTTTTCTGGTATTTGTGAACGACATGACGGAAGGAATAGACTCTGAGGTGTCCCTGTTTGCAGATGACGTGAAGTTGATGAGAAGAATTCACTCGATCGAAGACCAGGCAGAACTACAAAGGGATCTAGACAGGCTGCAGACCTGGTCCAGAAATTTGGCTCCTGGAGTTCAATCCCACCAAGTGCAAAGTCATGAAGATTGGGGAAGGGCAAAGAAGGCCGCAGACGGAGTACAGTCTAGGGGGTCAGAGACTACAAACCTCACTCAAGGAAAAAGATCTTGGGGTGAGTATAACACCAGGCACATCTCCTGAAGCGCACATCAACCAAATAACTGCTGCACATATGGGCGCCTAGCAAACCCCAGAACAGCATTCCGACATCTTAATAAGGAATCATTCAGGACCCTGTACACCGTGTATGTTAGGCCCATATTGGAGTATGCGGCACCAGTTTGGAACCCACACCTAGCCAAGCACGTGAAGAAACTAGAGAAAGTGCAAAGGTTTGCAACAAGACTAGTCCCAGAGCTAAGAGGTATGTCCTACGGGAATTTAAAGGGAAAAAACCTACGACACTGGAGGACGGAGAGCGGGGGGGGACATGATAACGACATAAAAAAATATGAGAGGAATTGAAAGGGGGACAAAGGGGAGTTCGAGATTGGACACGTAAAAGGGGACACGTTGGAAGCTGAAGAAAAGATAATCACAGGGGTTAGGAAGTTTTTTCTTCACCACAGAGTAGTCGTAAGTGGAATTTTTGGGGAAAAGCGATGAGGGGAGGCAGGATCCAAAATAGTTTTAAGCAGAGGTATGAAAAAGCCACGGCTCGGGGAGAGGCCTAGTACGATCAGTAAAGGGGCGGGCCAGAGCTCGGCCACCCCTCAACCTCAACTAGGTGATTACAACTGGTGAGTACAACAAGGTGGAGAAGCACTACCAAAAATTTAAATCAACATACCAAAAAATTTCAGTACTAACAAGAAACTTATCAGTCACAAAACAAGAACATTATCATCACATACAAAAGCACATTATCAGTCACATACACAAGCACATTATCACAGTCACATACAAAAAACACATTACGCAATCACAAGCACATTTCTCACATACACAACACATTATCAGTCACATACACAAGAACATTATCTACTACACAACACATTATCAGTCAAAAACACAAGAACATTATCGCACTACAAAACACATTATCAGTCAATACACGCACATTACACACATACAAAAGCACTTTATAGTCACATACCAAGAACTTTTCAGCACATACCAACACATTTCAGTCACATACAAAAGAAAATTATCATCACATACACAAGACATTATCATCACATACACAAGAACATTATCAGTCACAACACAACACATTATCATCAAATACAAAACATTATCAATCACAACACAAACACTTTCACGTCCAAACACAAAAACATTTCACAGTCAATACACAAGAACTTATGTCACATACACAAGCACATTATCAGTCCACATACAAAAACACATTTCCAGTCAATACACAAGAAATTAATACAGTCAAATACAAAAGCACTTTACAGTCACATACACAAGCACATTTCACAGCCCCCAATACACAAAACTTTATCACAGCACAACACAAGAACATATCACATCACATACACAAGCACATTATCACAGTCACATAACAAAACATTACATCACATCCAAAGCCATTACAGTACATACCAAACTTATCCAGTCACATACACAAACACTTATCACAGTCACATACAAAAGAACTTATCACAGTAATACACAAGCCATTATCACATCCAACAAAAAAACACATTACAAGTCAAACACAAGAACATATCAGTCACATACACAACACATTACGTCACAACACAAGCACATTATCAGTCACATACACAAGAAATCAACATCAATACAAAGCCTTATCAGTCCATAACAAGAACATTTAGTCACAAACACAAAAACTTACAGAATACACAAGAACATTTCAGTCACATAAACAAGCACATTACGTCCCAACACAAGAACATTATCACATCACATACACAAGCCATTATCGTCACATACACAAGAACTTTTATCATCAAAACACAAAGAAATTTCATCCAACAAAAGCACATTACAGTCACATACACAAGCACATTATCCCTACACAAGAACATTATCCAGTCACAACACAAGCACATTATCATCCCATACCAAAACTTATCCAGTCCATCAAAACACATTATCAGTCACATCAAAAGCACATTATCACAGTCACATACACAAACACTTATCACAGCACATACAAGAACATTATCACAGTCAATACACAAAACATTATCACAGCACATACACAGCAAAATTTTCACAGTAAATACACAAAAACATTATCACGTCACTACCAAACAAATTATCACAGTACATACACAAAAATAATCACAGTCACATACACAAACACATTATCACGTCACATACACAAAACTTATCACAGTCACATACACAAAACTTTATCAAAAGTCACATACACAAATACTTTCACAGTCCTACACAAGAAATTATCACGTCCTACACAAACACTTTACACAGTCACAAACAAGCATATTTCACAGTCACAACACAAGCATTTTATCACATACATACAAAACACATTATCACAGTCACATACACAAGAACATTACACAGTCACATACACAAGAACATTATCACATCCATACACAAGCATAATCACAGTCACATACACAAAAATATTATCACGTCACATACACAAACTATATCACGTCAATCAAAGCAATTATCAGTCACAACACAAGCTTTATCACAGTCACATAAAAAAAAATCACAGTCAAAAACAAAACACTTTATCACACTACACAAGATTTTATCATCACAACCAAGAACATTTTTTTTTGTTATTAACACACGGCCAGTCCCACCAAGGCGGGTGGCCCAAAAAGGAAAAAACTTTTCCATCATTCACCCATAAACGTCTTGCCAGAAGGGGCTTTAACACTTAAATTTTTAAACGCAACATTAACACCCCTCCTTTCAGATGCGGGCACTGTATTTCCCATCTCCAGGACCAATGGCCTCCGGTTTCCCTGAACCCCCTTCATAATGTTATTTTGGGGCTCCATCCAACACACGTAAAATTTTAAAATCTTTGTCCCATTCACTCATATCAAACAGCCACGAAATGCCTGCGGAAGCCAAACCCCCTCGCCAAAAAAACCTCTTTTACCCCCCCCCCTAACCTTTCCAGGCCCCGACCACTACCGCCTTCCTTCCACTCAGACTGATACACTCTGAAATCATTCGTTTCGCTCCTTTTTCTCTACAAGTCCCAACCACCCAACAACCCTTCCCAGCCCTTGGACAACAGCTTTGGGGAAACCCGCACCCCCCTTTTAATTCCAAAAAACAACTCTGGATTATATTACACCAAACTTGCCCCCAGACATGACATTCCCCTGCCTCCAGCCTTCTCCTCGCTGCAACATTCTCACCCATCTTTACACCCATAAAGAGCGTTTTAAAAAAACCTCATACATTCCCCTCTTTTGCCTCCAAGTACAAAGTTCTTTGTCTCCCCAGACTCCTAAAATGCAAAACCCCTAAAACCTTTTTCCCCTCATCAAATTTATGATTTACCTCATCTTCAAACCCTCCCCTACACGCCACTCCCCAAAAACGAATACATTCCCTCTTCCATTCCCCCCTCCAATCTATATCCAATCTTTCATCACCAATCTTTTTGTTATCCTTATAAACCCTTTCTCTTTTTCCCGTATTCACTTTTAATTTTCTTCTTTGCATACCCTACCAAATTTACCCCCCAACCTCTGCAACTTCTCTTTAAATCTCCCAAGAGCACAGTGTCATTAGCAAAAGCAAAATGTGAAACTCCCACTTTATGTGTGATTTTTTTATTTTTAACTCCAAACCCCCTTGCCAAGACCCCCGCTTTACTTCTCTTACAACCCCTCTATAAATAATTAAACAACCCCGGTGACATCAACCCTCCCCCTTTTCTAAGGGGTATTTTTAAATGGAAATAATCCCTCTTTCCTAATACTCTAACTTAGCCCACATCCCGTAAAAACCTTCACCTTTCGTAACCTACCTCCTACAACCCTACACCTGCAACATTGCCACATTGCCCCCCACCACCCTTCATAAGCCCCTTTTCCAAATCCCAAAAAAGCCAAAAACCTCTTTAGCCTTTTCTAAATACTGTTCGCTTATATGTTTCACTGTAAACACCTGGTCCACACACCCCCTACCTTTCCTAAAGCCTCCTTGTTCATCTGCTATTTTATTCTCCGTCTTACTCTTAATTCTTTCAATAATAACTCTACCATACACTTTACCAGGTATACTCAACAGACTTATCCCCCTATAATTTTTGCACTCTCTTTTGTCCCCTTTGCCTTTATGCAAAGGAACTATGCATGCTCTCTGCCAATCCCTAGGTACCTTACCCTCTTCCATAAATTCATTAAATAATTGCACCAACCACTCCAAAACTATATCCCCACCTGCTTTTAATTTTTCTATCTTTATCCCATCAATCCCGGCTGCCTTACCCCCTTTCATTTTGCCTACTGCCTCACGAACTTCCCCCACACTCACAACTGGCTCTTCCTCATTCCTACAAGATGTTATTCCTCCTTGCCCTATACACGAAATCACAGCTTCCCTATCTTCATCAACATTTAACAATTCCTCAAAATATTCCCTCCATCTTCACAATACTTTTAACTCTCCTATTTTTAACTGACAAATCCATTTGTTCTCTAGGCTTTCTTAACTTGTTAATCTCACTCAAAAACTTTTTCTTATTTTCAACAAAATTTGTTGATAACATCTCACCCACTCTCTCATTTGCTCTCTTTTTACATAGCTTCACCACTCTCTTAACCTCTCTCTTTTTCTCCATATACTCTTCCCTCCTTGCATCACTTCTACTTTGTAAAAACTTCTCATATGCTAATTTTTTCTCCCTTACTACTCTCTTTACATCATCATTCCGCCAATCGCTCCTCTTCCCTCCCGCACCCATTTTCCTGTAACCACAAACTTCTGCTGAACACTCTAACACTAAATTTTTAGTGTTTCATACTATGGAACAATGCTCTTCTCCAGACTGAGGGACTGACCACCTCAAAACTTTAAGAGTGATGGACTGATTACATTGTCTTCAAGTATCTTCTGCTTCTATCAACTTTTCTGTACTCGACTGAAGAAGCCTAGTGTGTGGGCGAAACGTTTCATAATAAGGATGCCTAACTGTTGCATATGTGTCTTACCTAACACACTAAATTTTTAACCTACCCCATACCTCTTCGACCCCATTGCCTATGCTGTCATTAGCCCATCTATTCTCCAATAGCTGTTTATATCTTACCCTAACTGCCTCCTCTTTTAGTTTATAAACCTTCACCTCTCTCTTCCCTGATGCTTCTATTCTCCTTGTATCCCGTCTACCTTTTACTCTCAGTGTAGCCACAACTAAAAAGTGATCTGATATATCTGTGGCCCCCTCTATAAACATGTACATCCTGAAGTCTACTCAACAGTCTTTTATCTACCAATACCTAATCCAACAAACTACTGTCATTTCGCCCTACATCATATCTTTTATACTTATTTATCCTCTTTTTCTTAAAATATGTATTACCTATAACTAAACCCGTTTCTATACAAAGTTCAATCAAAGGGCTCCCATTATCATTTACACCTGGCACCCCAAACTTACCTACCACACCCTCTCTAAAAGTTTCTCCTACTTTAGCATTCAGATCGCCTACCACAATTACTCTCTCACTTGGTTCAAAGGCTCCTATACATTCACTGAACATCTCCCAAAATCTCTCTCTCTCCTCTACATTCCTCTCTTCTCCAGGTGCATTCACGCTTATTATGACCCACATTATAACGGTCACATACACAAAAACATTATAACAGTCACATACACAACAACACTATCACAGTCACATACACAAACACATTATCACAGTCACATACACAGAACATTATAAGTCACATACACAAGCACATTATCAGTCACATACGCAAAAACATTATCAGTCACATACACAAGAACATTATGACAGTCACATACACAAGAACATTATAACCGTCACATACACAAGCACATTATCACAGTCACACAACAAGAACATTATAACAGTCACATACACAAGCACATTATCACAGTCACATACACAAACACATTATCACAGTCACATACACAAACACATTATAAGTCACATACAAACACATTATAACAGTCACATACACAAGAACATTATCACAGTCACATACACAAACACATTATAACAGTTACATATGCAAACACATTATAAGTCACATACAAACACATTATAACAGTCACATACACAAGAACATTATCACAATCACATACACAAACACATTATAACAGTCACATACACAAACACATTAAAAGTCACATACAAACACATTATAACAGTCACATACACAAGAACATTATCACAGTCACATACACAAACACATTATCACAGTCACATACACAAGAACATTATCACAGTCACATACACAAACACATTATAACAGTCACATACACAAGAACATTATCACAATAACATACACAAACACATTATAACAGTCACATACACAAACACATTAAAAGTCACATACAAACACATTATAACAGTCACATACACAAGAACATTATCAGTCACATACACTAGAACATTATAACATTAAAATACACAAACACATTATAACAGTCACATGCACAAACACATTATAACAGTGACATAGACAAAGCTTAACACAGCTCAACCGTTGCATTATCAAGTTATCAACATAGGCGGCTGTGAGTGTAATCTAGAATAACTAAATATAGTCAAACATTCTTTATTTGGTTAGAAATGATATTCTCCATTATATCACAGGAACCAATTTTACTTTATAAAATTATGACATGATAACTTACACAAGCTGACATCAAGATATTGTTTACCTTGAGGAAAACAAGTCAGCGTTAAAAGTTTACCGGAAGATGCATTGTCCAGTTATTATACAGAATACAACGAAATTGGTGACTCGTGGCCTGGTGGCTAAAGCTCTGGCTTCACGTGGCGAGCGTTCTGGGTCGATTCCCGGCGAGGGTAGAAATGTTGGGCGTTTCCTTACGCCAGTTGTCCATGTTCACCCATCAGTAAAATGGGTACCTGGGTGTTAGTCTACTGGCGTGGATCGCATCCCGGGACAAAACTGACCTAATATGCCTGAAATGCTCAGCATAACATTGGACTTTCTATATAGTAGTATGTCACTGATGTCAGCCAGGACTGTATACCTTGTACATGTACTTGTCTAAATATTTTATTATTATTATTAAACAGGCATAGTTCGATCCCCGGTACTAGTGGAAACATTAAGACGTGTTTCCTTAAGACACCTACTGTCCCTGTTCACCCAGCAGTAAATAGGTACCTGAGTGCTAATAGATTGGTGTAGGTCACATCCTGGGGACAACATTAACCTTATTTGCCCGAACAATCATAAGAATAATTTTTACCCAAGAAACAGAACAAAATATTTACAATATTTTTAGTTTCTAAGTTAAGGAGTCGCACAATAAATTCACAATACACATACGTAATTACTCTTTATTAACAATTATTTCACAATTTTTTTTCACATTTGTAAGGGGAAAATCAATATAAAAATAAATACAGTAAATCAAATATACATATATACAAAGGACTAGGACAACCTGCAGAGTTCACACGTTACGTCTTCACCACAAATTACACTTCTGATACCAGTCCTAATATCGGTAGCGTCGTCGTCATTAGTTGAATCTGTGTTGTTGGTAACGTAAGTTGTGATGTCTTCATTATTGTTGTAAATACCGTGGATGCCATGGGTGTTAGCCCAACCAATTATGTCAGCTTGAAGTTCCGGCAGACGAGTATAAGAGCCGCTGTGTAGAGGGATTCTTGTGAAGGGGTCGTAGGGAGACTCCAGCAGCAGTTTGATTAACGTAGACTCGTCCACTACCATATTGGATGAATGTAGCAACACTGGCGCCACCATCATCGCTGCCGTCACACTATCTACGAACTTCTCTGGACATTCTTCTGGAGATTCCTCTAGTGGGGTTGGGAAGTGATGGAAAGAAACCCCGAACTGCGATGCCTGATGTTTGAGGGAAGCAAGAACCTGGGCATGGTCATGTTGCAGAACATGATATATGGATCTCGTTCTTTCTTCATTGGTCAGTGAAAGGAAAATGTCATCTAAGCGAGATAATAGAATTTTAAAGTAAAAATGTTGTTGATACGTATGTATCAGAGTAACTAAAGCTGACACAATTCTGATCAGAGATGCAGCAGAAGCCTGGGCCAAGCCTGGATACTGAAAGGTGCCTATAGTTGGTGGCGTAAGCACCAACAGCTCAAAAAGATTAATAATATTAGTATATACAACTACAATTTTATCACCACTAATAGAGTTTGCAACAAACCACGCTTTTGTAACTTCCGCTTTTTGGCCTACCAGAGTTAACAGCCGATTGAAGAAAGCTGCTTCTGCTCCAGTCTTCAAATTCTTCACCTGCTGCACGGCAACAACAGCGACAGCATTTAGATGGCCGTATTTATTAAGGATTCGTAGCACCTTGCAGAGGATAAGTAAGAAGCTGATTTGTCTTCCAGCGGGCATAAGGTGAGACACGTTTATGTAGGCGCTGGTGGCCACCAGCCCGGCAACTGTAAGCCTGCCTGAGGTTATGTCTTCTAGGGACCTTTCTGGCCACATACCAATGAAACGAATCATTTCCAGACGCAGAAACACATTAGGGCACAATGAGGATCCGTGTACATCCGGAGTATCCAAGACTTCAATCGAGATGAAAACAGATCTCTAAGATTTCCGTTGTGTACTGGGCGCCAATGCTTGGAAAGATCAACCATAGTCCAGAGAACACTTTCCCATTGGCCTGACATACTGATTAACGTCTTCTCAACTCGTAATGCCAGGGTTTGTGCCAAAGCCAATGAAAGACGAACTTTGCTGACACTTAACGAGCTTAAATCGTTATACAAAGTGCTATCGATATGTTGTTCGGTAGATTTTACAATTGTTAAGAGATGATTAACACAATACCCCCAATATTTGCACCAACACGGCGCCTGTACTCTCACTTTGCTACCACCAGTCTGCCCTGGCGCTAAAAAATCCCTGGTATCCATTTGTATATAATGGAAATAGACAACGATTATTCTTTTCTCGCACACTCTAACTGAATGTACGCCAGCGATCACCAGCCTTTTATACCACGCGATAAGGAGAGGTGAAAACGTACAAGGCAGGTCCTTCTTAAAACCAATCATTGCTGCCCACCAATCTGTTCAACCTTTACCCCTAAGCTTCCCAAACTTTTGCTTAGATACTTTTGATAATCAATACCCAAGACTTCTCACTCACGTAACTGTATAATCTCTTTTTGAAATTGACCAATCTTTTATCTCTGACCATACTTGGTATATTGTACCACGCATCGACAACTTTTACGAAAGAATTGTAGATGAATGGTTCAGAGAACCGACAAGTTGATAAATTAGACACATGTACAACACTTGGGTATCTGATGAAGCCACTGTGTGGCGAAACGTTTTCTCGATAAAGATTTCACAGTGTTGCAGAAGTGAAAATATAAACATATAAGCAGTATAATGTGATCCTTTATTCACGACGTTTCGCACACACAGTGGGCTTTATCAAGTCACAAACAGATCTGAACATTAAAATGGTATAAAATACCGACAGGTTGTTAGGTAAGACACATATGCAACAGTTAGGTATCTTTATTATGAAACGTTTCGCCTACACAGTAGGCTTCTTCAGTCAAGTACAGAAAAGTTGATAGAAGCAGAAGATACTTGAAGACGATGTAATCAGTCCATCACCCTTAAAGTTTTGAGGTGGTCAGTCCCTCAGTCTGGAGAAGAGCATTGTTCCATAGTTTGTAGCTTGATAAAGCCCACTGTGTGGTCGAAACGTTGTCAAAAAGGATCACATTATACTTCTTATGTGTTTATATTTCCATTGTGCAGGTATTTTATACCATTTATTTCTATCGTGTTACAGAAGCGTCTCATCTTCAACTTTTTAAACCATAAAAAAGGAAAGGGAACACTGCAGAGAAGGCACTACTGTCTTTACAAGGCGAAACTCCTTGATGAATGGTTTAAAAAACTGACAAGTTGAAGATTGAGACACTTATGCAACATATGGGAATCTTTATTGGGGAAACGTTTCTCCACACAGTGGCTTCATTAGTCCAATACAAAGCAGAAAGAACATAAGAACATAAGAATGTAGGAACACTGCAGAAGGCCTACTGGCCCATTACGAGGCAGGTCCTTATCAAAAACGACATCTTACCTAAAGTACCCAAGAAATACACTCCCGTAACCCACATGACACAACCAATCAAAACCAGCCCCTCCACTCATATATTTGTCCAGTCTCTTCTTAAAAGCTAACAAGGTCATAGCCTCTATCACCCCACTGGTGGAAGACTTGTTCCACGATTCCACAATCTGTTAAGAAAACCTAGTACTTACCCTATGTCCTTTCTAAATCTAAATTTATCCAACTTAAATCCTTTATTCCTGGTTCTTACCTGGTTCTGACACCCTCAGTACTTTATTAATGTTCTCCCTTGGTTTATGCCCGTCATCCAACTTATAAACTTCAATGAAGTGGAAGCATTGGACAAGGAGTGAGTGAGGACATCCCTAGTAACCCCAAACGACAGTCCATCGAGAAACGTCATGACGAATTTCTACAAATGGTGTAATGCTACTGGCGAATGTGGAGTCGACTACTCGGAGCATCACTACGGACGACGCTAAGGAAGGTAAAAACATTGTTGTTGTTGGGGAGGATAGCCAGATTAGGTACATGGATAGGGCATTCTGTTTGAAGGATAGGAGTCACGAGGCAGTGAGTATTGTTTTCCTGGGGCTGGGATGAAGGATATTGTTAGACGTTCCTGGATGACATCATGAGAGGGTATAATGGGGAGCAATCCTATTATCTGGTCAGTGCTGGATCGGGCAAACGATTGTTGGCAGGGACGTAGGAGTGAGGACCTGATTAGCAGGTATAGGTCAGCAATAGAGATAATTAGGAAGAAGGGTGGGGAAACCTGTCATATGTGGCATTTTGCCAAGGAGTGGAGTTGGAAATGAATGTTGTCCAGAGCAATTGGTGTTTCAATTGCTGGGCTGGACATAATGCATGTAAGGAAAAATGCGGTAAATTTCAATTGACAAACTTGGGACCTCTTCTATGGAGAAATGACTTGGTATGCCAGGGGAGGGGGTTATCACTTTTCTAGGTGTGAGGGACGGGGGCACTGGGCCAACGCAGTGGAGGGAGCTGTTAGGTCTTTAAACTAAGGATAGTTAGTGGTAGTGGTTTGGCGGGGGACACAAGGAAAACTGTGAAGTCGCAGGGTAGTAACATGAGTACTTAGGAGAACTAATAATAGGCAAAAATGGGGGATATTGGAAAGCCAGTGGCACTAATTGACAATGACTGTAATAGGTTTAGTGGAATAACAGAAAAGAGATGGAATAAATGGTATTAAAATACCGACCACAATGGAAATATAAACACAAATGCAGTATAATGTGTTCCTTTATTGACAACCGTTTCACCCACACTGGGGGCTTTTTCAAAGTTCCACACGGGGATCTACCTGGGGTTGGAAGGTACGAGGTTTTTAGTCAGAATGTTGAGGTAAGGGAAGAATTGGGATCTTGATGATCTCTGGGTGGGGTTATAGAGGTCTTGGGTTACTTGGCGGGGGTATTGGGACATGTTGTAGGAATTCTGCAGTGTTCTATGTTCTTATGTGGGTTAGCGATGAAGAAAGTTTACATAGAACATAAGAAGTAGGAACACTGCAAGAAGGCCTACTGGCCCATACGAGGCACGGTCTTATCCTACAATACGGACATCTTCCTAACTACTCAAGAATAAACAACTCCCGCACCCCCCAAACACAAATCAAACCCAGCCCCTTCCACACTCATATTTTTTGTCCAAGTCTCTTCTTTAAAGCTACCCAAGGTCCTTGCCTTCTATCTCCCCACTGGGAAGGATGTTCCACGCTTCTACAACTCTGTTTAGGAAAACAGTACTTACCTATGTCCTTTCTAAATCAAATTTATCCAACTTAAATCTATTATTACTGGTTCTTACCTGGTTCGACACCCTCAGTACTTTATTATTGTCTCCCCTTATTTATGCCCGTCATCAACTTATACACTTCAATGATATTCCCCTCATTCTCGGCCTCTCGAGAGAGTGGAGAATTAAGGCTTAAGTCATTTCTTCATACAGGAGGTTCCTTACACTGTAATTCATTTTAGTCACATTCTTCTCTGTATGTTCTCTAATGGAGTCTATGTCCATCCTGTAGTAAGGGGACCAATAACTGAGCGCATAAATCTAAATGAGGGCCTACACTTGTTAGGCCTGGAGCTCCTGGAGAGCGACGAAAAACGTTGCCACAATAAAATGTCAATTAGTTGCACTTGTGCCTTTTAACTTTACATGTATAGAGCTGTAAATTAAACTTTTGGACTTTCTGTTTACTTATACTTCTGAGATAAATCCAAAGTAAATTGTTGGCCTTGTTGCGCTCACTGAGGCACTTGCTGTCTTGCTTTAGATTTCTGCTTACCATGATCCCAAGGTATTTTTCCACCAATCTGTATGACCAAGCTCTACTTCACCTTGATTTTTAGCTTTCGAGTGTTATTTTATTACAACGGGCAAGTACCTTTACACTTTATCACATTATAACTTTCATTCTGCCATTTCAGAACCTATGACATTAATATGTTACAAAATCGTCATGGAGTTCATTGGATATCCTCCTTCAGAGTGGAACTTATCGGCATATCTTTGTATTCATCTGCAAAACTTAATCATGTCACTAGTAAGCCCTTCTCAAGGTCATTAATGTAATATTATGAACAAGAGAGGGCCCAAAACTGATCCTTGTTGGAACGCCAATAGTGACTAATCCCATTCAGATTTCACTCCATATAATGGTTACTCTCTGCTTTCTATTGGTAAGCCATGCCTCCCAATCAATTGCTAGAAAACTTTTCACTCCTATACCATGAGACTGCAACTTTTTTAAAGGGTCTCTTGTGAGGTATTAAGTTTCTTGGCGAGTGGTTCAGCTATGTTATAGAACCCATTGTTCTGGTTGATATTGTTGGTTATAGAGATAAGCGATGATTCCAGGATTCTTCTGTATTGAGTGTTGTCTTCTGTGGCTATAAGTCTTGAGTTTCTGTAGTTAATTAAATGGTTGTGTGAATTGCGATGCTGTACACAGGCACCCTTAAAGTTTTGAGGTGGTCAGTCCCTCAGTCTGGAGAAGAGCATTGTTCCGTTGTCTGAAACAATATGAAGTTGAAGTGACAGAATGGGGCTTTATATAGTGCCAGGAGGTGAGACGTAGGTTGCTTTGGGAGGGCAGGTCCCTCTCAAACCCAGCCGTTCTCACTAGTAGAGGTTGTTGAAGTTGATGGTCTGTACCAAGATGCCCTTGTGTTACCTCATCTTCTGTACATAGTTCTACTGTCTTCAAGTTATGTCCTGGAATTTGTATTGATAAGCCATGGATGGCGTAACGTCTACAATTAAAGATACCCCAGATGTTGCACATGTGTCTTACTCTCATTCTTGTCGGTATTATATACCATTCGTACACAATCTTGTCGACTGTCAACATCTGTGAATCTTAATTATGAGGAACATGTACATATCCTTCACAACTACGACAACTACTAATAAACTAAACCCATCTCTTTGGGCAGAAGGACCTACTTCCCACTGGGGGAATCCCGCCCACCAGTGAATTTGCCCTCGTCTGCTTCACCTGACGTTATAATAAAGCGCCAGGGATTCTTTCTTCCGCGCTGTACCACAATCTTCAAAACACTATCGGGGAGAACATCTTCCACGCTCACCCACCACTCCCTAACGTTATTCAACCACATTCAGAACATAGACACTGGAACACTGAAAAAAACCACCACACAAGAAAAAACACCAGACAGCACATACTTATAGACACTCTTACCTCCTCCCAAGAACTCGGAAAATCCTTTCACCAACACAGACATTAAAACTCTCCTCAGACACCTTCCTCCAAAGGCTCTCTGGTTGCCTCTGCGCCTAAACCTATTTATCCTGAAACACCTTTCCTGAAAAAAAAAATCTCTATCATTACTGCCTTACCACAAACCACCTCAATGCCTCCCTTGCCTCTGGAATAATTCCACTTTCCTCTTCAAAGCTGCTACTGCTATCTCCCTTCCTAAACCAAATAAAGACCACTCTGACCCTAGAAAACTATCGCCCTATCAAGCCTCTCGAAACTTTAGGAAAAACTCTTTGAAAAAACTCATTAATCATCGCTCCTTCGCAGATACATGGAACATAATTCTCTACATTTCAGCATGGGCCAGTTTCGGCTTCAGAACACACAGATCCACACAGGATGCATTAACATCATTATCAACTACATCCACATAAACACAAAACATAGAAACAGGACAGCCCTGGCTTGGCAAAGACGTTGAAAAAGCTTTTGCAAACTGTGTGGCACGAGGGGGCTCAAAATACAAACTCCTGAACTATCACTTCAAACCTGCCTTCAATACTCGTTAAAACTACCTCTGCAACTTCCTAGACGGCCGTACCATGAGAATCAAATTCCCAAGGCTTGTTACTCTGACTACTTCACACTAAATGCTGGAGTACCCCTGGGAATCTGTTCCCTTTCCCCTACCCTTACATTTTATACATAAGACATTTCCCAAACCTATATACCCCCACATCCAACACACTAAGCCTAGGCAGACGCACATTACCACAACTTATCACTCATTGCCAAAATAGATACACTCACCACAAAAACACAAAATGGTGGAGCTGGTGGAGAGTAGGAAAGTGGGGGGGTGGGGGAGAGAGGAGGAGGGAAGAGGTTGTAGGCTCGCGAGGGCTTGGAAGAGAAAGCAGGGAAGGAGGGGATAATTTAAAGAGGGGAAGATTGTTAGCAGACAAGATTAGGTTAAGGACATGATGAGTAGTCCTGATTGGTAAGCTTGTTGAGATTTACCCATCGCAGGAGTGGGCAGCAGTGGCAAGTTGCCAGTTAGTTTTGTAGTCTAGTGTGGGTGTAGAAGGAGAAGTGCTTGTAGTCTGTGTGTTGGTGTTATTGATGTTGTGTAGAGTAGAAGAGGTTAGACCAAGTGCAGTGGGGAGGCCCAGGCATTGGGGGTTATGGGAAGGAGGCTGTGGAAGGGGAGGGAGGTTAAGGAAGGGAGGGAGGGAGCAGGGAAGGGGTTGGGTAGGGAGGGAGGTTGGTTTTGCTTTCTGAGGGAGGAGAGGAATGTGCTTTCTAAGAAGGGGCAGGAATTTGCAACTGCAGTGTTGTGTGACCCGCCGCAGTTTAAGAGAACATTTAAGAGGGAGGTTGCAAGTATTCCAGAAGTGGCCAGTTGCTGAACATCTGGAGCAGACTTGTGTAGATGTGCATGTGTTTTTTGTCGTGGCCGAATTTGTAGCATTTAAGACATTGTGTGATTGGGTGGAAGTTCGGAGTGAAGAGAGCGTTTGGAGGAATGCGGATGGTCTTGGCAAAGATTCCTTGACTGAAGAGTGTAGAGGCGTCAGCAGGAGTAGAACAGCGTATTTTGAGAATGGTCTGTAAATATCGTCAACAGAGACTTTGTTCTTAGTACTGATATCTTTATTAAGTCTTCTTTGTCTGTGTCATAGGCTGTCAGGAGAGAGTAGTCTACGTGTTTAGCAATGACTGTGCTTTTGGCACGGTGCTCAGGAGTCCAAATAATGGTGAAGCCTGCGTTGAGAAGTTTTTGTCTGGTATCGCTTGAGGTGTACGCTTCGTAGGAATGTTTGTCAAGAAGGAGTTTGAAGCCTGAGTTGGTTTTGAAGACTTTAAGTTGAGGTGCACCAGTGATCTGATATAATAAATTTTCCGGACAGATAGTGGCATCAGGATTAGAAAATTTGAGGTTTAGCGAGAAGGAATTGGATTTAGTAGAAGCAGAGGCAGGTGTGGGAGGTTGGGGGAGAGTGGAAGGGGGGTGGGAGGTGGAAGGCAACGAAGGCATCGTCTAATTACGAAAAGATGTAATTGGAGGTGACAATCGGCCAAAAAGTGAGAGTACTCAGCTAGGCAAGTACGTGTAAGTAGACACACGTACTTGCCTGGCGCAGGACACTGAGGAGTGAAACTGTAGCTTGATGGAGCACTGTATATCCTGAGTGGTGGCGAGACTGGCTGTATGGCGTGCAGTCAACAGGCGAAGAGAATTCAGGCAGCAAGAGGCTTCCTGCCCTTCGGTCGGCAACCACCGACGCACCAATCCTGATGGTGGAGAGGAAGACGAAGGTCCAGCAAGCACTACTCAAAGCACTACTCAACACGGGGTAATTTCGAGAGAGGCGAGATCGTCGATGTGTTAGGTAAGCACACGTCACCACTCGAGTTAAGTCGCTTGATCGCTGGACTCGTAAACTCCTCTGCAACTTCCTAGACGGCCGTACCATGAGAATCAAATTCCAAGGCTGTTACTCTGACTACTTCACACTAAATGCAGGAGTACCCCAGGGATCTGTCCTTTCCCCTACCCTCTACATTTTATACACTAACGACATTCCAACACCTATATACCACAACTCCATCACACTAGCCTATGCAGACGACATTACACAACTTATCACTCATGCCAATATAGATACACTCACACACAAAACACAAAATGAGGTTGACAGGATAGCCATCTGGGAACAAAAATGGAGGATCAAAACCAATGCAGCAAAATCCAGCATTACGTATTTTAACTACAGAAACGTGATCCTCCATTACTGTCGAACTCAGAACAGCTGACACCCGCACTTACTTCCCTATCACACAAATCTGTCACTGTCCTTGGCGTTAATCTTGACTACCTTCTTCGTTTACACGGACACATTCACTCAGGCATGAATAGCTAGTAAGGCCCTTGCGGGCCTCTACAAGCTGAAACATGCCTCTCAACGCACCAAACATACACTCTACAAATCCCTAATACGTCCTCTGATAACTTACTCTCCTCTAGCCCTCTCCTTGCAGCAAAAACAAACTTACTTAAACTGCAGCGTAGTCCAGAACAAAGGGGGCTGCGCTGGGTGTTGATGTCGATGGGAGGACTTCGCCCCAA
>NC_069404.1:28576107-28595036 GCF_026875155.1 Cherax quadricarinatus
TCCAAATTTTCTTTTTGACGAGGAATGTACATATATTCACCAAACATTTACTGAGTTACATTTTCCTTTTTTCATCAAAGACTGCAAGAAAAGAGCTCTTCAGATCATTAATTCTCCACGCATCAACATTCTTATGTTCTTATGTTCTTATGTAATCAGTCCATCACCCTTGTAGTCGTAGAATTTGAGGTTGTCAGTCCCTCGGCCTGGAGAAGTTCAGTTCCATAGTCAGGAACTATCTGAGATAGTTCCTGAGATAGTTCCTGACTATGGAACTGAACTTCTCCAGGCCGAGGGACTGACAACCTCAAATTCTACGACTACAAGGGTGATGGACTGATTACATCGTCTTCACATCTCTACTTTTCCTGCCTATTTTCTGTATTCGACTGAAGAAGCCTACTGTGTAGGCGAAACGTCTCAAGACAGCAATGCCTAAGCGTACGTAATAAGGCAAATAGATTATTGGGATTTATATCAAGAAGTGTAAGCAACAGAAGTCCATAGGTCATACTGCAGCTTTATACATCATTAGTAAGGCCTCACCTAGATTAGTGGAAGATAGGTATTAATAAATGGGATATTAACAAGGTCTTGAGGATATCTCTCCAAGAGAGAACCCGCAGTAATGGATTTAAATTAGATAAGTTTAGATTTAGAAAGGACATAGGAAAGTTGAGAGTAAGACACATGTGCAACATCTGGGTATCTTTATTGTAGACGTTTCGCCATCCAGTGGCTTTATCAATACAAATTCCAGGACATAACTTGAAGACAGTAGAACTATGTACAGAAGATGAGGTAATCAGTCCCTCAACCTAGGAGTAGGTGCGAACAGCACCATAGTCGTGGAGATTCTGAAGCAGAAGAAAGAATCCTGGCGCTTATATAGTAACGTCAGTTGAAGCAGACGAGGGCAAATTCACTGGTGGGCGGGATTCCCCAGTGGAAGTAGGTCCTTCCAAAGAGATGGGTTAGTTGTAGTAGTAGTCGTAGTTGTGAAGGTATGTACATGTCCTCAGAATTAAGATTCCATGATGTTGCAGTGTCTGACAAGTTGTGTACGAAAGGTATATAATACCGACAAGATGAGAGTAAGACACATGTGCAACATCTGGGTATCTTTATTGTAGACGTTTCGCCATCCAGTGGCTTTATCAATACAAATTCCAGGACATAACTTGAAGACAGTATTATATACCTTTCGTACACAACTTGTCAGACACTGCAACATCATGGAATCTTAATTCTGAGGACATGTACATACCTTCACAACTACGACTACTACTACAACTAACCCATCTCTTTGGGAAGGACCTACTTCCACTGGGGAATCCCGCCCACCAGTGAATTTGCCCTCGTCTGCTTCACCTGACGTTACTATATAAGCGCCAGGATTCTTTCTTCTGCTTCAGAATCTCCACGACTATGGTGCTGTTCGCACCTACTCCTAGGTTGAGGGACTGATTACCTCATCTTCTGTACATAGTTCTACTGTCTTCAAGTTATGTCCTGGAATTTGTATTGATAAAGCCACTGGATGGCGAAACGTCTACAATAAAGATACCCAGATGTTGCACATGTGTCTTACTCTCATCTTGTCGGTATTATATACCTTTCGTACACAACATAGGAAAGTATTGGTTTGGAAATAGGGTAGTTGATGAGTGGAACGGTCTACCTAGTTGGGTTATTGAGGCTAGGACTTTGGGTAGTTTCAAATTTAGGTTGGATAAGTACATGAGTGGGAGGGGTTGGATTTGAGAGGGACTTGCACATCGGAGCTTGTTTCTTGGGTGGCATTGAAAATTGGGTTGGTCAAATGTTTGTTATTGGGATGATTTGTAAAGGACCTGCCTAGTATGGGCCAACAGGCCTGCTGCAGTGTTCCTCCTTTCTTATGTTCTTATGTTCTTATGAAATTCAGAGACGCCCACTTAGTGATCAAAGAAACTAATTTCCACAGACGCAAGTGCCTCGAATCAGCACTGATCGCTGTTTCGAATACAATTAAACAAAACAACGGCAGCTTCACCATCTCCGAAGTCTTAGCAAGAATCCTCCTGAAAACAGTAAACCCTGCCATCACATAGTCTCTCCTGTTATAATTTATCTCTTCAAACAGGTGTAGTGTCTGATATGTGGAAGATGGCTAATGTAATTCCTATTTTTAAAACAGGGGACAAGTCGTTACCGTCAAATTACCGCCCAATAAGCCTGACCTCAATTGTAGGCAAATTACTAGAGTCAATTATAGCTCAAATTATAAGAAGCCATCTCGATAAGCATAGCTTGATTAATGATACTCAGCATGGATTCACAAGAGGCCGGTCTTGTCTAACTAATTTATTAACTTTCTTCAGTAAAGCTTTTGAGGCTGTTGACCACGATAAAGAATTTGATATTATTTACTTAGATTTTAGTAAGGCATTTGATAGAGTTCCGCACCAAAGACTGTTGAAGAAAGTAGCAGCTCATGGCATTGGGGGAAGGGTGCTCTCGTGGATCGAGTCATGGCTCACAGACAGGAAGCAGAGAGTGTCCATAAATGGGGTTAAATCCGAGTGGGGATCAGTAACAAGTGGTGTTCCACAGGGATCAGTCTTGGGCCCGTTGTTGTTTATAATTATATATCAATGATCTTGATGAAGGAATTACTAGTGATATGAGCAAATTCGCCGATGACACGAAGATAGGTAGGATAATTGATTCAAACGTAGATGTTAGGGAACTTCAGGAGGATTTAGACAAACTCTACTCTTGGTCAGAAAAGTGGCAGATGCAGTTCAATGTAGATAAATGCAAGGTTCTGAAGCTCGGGAGTGTCCATAACCCTAGCACTTATAAGTTAAATAATGTAGAACTTAGCCATACAGATTGCGAAAAGGACTTGGGGGTTATGGTAAGCAGAAACCTTTAAACCAAGACAGCAATGCCTAAGCGTACGTAATAAGGCAAATAGATTACTGGGATTTATATCAAGAAGTGTAAGCAACAGAAGTCCAGAGGTCATACCAGTGGTGACGTGTACTTAGTTCAGTGGTCAGTGGTGACGTGTACTTAGTTCAGTGGTGACGTGTACTTAGCTCTGTGAAGACCTGTTTGTGTGCTCTCTGTGAATCTGAAACCAGGATGCCCTCTCTTGAGCAGCTTTACCAGCAGCTGAGAGAAGAACTCAGAGTTGCTAAACTGGAGATACGGCGATTAACGGAGGAGAACAAGAGGATTCGTAGTAATCCACTGTTGTGAGTCCCAGGTTAAGAGGGGAGCTTGGTCAGTGGCCGGGCAACATGGAACCAAGCTGAAGATTAAGAAAACGGTTGGAGAGGCAGGAAACAACGAGAAACCAGAAGACTGCCGTGGAAACTTCCAACTCATTCTCGGTGCTACCTGACGAATGTGAGTGTTCTACTGGGAATGCCACAACGAGCACCAAGGAAGCATTGGCAGACGTGAGTGAGACATCCCTAGAAACCCCAACGAAGACCATCGAGAACGTCATGACGAATTCTACAAGTGGTGTAATGCTACCTGGCGATGTGAGTCGACTACTCGGAGCATCACTACGGACGACGCCAAGGAAGGTAAAAACATTGTTGTTGTTGGGGATAGCCAGATTAGGTACATGGATAGGGCATTCTGTTTGAAGGACAGGACTAGGAGGCAGAGAGTATGTTTTCCTGGGGCTGGGATGAAGGATATTGTTAGCCGTCTGGATGACATCATGAGAGGTAATGGGAGCAATCCTATTATCTGTCTCAGTGCTGGAGGCAACGATTGTTGGCAGACGTAGGAGTGAGGACCTGATTAGCAGGTATAGGTCAGCAATAGAGATAATTAGGAAGAAGGGTGGGAAACCTGTCATATGTGGCATTTTGCCAAGGAGAGGAGTTGGAAATGAATGGTTGTCCAGAGCAATTGGTGTCAATTGCTGGCTGGACAAATACTGTAAGGAAAATGCGGTAACATTCATTGACAAATGGGACCTCTTCTATGGCAGAAATGACATGTATGCCAGGGATGGGGTTCACTTGTCTAGGTGTGGGGTGGGAGCACTGGCCAACGCAGTGGAGGGAGCTGTTAGGTCTTTAAACTAGGAATAGTTAGTGGTATGGGTTTTGGCGGGAAAACTGTGAAGTCGCAGGGTAGTAACATGAGTACTAGGAAAACTAGTAATAGGCAAAATGAGGAGGATATTGGAAAGCCAGTGGCACTAATTGACAATGACAGTAATAGGTTTAGTGGAATAACAGAAAGGAGCAGGAAGGGTAAAGAGATAGGAGGGTCATTAAATATTTATTACACAAATAGTCGCAGTGCTAGGAATAAGATGGACGAGTTGAGACTAGTTGCCAGTGCAGGTAACATAGATGTATTTGCCATTACTGAGACGTGGTTTAATTCAAAAAGTCGGGACATGCCTGCAGAATGTCACATTCAGGGTTTTAAATTGTTCCAAGTAGATAGAAGTATCGGGAAGGGAGGTGGGGTGGCATTGTATGTCCGAGATCGCTTGAACTGTTGCATAAAAACGGGTATTAAGTCTGAAGTAACACATACAAGTCTGTTTGGATAGAATTTTCAGAGGGACATGAAAAATTAATTTTAGGTGTGATATACCGTCCCCCAAATTTAGATAGGACAGGGGAGACTACTATGGGAGGAAATTGTTTAGGGCACAAGGCACGATAATGTGTAATTCTAGGAGACTTTAACTTTAGTCATATTGATTGGAATTTCTTGACTGGGAATTTAGAATCATACGATTTCTTAGAAGTAGTTCAGGATTGTTTTTTGAAGCAGTTTGTGACAGAACTACAAGGGGTAATTAACCTGCTTGACTTAGTTTCTGGCAAACAATGAATCCCTTGTTAATAATTTAGAAGTTTCAGAGGAACTGGGTGCTAGCGACCACAAATCAATTACATGCAGAATTGAATGGAAGTATGATAGTAGGGATAACTCAGTAACAGTCCCAGATTTTCGCTTAGCAGATTACGATGGGCTTAGAGAACACTTATCATCTGTTGACTGGGGTAACGAGGAGAGCTATCATATGACAGTTTTCTGAACACAATACATGCTGCTCAAAGAACGTTTATCCCTTATAAGGAAATAAGATCAAATAGAAATGACCCAAAATGGATGAATAATAGGCTGAAATATTACTAGGGCATAAGAAAGGAATTTATAGGCGTATCAAAAGAGGCGGAGGGTCATCTTATGAATCAGTATATTGACATTAAGAGGGACATTAAAAAAGGGGATAAGAAAAGCTAAAGGGAACTATGAAATTAAAGTTGCTAGGGATTCTAAAACTAACCCAAAAAGTTTTTTCCAGGTCTATAGAACAAAAGTCAGAGATAAGATAGGTCCCCTTAAAAATAACTATGGGCATCTTACTGACAAAGAGAATGAAATGTGCTCGATTTTAAATAATTATTTTCTCTCGGTTTTTACACAGGAAGACACTAATATATTCCGGTAATTAATTTTTATAGTGGATCAGAAGAAGATAAATTATGTAACATCACAGTCACTAGTGAAATGGTTGTGAAGCAGATAGACAGACTGAAGCAAAATAAGTCACCGGGTCCTGATGAGGTTTTTCAAGGGTTCTAAAGGAATGCAAAATGGAAGTCTGTGAACCATTAACTAAATATTTTTAATTTATCTCTTCAAACAGGTGCAGTGTCTGATATGTGGAAGATGGCTAATGTAATTCCTATTTTTAAAACAGGGGACAAGTCGTTACCGTCAAATTACCGCCAATAAGCCTGACCTCAATTGTAGGCAAATTACTAGAGTCAATTATAGCTGAGATTATAAGAAGCCATCTCGATAAGCATAGCTTGATTAATGATACTCAGCATGGATTCACAAGAGGCCGGTCTTGTCTAACTAATTTATTAACTTTCTTCAGTAAAGCTTTTGAGGCTGTTGACCACGATAAAGAATTTGATATTATTTACTTAGATTTTAGTAAGGCATTTGATAGAGTTCCGCACCAAAGACTGTTGAAGAAAGTAGCAGCTCATGGCATTGGGGGAAGGGTGCTCTCGTGGATCGAATCATGGCTCACAGACAGGAAGCAAAGAGTGTCCATAAATGGGGTTAAATCCGAGTGGGGATCAGTAACAAGTGGCGTTCCACAGGGATCAGTCTTGGGCCGTTGTTGTTTATAATATATATCAATGATCTTGATGAAGGAATTACTAGTGATATGAGCAAATTCGCCGATGACACGAAGATAGGTAGGATAATTGATTCAAACGTAGATGTTAGGGAACTTCAGGAGGATTTAGACAAACTCTACTCTTGGTCAGAAAAGTGGCAGATGCAGTTCAATGTAGATAAATGCAAGGTTCTGAAGCTCGGGAGTGTCCATAACCCTAGCACTTAAAAGTTAAATAATGTAGAACTTAACCATACAGATTGCGAAAAGGACTTGGGGGTTATGGTAAGCAGAAAACCTTAAACCAAGACAGCAATGCCAAAAGGTACGTAATAAGGCAATAGATTACTGGGATTATATCAAGAGAGTGTAAGCAACAGAAGTCCAGAGGTCTTTACTGCAGCTTTATCATCATTAGTAAGGCCTCACCTAGATTATGCGCTCAATTCTGGTCTCCATATTACAGAATGGACATAAATTCGTTAGGAAAACATTCAGCGTAGGATGACAAAATTTAATAATAGCATTAGAAATCTTCCTTATGAAGAAAGATTGAAGACTCTTAAGTTACATTCACTTGTTAGACGAAGAATGAGGGAGACCTGATCGAAGTGTAAAAGTGGAAGATAGGTATTAATAAAGGGGATATTAACAAGGTCTTGAGGATATCTCCCCAAGAGAGAACCCGCAGTAATGGATTTAAATTAGATAAGTTTAGATTTAGAAAGGACATAGGAAAGTATTGGTTTGGAAATAGGGTAGTTGATGAGTGGAACAGTCTACCTAGTTGGGTTATTGAGGCTAGGACTTTGGGTAGTTTCAAATTTAGGTTGGATAAGTACATGAGTGGGAGGGGTTGGATTTGAGAGGGACTTGCACATTGAGAGCTTGTTTACTTGGGTGGAAATTGAAAATTGGGTTGGTCAAATTTGTTAGTGGGATGAATGTAAAGGGACCTGCCTAGTATGGGCCAACAGGCCTGCTGCAGTGTTCCTCCTTTCTTATGTTCTTATGTTATACTACACAAAGCACAGAGAGTGAACACTGAAACAAGCTGCCTCATTCCAGTCTATATTTGTCCAACCTATTTTTGTTACCCAAGTAATAGCTTTTATATCCTTTTACTCATGTACGAATTAATTGCTCTACCATATTGTATTACTTTTGTCACTACCACTACTACTACTACTACCACTAGTGAACATCGAAATGGTACCTCACTAGTATTACACCTCACTCTGAGCCTTTATATACCCTCTGTGTCCATGTATTGTTTGTAATGGCTTGATAAAGCTCCTGGAGAGCGAAACGTTGCCACAATAAATGTCACATTAGTTGCACTTGTGTCCTTTTACTTTCTATAACATAGCTGAACCACTTGCCAAGAAACTTCTTCATCGCTAGCCCATAAGAACACTGTAGAAGGTCTGATCACAAACTTATCCAATCTCATTTCCAAGCTACCCAAGATTTTAGACTCTATAACCCCACTCGGTACGTCATCAGATGCAGCATTCTCCACCTGACCTTAGCATTCTGAACCTGACTATAAATACTCGCTTCCCTTCCACCCCAGGTAGATCTGTTTGTGACTTGAAAAAGCCCACTATGTGGGCGAAACGTTTAAAGGATCACATTATACTGCATATGTGTTTATATTTCCAGGAATGGTTAGTGTTGAGACGGAGCTGCCATGTACGTTTTCACCTCTCTTTATAGCGTGATATATAAGGCAGGTGATCGCTGGCGTACATCCAGTTAGGTTGTGTGAGACAACAATTATCATTGTCTATTTCCAATATACAAGAATGGATACCTTGAAATTTTTCGCGCCAGATCAGACTGATGGTAGTGAAGAGGAAGTGGAGGCGCCATTTTGGTACTGGGGCTTCTGTGTTGATCATCTATTAACAATTGTAAAATCTACTGTACAGCATCTTGATACTGTTTTTCATAACGATTTAAGCTCGTTAAGTGTCAGCAAAGTGCGTCTTTCATTGGCTTTGGCACAAACTCTGGCATTACGAGTTGAGAAGACGTTAATCAGTATGTCAGGCCAATGGGAAAGTGTTCTCTGGACTATGGTTGATCTTTCCAAGCATTGGCGCCCAGGACATAACGGGAATCTTAGCGATCTATTTTCATCTCGATTGAAGTCTTGGATACTCCGGATGTACACGGATCCCTCATTGTGCCCTAATGTGTATCTGCGTCTGGAAATGATTCGCTTTATTAGTATGTGGCCAGAAACGTACCTAGAAGACATAACCTCGGGCAGGCTTACAGTTGTTGGGCTGGTGGCCACCAGCGCCTACGTAAACGTGTCTCACCTTATGCCCGTTGGAATACAAATAAGCTTCTTATATATCTTCTGCAAGGTGCTACGAATCCTTAATAAATACGGCCATTTAAATGCTGTCGCTGTTATTGCCGTGCAGCAGGTGAAGAATTTGAAAACTGGAGCAGAAGCAGCTTTCTTCAATCGGCTGTTAACTCTGTTAGGCGAAAAAGCAGAAGTTACACAAGCGAGGTTTGTTGCAAACTCTACTAGCGGTGCTAAAATTGCAGGTGTATACAATAATATTATGAATATCTTTGAGCTGTTGGTGCTTACGCCACCAACTATAGGCACCTTTCAGTACCCAGGCTTGGCCCAGGCTTCTGCTGCATGTCTGGTCAGAACTGCGTCATCTTTAGTCACGCTGATAGCTAAGTATCAACATCATTTTTACTTCAAATTTTTACTATCTCGCTTAGATGACATTTTCCTTTCATTGACCAATGAAGAAAGAGCGAGATCCATATATCATGTTCTGCAACATGACCATGCGCAGGTTCTTGCTTCCCTCAAACATCAGGCATCGCAGTTCGGGGTTTCTTTCCATCACTTCCCAACCCCACTAGAGGAATCTCCAGAAGAATGTCCAGAGAAGTTCGTAGATAGTGTGACGTCAGCGATGATGGTGGCGCCAGTGTTGCTACATTCATCCAATATGGTAGTGGATGAGTCTACGTTAATCAAACTGCTGCTGGACTCTCCCTACGACCCCTTCACAAGAATCCCTCTACACAGCGGCTCTTATACTCGTCTGCCGGAACTTCAAGCTGACATAATTGGTTGGGCTAACACCAATGGCATCCACGTTATTTACAACAATAATGAAGACATCACAACTTACGTTACCAACAACACAGACTCAACTAATGACGACGACGCCACTTGCAGTAGCACTGGAATCAGAAGTGTAATTTGTGGTGAAGACGTAACGTGTGAACTCTGCAGGTTGTCCTAGTCCTTTATGTATATGTATACATATTATTTATTCACCTCATTTACATATGTTCATGTCGATTTTTCTCTTTAAAAATGTGTTTTGTGATTTTTTTGTGAAATATTTATTAATAAAGAAAAATTACATATATGTAATGTGAGCTTGATATATGCTGCCTTTACTTGCAAGTTGTTAGCTAAAAAATATTGTAAATACTTTGTTCTCTTTCTTTCTAATAATTACTTTTATGATTAATGAAAGCATTTTATGTCCTTTTAAGCTTCATCGTAACTAACTCTTCATTAGCCATGAGTTGTACACTGAGAGAAATGTTATGTACGCAGCTGCACGATTTGTGCTTCCTACTCGATTTCCACTTTTTTTAGTATCATAGTGTGTACTAATTAACACAATGGTTGCTTGTCTTCTCTCAAGGATGGTTATTATTTTGTTTCCTCTGCGATAAATGTCGACAATTCTTTGCCTCATGTTGATAAATTAGACACATTTGCAACTCTTGGGTATCTTTATTGAGGAAACGTTTCGCCACACAGTGGCTTCATCAGTCCATACGTAGGAGAAACTTGAAGAACAGGAGGAGAATGAGGTGGAAATAAATGGTATAAAATACCGACACAATGGAAATATAAACACAAATGCAGTATAATGTGATCCTTTATTGACTACGTTTCGCCCACACAGTGGGCTTTTTCAAGTCACAAACAGAACTACCTGGGGTGGAAGGAACGCGAGTATATATAGTCAGGTTCAGAATGCTGAGGTCAGGTGGAGAATGCTGCATCTGATGATGTACCGAGTGGGGTTATAGAAAGGAGATTGGACAAGTTTGTGAGCAGACCTTCTACAGTGTTCTTATGTGGGATAGCGATGAAGAAGCTTCTTGGTAAGTGGTTCAGCTATGTTATAGAAGCCACTATTCTGGTTGAAGTTGTCGGATATAGAAATAAGTGATGATTCCAGGATTCTTCGGTATTGAGTGTTGTCTTCTGTGGCGATAAGTCTTGAGTTTCTGTAGTTTATCAAGTGGTTGTGTGAATTACGGTGTTGTACGCAGGCATTCCTTGTATCGTCAGACCTGCTTGCGTATTGGTGTTCTGAAATACGTGTTTGGAGGTCCCTTGATGTTTCGCCAACGTATAACTTGTTGCAGTCATTACAAGGGATTATGTATACCCCTGCAGAGGGTGGAAGCTTGTCCTGTCTATCACTGGTAATGTCCTTGATGGTCGTGGTTGTGGAGGTAGATACTTGAAATGAGGTATTGGAAAAGATGTTGGAAACGTGTTTAGCAATGGAGTTGGTGGGGAGGACTATGTATCTCTTCTCGGCAGTGTCTTCTCTGGGTGTGTTGAAGATGTTTAATGCCCGCCGTCTGCAGTCTCTGATGAAGTGACGAGGATAGTGAAGTTTAGAAAATACTTGTTCAATCATCGTGCATTCTTCTTCAAGAAACTCATTGCTGCAGATTCTGAGTGCACGCAGGAAGAAGCCTATAATTACACCACGTTTGGTTTTGGTGTCGTGGTGAGAGTAAAAGTGGAGAAGATCGTTTTGGTTGGTGGGTTTTCGATAGACTTTAAAACGAAGTTCGTGGTCAGCTTTGCAAAGTAGAACATCAAGGAAAGGTAGAGTGTTGTCGACTTCTTCTTCAAGTGTGAACTGGATTGAAGGCTCGACCTGGTTGAGCTTGTCTTGGAGAGCTTTAACATTGAAGCGTTTAGGAGTTATGAGGAGAATGTCGTCAACATAACGGAGCCAGGTGACAGACGAAGGAATAATGGTGGAGAAACGTTCGGCTTCAAGATGTTCCATGTATAGGTTCGCCAGGACCGCACTGAGTGGCGAACCCATGGGTAATCCAAGTCTGCTGAAAGAGGTGGTTTTCGAAGGAGAAACACGTAAAGCCAACACATAGTTCAACAAGGTCGATGAAATCGCTGGCTGGAATGGGAAGATCAAGTGAATCGTCAATTTTCCTGCGCAAGAGATCGATGGCTTGTGTAGTAGGTACTTTGGTGAATAGGGAAGTTACGTCAAGGCTGGAAAGTCACCACTGAGCTAAGTACACGTCACCACTCAATATTTATCATGTATTTATCCAACCTAAATTTGAAACTACCCAAAGTCCTAGCCTCAATAACCCAACTAGGTAGACTGTTCCACTCGTCTACTACCCTACTTCCAAACCAATACTTTCCTATGTCCTTTCTAAATCTAAACTTATCTAATTTAAATCCATTACTGCGGGTTCTCTCTTGGAGACATATCCTCAAGACCTTGTTAATATCCCCTTTATTAATACCTATCTTCCACTTATACACTTCGATCAGGTCTCCCCTCATTCTTCGTCTAACAAGTGAATGTAACTTAAGAGTCTTCAATCTTTCTTCATAAGGAAGATTTCTAATGCTATGTATTAATTTAGTCATCCTACGCTGAATGTTTTCTAACGAATTTATGTCCATTCTGTAATATGGAGACCAGAATTGAGCTGCATAATCTAGGTGAGGCCTTACTAATGATGTATAAAGCTGCAGTATGACCTCTGGACTTCTGTTGCTTACACTTCTTGATATAAATCCCAGTAATCTATTTGCCTTATTACGTACGCTTAAGCATTGCTGTCTTGGTTAAAGGTTGGTGCTTACCATAACCCCCAAGTCCTTTTCGCAATGGAAATAAATGGTATAAAATACCGACACAATGGAAATATAAACACATATGCAGTATAATGTGATCCTTTATTGACTACGTTTCGCCCACACAGTGGGCTTTTTCAAGTCACAAACAGTTCTGTTTTCGCAATCTGTATGGCTAAGTTCTACATTATTTAACTTATAAGTGCTAGGGTTATGGACACTCCCGAGCTTCAGAACCTTGCATTTATCTACATTGAACTGCATCTGCCACTTTTCTGACCAAGAGTAGAGTTTGTCTAAATCCTCCTAATTACTTCATCAAGATCATTGATATATATTATAAACAACAACGGGCCCAAGACTGATCCCTGTGGAACGCCACTTGTTACTGATCCCCACTCGGATTTAACCCCATTTATGGACACTCTCTGCTTCCTGTCTGTGAGCCATGATTCGATCCACGAGAGCACCCTTCCCCCAATGCCATGAGCTGCTACTTTCTTCAACAGTCTTTGGTGCGGAACTCTATGAAATGTCTTACTAAAATCTAAGTAAATAATATCAAATTCTTTATCGTGGTCAACAGCCTCAAAAGCTTTACTGAAGAATTCTTTGTAACAAGATCCCATGATTGTAATAAAGTTGGTATAATTACCGACAATATGTAAAGTAAAAGGACACAAGTGCAAATAATGTGACATTTATTGTGACTCTAGGAATTTGCCTACAATTGAGGTCAGGCTTCTTGGGCGGTAATTTGAATAGTAATGTCTCACCACATGAGACACCAGAAACATCGACTAGTACAAAACAAATTCTGGTCACAAAATAGAGCGAAACACCAACGTCAAAGACCTGGGAGTGATCATGTCGGAGGATCTCACCTTCAAGGACCATAACATTGTATCAATCGCATCTGCTAGAAAAATGACAGGATGGATAATGAGAACCTTCAAAACTAGGGAGGCCAAACCCATGATGACACTCTTCAGGTCACTTGTTCTATCTAGGCTGGAATATTGCTGCACACTAACAGCACCTTTCAAGGCAGGTGAAATTGCCGACCTAGAAAATGTACAGAGAACTTTCACGGCGCGCATAACGGAGATAAAACGCCTCAATTACTGGGAGTGCTTGAGGTTCCTAAACCTGTATTCCCTGGAACGCAGGAGGGAGAGATACATGATTATATACACCTGGAAAATCCTAGAGGGACTAGTACCGAACTTGCACACGAAAATCAGGGGCTTGATAAAGCTCCTGGAGAGCGAAACGTTGCCACAATAAATGTCACATTAGTTGCACTTGTGTCATTTTACTTTGTAAAGTAAAGTAAAAGGACACAAGTGCAACTAATGTGACATTTATTGTGGCAACGTTTCGCTCTCCAGGAGCTTTATCAAGCCATTACAAACAATACATGGACACATAAAATTTTTTGGGCCCCAACCCCTTTTCGCCCGGGGGCCCCCCTTTGCTAAAAATTTTTTCCCCGGGGGCGGGAAACCCCTAAAAATTTCAAAATCGGGTTAAAAAAAATTTACGTAATTTGTTTTTACTGAAGTTCTTGGAACAGGAGAAATTTAATTGAAATTCCCACAATAAAAAAAAACCCACAAAAAAGTTTTATTGTATCAAAAAATTTTCCCCAAATTGGGGGCCTTTTGGAATTAAAAATGTTCCCATAACAAAAACCATAAACAATTTTTTTTAAAAAAACCCAATTTAAAGACCTGGGAGTATCCAGGGAATTAAACCAAGTGTAAATTTTATTCCATTTCAAAAATGACAGAGATATGAACCTAAAACTTGGCAAAATTATGAACTTATATGTTCACCCGGGGGAATTTCCCCAAAAAAATCACAAGCGGGAATTCCAACTAAAAAACAAAAAACAAACGAAAAACCAATAAAGCGGAAACCTGATTCCCTGAACCGGAAAACATTAAAAAAAAAACAGACACCAAATGGAAAAAAGGGGCAAAACCCAAGAAGAACTCCAAAAAATAACAAACTGGTTTTTCCCAAAAAAAAAAACAATAATGACAAGGGAAATCTCACAAACTTTACAACCTTTTAAAAAAACATCCCCAAAGGATAAAAGGAAGGAAAATGGGAAACCCCTTTCAATTCAGGAATTAGATTGAAAGGTAAAAAAAACAAAAAGAAAAATAATCACATTAAAACATCCTACCAAACTGGCATTCAATCTTAACATTCACAGAAAAACTAACTCTCAAGATCATTGCAGAGTCCTCGTCATAACACGGGCCAGTTATCCTGTGGGTTGAGATCCCATTTTAACCATTATCACCCTGCTTCTGCACTGTTTCATCACGAGACACCCAATGCTGAGCTGGCCAACATATGGGGGCAATGCTTACTAAACGAAAATTCCCTTTTTCGGGTCAAGACAATAAGCAGCAGGATCCTTGTAACAAATCCCATCACTTGGTCAGTGGACCACTTTGTCAGTATGGACACCTGCAACATAACTGGCCATTTAATTGGGGCTGCCTCCTAGGGGGCGTAAAAGGCCCGGGAAAGGTGAATTCCAGATATAACTTCATTATGGTGGCCCAATTACTCTCTAAAAAGAAAGGACACGTGAAACTAGTGACAGTGGCAATCAGTTTCGCTCTCCAGGAGCTTTATCAAGCCATTACAAACAATACATGGACACAGAGGGTATATAAAGGCTCAGAGTGAGGTGTAATACTAGTGGGGTTTACCATTTCGATGTTCACTAGTGGTAGTAGTAGTAGTGGTAGTGACAAAAGTAATACAATATGGTAGAGCAATTAATTCGTACATGAGTAAAAGGATATAAAAGCTATTACTTGGGTAACATAAAAATAGGTTGGACAAATATAGACTGGAATGAGGCAGCTTGTTTCAGTGTTCACTCTCTGTGCTTTGTGTAGTATAACAGGAGAGACTATGTGATGGCAGGGTTTACTGTTTTCAGGAGGATTCTTGCTAAGACTTCGGAGATGGTGAAGCTGCCGTTGTTTTGTTTAATAGTATTCGAAACAGCGATCAGTGCTGATTCGAGGCACTTGCGTCTGCGGAAATAAGTTTCTTTGATCACTAATTGGGCGTCTCTGAATTTCATAAGATGATTGGTGAAATTTCGGTGTTGTACACAGGCGTTGTTCAAGTTATCGTTCCTACATGCGTAAATGTGTTCATTGAGGCGGGTGTCGAGGTTTCTTGCTGTTTCACCTACGTAGATCTTGTCACAGCCTCCACAGGGTATAGTGTAAACTCCTGCATTGACTGGTTCGTGGTGCTTGGGTTTTGTCCTGGTTAGATCCTTTATTGAAGTGGTAGAAGCGATGGCGACTCTGGTGTTAGCTTGTGAAAGTACTTTTGAGACGTTTAGTGCAACCTGGCTTTTTGGGAAGAATTATAACTTTGTTGGGAGCGGTGTTGATGCGTGGAGAATTGATGATCTGAAGAGCTCTTTTCTTGCAGTCTTTGATGAAAAAAGAAGGAAATTGTAACTCAGTGAATGTTTGGTGAATGTAAGTGCATTCCTCGTCAAGAAACTCAGGACTACAAATCCGGTATGCTCTTAGGAAAAACCCGATGATGATGCCTCTTTTGGTCTTGGTATCTTGACTTGAATAGAAGTGTGTGAGATCATTTTTATTGGTGGGTTTCCGATAAACTTGAAATCTTAGGTTGTTGTCTACTTTGTGAATGAGGACGTCGAGGAAAGGTAGCTTGTCATTGGACTCTTCTTCTAGTGTAAACTGAATCGCTGGTTCAACTGCGTTGAGCCTTGCCTGAAGACCCCGTACATCAAAACGTTTTGGAGTTATTACAAGGACATCGTCCACGTAACGTAACCAAGTGACGCTTGAAGGGATGATGTTGGCGAAGTGTTCGGACTCTAGGTGTTCCATGTATAAGTTGGCTAGGACGGCACTTATTGGGGATCCCATTCCCATGCCGTAGGTTTGTTTGTAGAGCTTGTTATTGAAAGAAAAACAGTTGAAATTAACACAGAGTTCAATCAAGTCAACAAAATCTCCGGGAGGTAAAGGAAGATTAAGGTCCTGGTTGACTTTAGGGTCGTAGAACCTCGATGGCTTTTTTGGTAGGTACTTTTGTGAAGAGGGAAGTCACATCCAAACTGCTAAGTTTTTCTTGTTATGGATGGAGAGGTGTACGGATGCGGTTGAGAAGGTCGCCTGAGTGTTTAAGATGACGGGGCCTGATGGTCCCCAGAAGGCAGGAAAGATGTTTGGCAAGAACTCCGGCTAGTTTGTGTGGAGCACTGCCTATTCCAGACCAATCACGTCAGGAATAGGCAGTGCTGGGTTTTTGTATCAGGTTCCTAAATAGTATTGAAGAGCTGGTAATATTTTAGCCAGTTTTCTGTCAAACATGTTTGAAACATTAGTGGTAACGTTGCTGACTGGTAAAACGATGTAACTTGGAGGCTGAGGATACGTGCCAAGACCAACACCTATCAAATTGAAGAAAAGCCTCCAAGTTACATCGTTTTACCGGTCAGCAACGTTACCCACTAATGTTTCAAACATGTTTGACAGAAAACTGCTAAAATATCTACCAGCTCTTCAACTACTATTAGGAACCTGATACAAAAACCCAAGCATGATTCTGGCACAAGTGCAGGAATCTACACTATACCATGTGGGGTGTGTGACAAAGTATATGTAGGGGAAACAGCCAGAACTCTGGACATTAGAATAGCAGAACACAAAAATGCTTGCAGAAATGATGACCGCAAAAACGCATGTGTTCAACACAGAGACGATGTTGGACACCTCATGAAATTCAATGAAGCTAAACTTGTTATTAAAGAAGACGACTTAAGACGGAGAAAATGCATTGAAGCAGCACTAATTTCTGTCAGTAACACTATAAAACAAAAATCCGGTAGTTACAGTATTTCAAAATTACTAAGCAAGAGGATATTACCCATCCTGGGAACTGGTGTTACTTGATGCCAGCAGGTCCCTCTCTTGCCTCACCTCCTTAGTTCCATTACTACTACTACTACTACCTCTACCCACGCGTCACCTCACCTGACTCCTGCCGCTATATATATAAATGTTTTCTTAGTTTTCTCTGTATTAGGACTGAAGAAGCCACTCGTGGCGAAACGTTTCCTTTAATAAATGTCCTGAACTGTAATTAAGTGTCTTTTTCCACATCTTGTCGGTATCGCCATACCATTTCCTCAAGGTCATTAATGTAAATTATGAACAAGAGAGGGCCTAAAACTGATCCTTGTGGAACGCCACTAGTGACTAATCCCCATTCAGATTTCACTCCATTAATGGTAACTCTCTGCTTTCTATTGGTAAGCCATGCCTCAATCCATGCTAGAACTTTACCTCCTATACCATGAGCTGCCACTTTTGGAAATATAAACACATATGCAGTATAATGTGATCCTTTATTGACTACGTTTCACCCACACAGTGGGCTTTTTCAAGTCACAAACAGAACCAGTTCTGTGACTTGAAAAAGCCCACTGTGTGGGCGAAACGTAATCAATAAAGGATCACATTATACTGCATATGTGTTTATATTTCCATTGTGTCGGTATTTTATACCATTTGTTTCCAGCTGCCACTTTTCTTAAGAGTCTCTTGTGAGGTACTCTGTCGAAGGCTTTACTAAAATCCAAATAAACAATATCATATTCCTTATCACTGTCAACTGCCTCAAATGTTCTATTGAAGAACGTCAGTAAGTTTGTCAGGCAGGAACGACCTCTCGTGAATCCATGCTGAGATTCATTTATCAAGTTATGCTCTTCATGGTGACTTTTGATAATGTCAGCTATAATTGATTCTAATAACTTGCCCACTATAGATGTCAGGCTTATTGGACGGTAATTTGAAGGAGTGGACTTATCCCCTGATTTGAATATAGAACCACATTAGCCATCTCCACAACTCCCGGCACAACATGGTAAGGATGGACGCATTGAATACACTCGTTATTGGCTGACTAAGCTCCATCTTTCATTCCTTAAGTACCCTTGAAAACAACTCATCGGGTTCCCCGGGACTTATTTTGTTTCAGTTTGTCTATCTGTTTAATAACCATGTCCCTCGTGACAGTAATATTAGTTAACTTAAATTCATCAGGAACTAAATAATTGTTAATTACTGGAAAACTCATTTACATCTTCCTGTGTAAAATCTGACAAAAATAGTCATTAAATAAGGAACACATTTCCATTCATTATCCGTCAGCTGTCCATTCCCAGAATTCAGAGGTCCTACTTTTTTTCCCTTTACCTTCGTCCTATACACTTGAAAGAACCCTTTGGATTAGTCTTGATTCATTAGCAACTCTAATTTCATAGTCACGTTTAGCCTTTTTAATCGCCTTTTTTTCTTTTCTTTTAAGCTGAACTATTGGTCAGTAAGGTTAACCTCTCCTCTTCTGATGCGCCTATAAATTCCCCTTTTCTCCCCTAATAGATGATTTAGCCTCCTGTTAACCCATTTGGGGTCGTTATTATTAGACCTAAAATTTTTTTTCTGGGGAATGTATATACTCTGGGGACTGTGTACATTATTAAGAAAACAATCATAAAAGCAGATTCCTTCATATTCATAAGTATGATTATCATCAATAAAATCATTAAACTAGATAAAACCCCCAAACAAGATTAGACAGATGTTCCCTAAGTCCATTATAATCGGCAGAACGAAAATCAGGGATTTTTACTGTATTATCATTATTCTTGCATTCCAAATTTAAAGCTAAAGATATGGATTTTTATCACGGGGGCCAAACTCTTCAGTGATCTCCAGATTATTCACGAGT
>NC_069404.1:28595536-28622461 GCF_026875155.1 Cherax quadricarinatus
GGAAAAAACCATAAAATAATTGTGACTTTGGGGGCCCCAGTTCCTCCAGGAGTAAAGCGATCTGTCTCCATGATCTCTTCAAGGTGGTATACATTTCCTTGTTAGAGGAAAGGTCAATTTGGTTCTCCCCTCAATTTAAACCCATATCTGAACTCAGGTTGTGTCGTGATTCCAGGTATGAAACAAACCCCATAGTGGGTTCTGTGGTCCCATAAGACTTCACCTTGAATTTGCCAGGTCGGTTGAGCTGGTTTGCCTGCTCTTGGACGGACGGTGCTTCTTCTTCTGTCCACAGTGTTCCATCCCTCTTGGTTTCGGGGAGTGCGGTTTTATTTCCGCACCTGTTTCTATTGTCGCTGGCTCATGGTTGGGACTGTCAGATCTGCTACAATGTGACAGGATCTTCCTCTTCCTTCGCAACTTTTCGCTAGAATTTGCCCACATTCAAATATGAGTCCTCCGTCGTGTCTCATGGAGATCGTGACCTCTTCTTTTCGCAGAAGCCATGTGCCTATCTTCGTGATAGGTAGTTGAACTCCGTGAACTGAGTGTGTCAATGAGCATAGTAAATAGCTTTTTGGGACGTTGTCGATAAGCTTGTAGAAGTTTGAATCTATAGTATTTCTGTTTTATAATTCGTACAAGTGTATGACAAATTAGCAGCTTGGATTGGGTAAAAGGTTGCTTCATCATTGTCACAACATGGAGAAGACTACGGGTCACTAAAATGGTGGTTAACTATGACCAGTCGGTCTCCATGCTTTCACAGTCATCAGTACAGGTTATAAAGCCAGAGTCTAGGGCTTATGTGAATTTAGCAAGATTGATGGACTGAGATAATCTGACTCCAGGAGTTGAGGGACTCGGATTACACTCTATCTGTCCTTTTGCTTCTGTTGTATTGAGACTGATGAAGGCCTACTGTGTCGCGAAGTTTCCTGAATTATAGTATTCATATGTTGAAAAGTGACTCAAATATCTCAACTTGTCGGTTTTCAAACCATTCAACAAAAATGTAGACACTGCAAGCATCATGAGGATCTCTTGAAGTTAAGACAAAGAATCCTTCATATCACTTGTCATTTACGAAGCCAACTATTTTGCTAGTGCGATGGTCACCACTATGGACCCAACCTCAATCTGCTTCACGTTACCACTACAGCTATTAACCTAGTCTCGGCCTAATTGCTTGTACATTCTGTTACAAGATTGATGGACTGAACACATCGACTCAGGTGAGAATGGTATTACACTATATCTCACTCTCCTTGAGCCTTCTTGTATGACGATGAAGCCACTGGTAGGCGAAACGTTGCCTGAATAAAGTTCCATAATGTTGCATAGTGTCTCAATTTCAACTTGTCGGTTTTTCAACCATTATGTCACATGTCCAGAACTGCAATACTTAGTATCCTTTACCAAGTCGAAATTCCCAACTTGTTACCTCTCCTTTGTGAAGAACAGACCTATTAGGACAACAAAGACCAACAAAGGCCTCACGTACTCACTCCTCGGCCTATATAACCGTCCTGATTTAAATTTCGGTTAGAAATCGTTTCAAAACCCATTGAAAACCCCCTTCAGTTCAGGGTTCATCCTTTCACAAGATAGGACATGGTTCTGCCGAAAAGAAGAGGCCACGATGCTCCATGAAACGACAGGACTCGATTTGGAAATGTGGGGCTTGATGAATCTTAATTAGAAAGAACTTTATGGACCGAATTTGAGGGTGTTGTGAACTTTACCATTTTTAAGAAAAAAATATATAACATTTACCTTTCTTGAAAAAGAGAAATAAAATCAGTCATTTTTTTTCTTTACGATTAATGAGGGAAATTTAAAGGTAAAATAAAATGTATAAGAAAACCGAGAGAAATACTGAAAATAGGCAAACCTTAATGACGTTTTTTTTTCCACTTCATTACCTAACATTACATAATCTTTTACTATTTAGACACAATTGTTCTAGTCTTCACTAATTTTTCTTCAGACTTTCATTTTATTGAGTTATTTATCAATGCGTGATCCAGCTGACTTCAAATGTTCAACTGGGGCAGTTCTTGAACCAGGGGGAAAGTTCTCTCACAAACACTTGAAAAAAATGAGGTGTTTCTGCTCTGATTTATATCACACCTCTCGAAATTGGTGTAATGCTTAAATAGCGAATGCGTGTTCTGATGCTCTTCAAAAATTTCCACACTGATTATGCGACATTAAAGAAATTGATATACCTTATAGTGTGTGTAGGCGCATCACCAAGGAGGGTATGGCTGTCAAAGGAGTTGGTGTCTTTTTGAAATGTGGTGAGGTGTCTTGATGCTGGTGAGGTATCTTGATGTGGTGCAGTGTCTTGATTGCTGGTGAAGTATCTTGATGCTGGTGAGGTTGTCTTGATGCTGGTGAGGTGTCTTGATGTGGTGGATTCCTTGATGCTGGGAGGTGTCTTGACGTGGTGAGGTGTATGGATGCTGGGTGAGGTGCTTGATGCTGGTGAAGTGTCTTGATGCTGAGTGAGGTGTTCTTGATGCTGATGAGGGTGTTTGATGCTGGTGAGTTCGGTGTCTTGATGTCTGGTGAGGTGTCTTGATGCTGGTGAATGTGCGAGAAATTTTCTCCAGGAGGGGGTATCAGCCCCCTTCAGCCCCTTTCCATCCCTGAGGGGCCAGGCCCTCTACAAGGGGCAAACATCTTGGTTTAGTGCTACAGCAAGTTATTGATCCCAGAATGCAGTACAAGTATGTGCGGTCTAGCGACCGCATCCTTGCAGAGTCCGTGCTGCAATGGTGTAGTTAATAAGAGACAGTCCATCTCTTACCTTAGCGGACTATTAAGGAAATCTGCTCCCACTTTATTACCATGGTAAAAGATAGTGTCATAGTTGTCTATGCTTAAGGACAGCAAGGAATCAAGTATTCGCTTTGCTTCATGAAGGAAGTTCTTGGTAAGGAAGCAAAAGTACTAGGTCAAGCTTTCCTTTATGTTTTCTAGGGGGCATTGCAAGCGGCGTAGGACGCTGTGAGGTCCAATTACTTTTCACCCTACTGGGGAGGTCACATGGCGCCAAGATAACCAACAAAGAACACTGATCGGTGTTGTGTTAGTGTGGAACAAAGTGTCTCACAAAACCGATGAACACTTACAGAGAAGTGTGATCAGCTTCTTTGGTGATATGTGTGTGAACAATTATTGATGAACAGTGTAACAACGAGTGTTTGTGATCTCCACTGAGTTGTAGTGCCGACATTCTTCAAAAGAACACTTATTCTTCAATCAACTCTTCGGATATTCCAGGCCATAAAACTACGGGTCAGATACTATACCCAGGTAAATGTGTTCTAACTCGTGAATGTACTACTATTGATGCGCAGTTAAGACTATAGTTACGGTTAGTCACTTATCATAAACCCGGTGAAAGTGGACCTTTGGGTCCACACAAGTAGTCTCGTCAAGCATCAGTGTCTGATAGATGCTGGAAATAACACCCCTAAGGGTAATTATAATATACCAAAATATACTTTATTACAGCACATTGTGAAGTGGATGAAACAGCTCCGCAAGACCTCGTCTATGCCTGCAGGGGCGGCTGTGTAGATGAAAGCTGTCTTAGCAGCTAAGTACTCCCTATATTTAATCTTTAACCTTAGCTGGTACAAACTATTTCTCAACGGTGAGGGTGTCTTGATGCTGATGAGGTGTCTTGATGCTGATAAAGGTGTCTTGAATGCAGGTGAAGTGTCTTGATGCTGTGAGGTGTCTTGATGCTGAAGAGGTGTCCTTGATGCTGGTGAGGGTGTCTTGATGCAGGTGAGGTGTCTTGATGCTGATGAGGTGTTCTTGATGCTGATGAGGTGCCTTGATGCTGGTGAGGTGTTTGATGCAGGTGAGGTTGTCTTGATGCAGGTGAGGGTCTTGATGATGAGAGGTGTCTTGATGCTGGTGAGTGTCTTGATGCAGGTCGTGGTGTCTTGATGCTGAAGAGGTGTATTCCTGGGGGGCCCTTAACCATCTATAACATCTACAAGGAACCCAAGACACACCCTCGACATTGCAGAATCCTCGCATTAGAACACGCACTGAATGTATTATTGTGGGTGGAGATTTCAACGCACATCACCCAATGCTGCACTCTCACTCAGCACCAATGCTGCTGGCAGACACATAGCAATGCTCTACACGAATTCCAGAGGTAAAGTTGCTAAACAATGGAGACCCCACCACACCGTTGGGTGGCTGCCTCGACATTACCTTCGGGTCAGACAACTCGCAAGGCAGGAAGGAAGCCACATGGGAAATCATCCTCACCTTGTCAGTGACCACTTTGCAGGATCACCACCTTCACATCAACAGGCCTCCCACAGGTTGTGCTGCCTCCTAGATGGGACGTAAAGAGGGCCAACTGGAAGGTGTTCCAGGATTATCTTCATGACTGGTGGTTCACATACTTCTCTATCTGAAAGGGACTGTGATACGGCTGAACAGGAGTAATCACTGTTTCATTCCAGGCAGCAGAAAGAGGCAATTCCAAAGAAGTCTGCAGGACACACTCACAAAAAGAGGGGACTGGTGGTTCTACAACGACGAGGTGCGGGAGCAGAAAAACACCGCATCAACTCTTTTTGAAAGCTTTACAGGCGTAACCCTACGGCAGAGAACAGGAATACTCTGAGAGCCATTGTGCAGCATTGCCCGCAGAGTCCTCTCTCAGAGTAAAAACTGATAATGGCTGGAGTGGTGCTCAAATTCGGGCATCACACCACTTTCTGAGATATGGGGGCAAGCTCAACATAGCAACTTGCAAGAGCAAGCCGGAGCCACCAGCAAACCCGACCCCATCCCAGGAAGCTGAGAAACTATTGGAGCTTATTCACTTCCAGGGGAGCATCCACTCAGCTCCCACAGGACATCCGGAATATACAGACGGATCCATTTGCCACAAGCGCCAGCTAACGATACAAGCTGCATGTGGAGACGGAGAGATGCTGATGAAGACCTCACGACTTGGAACTCCGACGTGCCATTAAGAAACACAGGTGACACTGCCCCGCGGCATCGACTGTGTTACATCTCCTTGATTGCACGGGCTGGGCATGAGTGGATGGGAGGCCATACTAGACGTCATTAACAAGTCGTGGAGGGCAGGACACTCCCAGCTGCTTGGAAGAAAGCTACATCGCCATACCAATTCCTAAGCCCAAGGACCAGGCAGTATAAGACCATATCGCTGACCAGTCTTTAGGCCAAAGACTGCTGAGAGGATGGTGTTAAACGCCTCCTATGGGAAACTTGGACCCTCTCATCATCACATATTTGGCTTCACAAAGGAGTGGGTACTGCAGAGTGCATATCCACTCTACTAAGCCAGATTGCTGACAGTAACAAAAAAACCTTAGTATTGTCGTCTACCTCGACCTTGAAAAGGCATTTGAGCTAGCCAGACCCACAGCAATTCTGGCCAATACTAGCTTCCGGAAGGGAATCCAAAGGGACGCCTCCTGGCCTGGTTTAGAGTCCTAACCCCCCCTTAGGGGCAGGCAGGCCTGAGTCAGCTTTCAGGGACATAATCTTCCTTTTATCCCTGGAAAACGGTACCACCACAAGGAGGTGTGCTCAGTTCTACCCTGTTCTAACTCCTTATGCAGGAACTTGTGAGCCTTCCCTTTCATAGTGGTTACACAGATCCTCAGCTATTGCTGATGATCTTGCACTCGTAGTGAATGGGAAGGCAATTAGAACGACAGGCTCAGAGAGCTTTGGACCTAAATTACGCAGTCTTGCAAGGGAACTAGGCCTCAAGTCTCGGGCGGAGAAATCTCTTGCATGATGTTCAAGGAACCAGATCATGTGATAGATTACGTATTCAGGATATAGAATTGATGTGGACAGGCTCATACCCTGTACATTGGGAATATACATTGACAAAATGCTGACCTTCAGAACAGCCGGAGTAGTCAGGTACGTGCTCTACTCAGACTCAAACGCCATTGAGAACCTGACGGAGGCACGTGCAGGGGCAAGCAAAGATGTGTTCGCTTGTACTATATACAAGATATACGCTCGTCATTGACTACGTGCACGGCGTTAGCACATCATCTCTTCCCGCAGAGCAGGCAAAGAGTGGAGAGGGTCGTCAAAATCAGGCGATAAGAACTATGCTTGGGGCCCCATCTGGACCAACACAGTATGTCTAAGAAATCTGAGGCCCGGCTTCCCTTCCTTGGCAGACCAGAGTAAGATACATAAACGCATGCAAGATGGCCACGTTCTGCACAGGCAGCAAGGTACCCCATAAGGAGACGGATATTGACAAACCATGGCACAAGATCCCACACTCTTCACGGACTACTCCTGGATTCGTTCGTTTTGTTGCTGCTGGGCGGCAGTGCTGCCTATACAACTACTCCTTGAGAAGAGTTGTGACCTTCCTGTTGCTGGGTACCATCCACACCTCCCTGGCGCCCAAGATCCAGCCGATTTTTGCATATGCAGCTTACCATCTCTAATGCGTCTCTGCAGTCAAGGACACTCTCAGCAATCATGCTGAGAAAAGCATGGCACTGGCAGAGGGAGGCACATGTGCAGTGTATTTCACAGAATGGTTCTGTTCGACCCTGATCAGGAAGAGAGCAGCAGCTGGACTGTCCACAATGGTCACAACAAGGCTGGCGACTCCCTGCCACTGCACGATCCCCCCTTCAAAGCTGAGTGGGTGGCGATTCCAGTATACATTGTCACTTGTCCAACGACATTCGACTCCGACCTGTCATACAGTTGATTCCACATCTTCAATCAATGCCTCTCCCATCCTCAAACACAGGACAATGTTTCAACTCATCACATCGTCTGGCATAATGATAGCCTTAGAAGTTCAGGGTAACTGATCGCCATTGATCTGGATCCCAGCCATGTGGCATCCGGGGGAAATTGAGCGGCAGATATGATGCAGCCAAGGCAAGCAACCAGACTATCACATGTTGGAATTACTGTCCAATCGCCTACGACAGACCAAAACTGGTGGCTGCAGAGCCATGAAGCTTATGGGGAGGGTCTTAGGTGATACCCCATCTCAACAGTGGTACCGAGCGGGACAGGCGGACTCAGGGAGAAGAGAAAACCCTCTCCTTATGATAGAAGTGGTCAGAGGCGCAGTGTACCGTCATCCCATCCGGTTCGTTTGGGGCTTTTCCCACAGCCAGATTGATGGTAGACAAGGCTGAAGGAAAGTGTGCAGTACTGTCAGACGTTGTCCAGGCGGCCCTAACACAATATCTTCTGGAGTGCGAAGGTTACTGAGACACTCCGCAGGCAATAGGAGTGATATTCCCTCCCGAAGAGGAACCAGAGATGACTGCGGCCACACTAGTGTACCATGGAGTCAACGAACCCAGACAAGCTGTTACCTGTGATAAACGGGACTTTATCCTCCTCCTCTGCTAGTGTCCATAGTAGGAGTACATACGGTGTTGTCGCTTATGAGATGCACCAGTTGAACTGACCAGAAGAGTGCTTGAACAGCATATGTCGCATCATTGTAGAAACCTTTCTCCCTCGAGAGCCAGAGAGGGACGGGGCATTATCAAGATTGAGAACCGTGGCCAGGGACTACGGTCCTTGGCGAACATTTACATAATACATACATTACGTGATGTATAGAGCTGTAAAAATTAAACTTTTTTTTGACTTCTGTTACTTACACTTCTTGAGATAAATCCAAGTAATCTGTTGGCCTTGTTGCGCACACTAAGGCACTGCTGTTTTGGCTTCAGATTTCTGCTTACCACGACTCCCAAGTCCTTTTCTTATTCTGTATGATCAAGCTCTACTTCACCTAGGATTAATAGCTTCTAGGGTTATTTTTCATTACCAAGGGCAAGTACCTTTACACTTATCCACATTGAAACTTCATCTGCCATTTTTCAGACCAGACATTAATTTGTCCAAATCGTCCTGGAGTTCAGTGGATATCCACCTCAGATGTGAATTATACGGCCTGTCTTTGTATCATCAGCAATTTACTCATGTCATCGCAATCCCTTCATCAAGGTCATTAATGTAAATTATGAACAAGAGGGGCCTAAACCGATCCTTGGGAACGCCACTAGTTGATCATCCCATTCAGATTTCACTCCTAATGGTAACTTTCTGCTTTTATTGGTAAGCCATGCCTCAATCCATGCTAGAACTTTTCCTCTATACCATGAGCTGCACCTTTCTTAAGTCTCTTGTGAGGTACTCTATGAAGGCTTTACTAAAATCCAAAATAAACAATATCATATCCTTATCACTGTTCAAATGCCTCAAATGTTCTATTGAAGAAGTCAGTAAGTTTGTCAGGCAGGAACGACCTCTCGTGAATCCATGCTGTTGATTTCATTTATCAAGTTATGCTCTTCAAGGTGACTTCTGATAATGTCAGCTATAATTGATTCTAATAACTTGCCCACTATAGATGTCAGGCTTATTGGACGGTAATTTGAAGGAGTGGACTTATCCCCTGATTTGAATATATGAACCACATTAGCCATCTTCCACAACTCTGGCACAACACCGGTAAGGATGGACGCATTGAATACACTCTAACATCCTTTGATTCATCTGGGTCTTCAACTTCCAATTGTGACTCCTTGTTTCTGTGTCCCCTCTCTGGGTGTGTACTCACCTAGTTGTACTCACCTAGTTGAGGTTGCAGGGGTCGAGTCCATGCTCCTGGACCCGCCTCTTCACTGGTCGCTACTAGGTCACTCTCCCTGAACCGTGAGCTTTATCATACCTCTGCTTAAAGCTATGTATGTGATTTGCTCCACTACATCGCTTCCCAAACTATTCCACTTCTGACTTACTTGTGGCTGAAGAAATACTTCTTAACATCCCTGTGATTCATCTGTGTCTTCAACTTCCAAATATGTCCTCTTGTTGCTGTGTCCCATCTTGGAAACTCCTGTCTTTGTCCACCTTGTCATTCCTCTCAGTATTTTGTATGTCGTTATCATGGTCCTCCTATCTCTCTTGTTCTCCAGTGTCGTCAGGTTGATTTCCCTTAACCTTTCCTCGTTGGACTAACTCCTAGTCTGGGACTAGTCTTGTTGCAACCTTTGCACTTTCTCTAGTTTCTTTACGTGCTTGCTGGTGTGGGTTCCAAAAACTGGTGCCGCATACTCCAATATGGGCTAACATACACGGTGTACAGGGGGTTCCTGAACGTTTTATTAAGATGTCGGTGCTGTTCGGAGGTTTGCTAGGCGCCCATATGCTGCAGCAGTTATTTGGTTGATGTGCGCTTCAGATGTGCTGTGTGTGTGTGTGTAGTGTGTGTGTGCGTGTGTGTGTGTGTGTGTGTGTGTATTGTGTGTGTGTGTGTGTGTGTGTGTGTGGTTGTGTGTGTGTTGTGTGTGTGTGTGTGTGAGTGTGTGTGTGTGTGTGTGGTGTGTGTCGTGTGTGTGTGTGTGTGTGTTGTGTGTTGTGTGTGTGTGTGTGTGTGTGTGTGTGAGTGTGTGTGTGTAAGTGTGTGGTAATCACCTAATTGTGGTTGCATGGGTCGAGACTCCAGCTCCTGGCACCCCTCTTCACCGACGCTATAGGTCCCTCTCCCCCTGCCTCATGAGCTTTATTTTTACCTCGTCTTAAAAACTATGTTTAGTTTCCTGCTCCACTACATCGCTTTGCCAGACTATTCCACTTCTCTAACTACTCTAGGACTGAAGAAATATTTCCTAAAATCCCTTTGACTCATCTGAGTCTTCATCTTTCCAATTGTGACCCCTTGTTTCTGTGTCCCATCTCTGGACATCTGTCTTGCCCACCTTGTGAATTCCACGCAGTATTTTTGTTTATGGTCGTTAATCATGTCTCCCCTGGACCCTCCTGTCCACCAGTGTTGTCAGACGATTTTCCTTAACCTTTCTTCATAGGACATTCCCCTTAGTTCTGGAACTAGCTTGTTGCACTTTCTCTAATTCTTGACGTTGGTCTACCAGGTGTGGGTTTCAAACTGTGGGCGCATGCTTACTTCCAGTATGGGCCTGACAATACACAGTGTAATAAGTCTTGAACGTTCCTTACTGAAGGTACCGGATCGCTAATCTCAGATTTGCCAAGCGGCCCATTATGCCGCAGCAGTTATACTGGTTAATGTGTGCTTCTGGCGATGTACTCGGTATTATACTCATCCAAGGTCTTTCTCCTTGAGTGAGATTTGCTGCAGCCTTTGGCCTCCTACCTATACTCTGTCTGCGGTCTTCTCTGCCCTCCTCCGATCTTCATGACTTTGCATTTGGCAGGGTTAAATTTAGGAGCCAGTTTCGGACCACACATCCAGCCTTGTCCAGGTCTCTTTGTAGGACCTGTCTGTTGCGTCTGATTTTTAATTCTCCTCATTAACTTCACGTCATCTGCAAACAGGGGCACTTCTGAGTCTATCCTTCCGTCAGGTCGTTCTCATTTTTTACCAAGGAATAGCACTGGTCCCAGGACGGACCCCTGTGGGACCCCGATCGTCACTGGCGCCCCTGTGATACTCAAATCACGGACCATGACTCGCTGTTGCCATCCTTGTTTAGGTATTCTCTGATCCATTCAGTGCCCTCCTGTTTACGTGCCTGATCCTCTAACTTCTGCTACTAATCTCTTGTGAGGAACTGTGTCGAAAGCTTTCTTCAGTCCAAGAAAATGCAGTCCCCCACCCCTCCCTCTTACTTTTCTTACTTCAGTTACCTTGTCATAAACTTAGTAGGTTTGTTGACACAGGATTTGCCTTCTGTGAATCCGTGCTGGCTGTCGTTTATATCTTCGTTTTGCTCCAGGTGCTCCACCACTTCCTCTGATAATCTTTTCCAGCCTTTGCATACTATACATGTCAGTGACACTGGTCATTAATTTAGTGCCTTCATTGCTGCCTCCCTTCATTAAAGATGGGGACTCATATTTGCCTTCTTCCATACTTCAGGTAGTTGCCAGTTTCAAGGGAAGTGTTGAAGATTTTGGTAAGTGGGGCAACGTAGTGACCTGCTCCCCTCTCCATGGAGAGATGTTGTCCGGGTCCCCACCGCCTTTGAGGTATCAGGTCACTTAGGAGCTTCTTTCACCTCCTCATCGTAAATTCATCCAACACTTGGTGGTATATCACTTGTTGCTGTACCCCACTGTTTTGTCTTCCCATTGTCCGTCAGCCTCACTGTAAATACTTCATGAAATCTCATGTTTGGCTCCTCACATACCCCTGGTCGTTTCTTGTGAGCTCCCCACCTTCTTTCCCCAGATGATTACCTAGTCCTTTGATGTTGTCTTCTCCTGATGTGGCTGTAGAGTAATTTCGGGTTGACTTGACTTTCGATGTTATGTCCATTTTCTACTGCGCTGGCCTCCCTCCTTATCTGTGCGTATCCGTCTGGCTCGTCACGACTAATCTCTTTATTCTCCTGAGACCTTTGCCTTCTGTACTTTTTCCATTACTAGAGCTCTTAGTTTTTGTCTCCTGCACCTTCGGGTAAAACACAAGGGCTCCGTTCTCTGTCCTTCCCATTATTTCTGTTACCCTTGGGAACAAACTTTTCCTCAGCCTCCTTGCATTTGTTGTTACAAAGTCCATCATTGTCGTTTACTGATTCCTACCAACTCCTGTTCCCACTGAAACCTCCTGCAGGAAGCGTCCCTCATTCCTGTGTTAGTCCCCCCCCTTTCATAGTTTAGCTTTTTTCTTTCTATCTGTTACCTCTCCCACTTTTGGCTCCAAGATGCATTCAAAAGCTCATAACTTCGTGGTCACTAGCTCCAAGGGGCCTCCTTTCATATGTGATGTTGCTCAATGTTCTGAGCTACTCAGGGTGAAACTCGAAGGTCAGTCTTGCTGGTTCATCCTCCCTCTCTCTCTGGTAGTATCCCAATCATGTTGGTGCATGAGATTTGCCAGCACCACATCCCATCATTCTTGGCCTCTCCATGTTTCGGGACCCAATGTTGCTCCAGGTTTTCTCAATCAATCTCCTGTGATTGAAGTCGCTCATGACCAGTAATTCGCTTACTGAGTGAGCATTTTTGCCGCCTCACTATCAGATAGTGTGTCCACCATTGCTCGCTGCACTCATATTTTCCCTCTCTAGGCCTCTACAGTTCTGTGGTGGGTTATACATTGCTGCAATGACTACCTTTGTGTTCCCCTGGACTGAACTGTACCTACTATGTAATCCATTTCTCCAATCATCGTCCATTACCTTCCATTTTTGATAACCTCACTGTTTTTTTAATAGTAGTGAACCCCTCCTCCCTCCCTGCTCCTTCTTAATTCCTCAGGATCTTGATATAGGGTGGGAAGATTGCATCTGTTATTATCCCAGTGTGTTTTGTTTCTGTAACAGCTACGATGTCTGGGGACAACTCTTTGATTCTTTTATGCCCACTCTACATTTATTCGTTATTCCCATCCGCGTTCGTTGTACCAAACCTTCAACTTCTTTTCAATAACTGTTTGGTATGGGGGAGAGAGGTGGGTTAGGGGGAGCATATGCCTGACAGGGGCCTATAGGGGCTTGGTTTGGGGGGGTGTGGGGTCTGTGTTGGTGTGGGGTGTCGGGGCAAAGGGCCTATGGGGGGTTTCAGTGGGAGTGGGGGTGGTGGTGAGGTGGATGGGGGAAAAAAAGAGAGCCTATGAAGGTTACCCCAATGGGGGGAGGGGGTGGGGTTGTGGTGAGGGGGATGGGGATAGAGGTTACAGTGTGTGTATTGCTGTGGGTTTACTGTGAGGTGCTGAGGGTTTGTGGTGAGGGGGGATGGGCGGGAGTGGGTATCACATTGTGTGGGTTACTGGAGGGTTTCTGTGGGGTGGGGGTTGAGATGAGTGATCTCACTCACTCAAAGTCATAACTCGTGGTCACTAGCTCCAAGGGGGCCTTTCATATGTGATGTGCTCAATGTCCTAGAGCTACTCAGGGTGAACACGAGGTCCATGTCTTGCTGGTTCCTCCTCCCCTCTCTTCTGGTAGTATCCCAAACATGTGGGTGATGAGATTTGCAGCACCACATTCCCATCTATGAGGGTTACTGTGGGGAGTGGGGTTTATGCAGTGCGGGGTGTGGGCAGAGGTAAGTGAAGTGGGTTTTGGGTTAGGTCGTTTGATTGCTTTGGATTGCCATGGTTGTGTTCCTATCTGTGGGTGGTGATGGAGGGGGTTCTTTGTGTTTGTTCCTCCCACGTGGGCCTGATTTCTCATGCTCTCCACCTTCCTTGCCTTCCCATTCCTCCTAGCGGACGTTGCATGTATGTAGGTGTTTGTGTATTGGCGGTTGTGATTGTCAGTGAGGCGCGGCTGCACACTAGCATTCGGCATCTGTACTTACTATATATGATTGCAGAGGTCGAGTTTCAGCTCCTGAGTACGATGTATGTGCGTGTATGTGTGCGTGCACGATTTGTGTTATTATGGAAAAGTATGTGTGTTTTTTTTTCGTCACAAAGCGGCATGTGTGTCTATGTGTGCCTGTCCAAACACCACGAGGGATTTCGCATATGTACTCACCATGATGGAGGGCCCCCCGATCGAGTCTCCAGATCCTGGCCCAGCATCATAAATGGGCTGTGACTAAATTCACTCACAGGTGAGTCTGACTCCACCTTCGTACCTATTCCATTGAGTAGGTACGAGAGGTCCATTATCTAGGGCTTTACTCTTTTTCTTAGGCTAGTCAGGGAATCATCGAAAGAGAGAGAGAGAGAGAGAGAGAGAGGAGAGAGAGAGAGAGAGAGTTTACACAGCTTAGGTACGAGCACATTCCCTTGCCTTGTATCAAAGCCATGACATTGTAAGGGGAAGTGCAGACGAGTACTGAGAGAGGCGCTTAAAGGCTCATTAGGGTAGGAGGAGGCGAATAAGAAGAGAAGGAAACAAGGGTTACCCATAATGAATAAGGGAGAAACGCGGACATAGGTTCTTAAAAGGGTAAGCAAGGGATGGAGAAATATACTTTCTCTTTACCTCTCTCAATTCTTAATTTCTTTTCAGCTACGCAAACCCTCTTAGTATGTCTTTTCAGCATCCTTCCAAGATCCCATATCTTCCCTTCTATCCTAATCCCTCTTTTCTGTCAACACATATCCCTCTCTTCTACACTCTCCTTTCTTACTACACCTTCCTTCTAATCCTACACTATCCAGTTCATACTCTTTCTATTACACGCCCACCCTTTCTATCCCCAGCCTCCTTCTATCACACTTCTATACCCTACCCCCTATCTATCAATCACATTCCCTTCTATCACAACACCCTCCTTCTATCACACCACCCTCGCATATATCACCACCCTCGCATCTTCACCCAACCCTCACCCTTCTATCACATCACCCTCCATTCTATCACTCACCCTCCCTTCTATCCTCCACCTCCCTTCTATTCCACACACACCTGTCCCATCTTCCCAGTGACAATTGTTTCTCTACTGTAGCGACACGTATGATTAAACAATTAATTATGCTAGCAATATTAATTGCTATAATAAAAATAGAGTAATCAGTGTACACAACATGTCAAAACACTTTGGGTGTGTTGACCTTAGGTGAATAAGGGCGAGATGTGTACTTTTCCGTTCCCTCGTTTCCCCTTCCCTCTTCTCCTTCTCCTCTTTCCTCATATTTATGATTCCCTTGCTCCTGTTCACCTTCCTTTGTTCCCGATTCATTTGCTCTCTTTCTCCCTGCTTCCTCCTCCTATTCCAGTTTCCGTTTCCTTTTTATTTTTTCCCCTTTTTCCTTGATGTCTTTCCCTCTTCCCCCTTTCCTTGTTTCCCTTCCATTGTTGTCCTCCCACTGTTCCCTTCCCATATTCTCCCGGTCTCGTTCCCTTGTTTATCTTCCACCTGTTCTCCTCCCCCTGTTCCGCTTCCATTGTTGGGAAAGAGAAAAATGGTGGAAAGAGTAGAGGAGGTGGAGGAAGCTGGAGGAGGAAGGAAACTGAGGAAGGAGGAGGGAGGAGGAGGAGGATGGGAAAAGCTGGAGGAGGAGGAGGAGGAGGGGAGGAGGAGGAAATGGAGGAGGATGAAGCTTGGGAGGAGGAGAGGAGGAAGCTGGGACAGGGAGAAAGAGGAAGCTGGAGGAGGAGGGGAGCGGGAGGAAGGAGGAGATGGAGGAGGAGGGAGGAAGCTGGAGGAGGAAGAGGAGGAGGGAAGATGGAGGAGGAGGAGGAGGAGAAGGAGGAAGCGGAGGAAGGAGGAGGAGGAAGGTGGAGGAGGAGGAAGAGGAAGGTGGAGGAGGGGAGGAGGGAAGCTGGAGTGGGAGGAGGAGGTGCGGAGCTGGAGGAGGAGGAGGACTGGAGGAGGAGATGGAAGTGAGGGATGACAGTTATAGATAGAGAAGACGGAGAGATAGAGGAGGAGAAAAAGTCGAGGTGACGAAGGTAAAAGGACTCTTCAAGTGGGAAGGGAGGAGAAGGTTAGAGGTAAAGGAATCAGAGAGGAGGAGGAGGCAGGAGGAGGGTGAAGTAGAGACTACAGGAAAAAAGTAAAGAAGAGGGTGAGGAAAAAAAGAAGGAAGGAAAGAAGATGTCAGAGAACGTTATGATGAATTACCAGTTAAAAAAAAATAATTATAAATCGTAAAATAATAGGTTCACAATTCAAAAGACATAAACTGTAACATCGTAAAAACAGGAAAATGGACGGACATTTATTGTGGATACAAAGTCCATTATGTGGCGCTTGTGTACATGGACGCACAAAAGGCCTAGGAAGGAGGGAACTAAAAAAAATGGCTAACAGACGTCCATTGTATTTATAATCCACAATTTGTTTTACGTGAAAGTGAGATGAAGTATGTGAGGAAGACTTAAATAATGGCAAAGACTGTACGAAAAACGGAAACACGTGGTGAGTGAGATACCAGGTTTAAATTTCTTTTTTTTTTCCGGTAAAGTAAATCTTCGGTAAGTACAGAGAGAAAAACTGAGAGAGAGAGAGAGAGAGAGAGAGAGAGATGGTAATGCCGGTGCAGTAGTAAGAGATATGATGGGAGGGAGTTGGCACCTGGGAAGAAGTTTGATATCCTTGGGGTGAAATTTGACTCCAAAACTGACCATGAAAAAACCAAGTTGTAAATCTTGCAAGCAAGGAGCCGGAAAAGCTTACAGCACTTCGCCTGTAATCTCGCATCTGCCTGACAGTAGGGGTTGCAAGATTTTGTACTGAGGCACAAGTACGCTCACTCTTGAGTAGTACCACTTTCTTGTTCGCCTGCCCCCCTTCTCATCTGCGACTGCTGCGACAGAGTAGAGAACAGAAACAGACCTCTCATCTCTTCGGCCTGGACCCAATCCTGGATTGATCTGTCATAACCGGCAGAGCCTTCAACACAGGAGGGACATGTGAGGTGGCCTTATGTTATGTACAAGGCCAATATTGTCGAAGTACCACACTTTTAGATCCGCTTCGGGACAGCATGAAGCCAAGCTGCAATACCAAAAGACGGCAGAAAGCAGCAACTACGCTCTGCGCTTGTACCCTTCTCCAGAAACATCACTTATTGAGATCATTTTTTTCATTCAGGAGGACTGAGTATGGAAACACATTCGTACAGCCATAATGATGTTCACGAGGTAAAGTCAGTTGATCAATTGAAAATGCGGCCCACAGATGGCTCCAACTTCATCTGTCCCCTATTGTATGTCTCATAACAAATAAAAATGATTTTCAACTGAGCTGATGGAGGTAAACCAGCTCTTAGCTTTCATTAAAGTTAGGAATCCTTAACCTGTAAATAGTTGTCAATAAAGCTAGGGATCCTTAACCTAACCTTGTCAAACCCAGTGTAAAAAGAGAGAGAGAAGAGGGAGAGAGGAGAGAGAAGATAGAGAGGAGAGGAGAGAGATGAGTCAGATGAGAGAGAGGAGGAGAGAGGAGATGGGGGGGGAGAGAGAGGAGAGAAAGAGGAGAGACGAATATAAACGAGAGAGGAGAGGAGAGAGAGATGAGAGACGAGAGGGAGAGAGAGGAGAGAGATCAGGTACGGAAGAAAAAAGAAAATACGAAGAAAGAAACAAACCGAACTTAACAAAAGGGACAGAGGAATGAAGAAACTGAAACTATACAACATTGGACTAATTGAATGCTTATTAAGGTATCCATGAAAGGATACCACTAAAATGATTATTTCCTCATTGTCATTTCATTCCTCGTCCGAAAAACTATCGGTGTATTACTAGAGAATTCCTTATCCGACGGTTGTAGTTTTCAAGGTGGTTTAGTGTCCCGGGGGAGACCGAGGGGGGAACTTTAGGACAAAACAATCCGTGCTTGCAGCTGCCTCATGCTGCAATTTATATAGTGCCTTTCATGACACTTCATTCGTGTGAAACCTAAGAAAGCCTTTCTGATCGGCTTGAAACGTTCAAAACGTATTATTTCTCAATTGCAAGATACTGATGGTACTTAGTGGAGTGTTGTACCATCATTTTGATAAGTTATGTGAATTTTTCCCGTTGATTATTGTTATATATAAAACCGAGTATTTCTTTGTTGAACAGTTTCAGTATTTTTTTAATGGTTGATACATTTTACAGGACAGGATAAGCTCAATCAGATTTTTTTCATGTAGTTACAAATTTACTAAAAAAAAATAATTGAAACGATGAAGTTTTTGTGGATACTCAAGAACGACTCTTCTGCTCAGCTTCAAACTTTCATCACTGCCTGTGTTTTGTTGTGAAAGCAAATGTTCGCGTTGTTAGTGAGCAACAATAAAACTCAGTTTGCCAACTTTATTAAATAAATTTGTGAATACTGAATATTGTTCCAGTAACTAAACGATAACTCCTGTGATTGGCTTCAGAATATTAATGCTGATGATTGCCCTATACGGTTACTCTGATGGATGGCAATTTTTAAATTTTACTGACATTGTTAAAACATGTAGAAATTGTTGATTTAAATCAGTTCCTTGAGAATGTCTATTGTCGGTCAGCCTTCACGATTTTCATTGTCCTTGGGATTTACATTAAGATGTGTGAATTTTAATTTGCCATTTTTTTAAATAAAATTGAGTTTCGTGTAATAACTAGAGAATGACTTGTCTGATTGATTTCAAACACTAAATGCTTGATGAATCTTAATTAGAAAGAACTTTATGGACCGAATTTGAGGGTGTTGTGAACTTTACCATTTTTAAGAAAAAAATATATAACATTTACCTTTCTTGAAAAAGAGAAATAAAATCAGTCATTTTTTTTCTTTACGATTAATGAGGGAAATTTAAAGGTAAAATAAAATGTATAAGAAAACCGAGAGAAATACTGAAAATAGGCAAACCTTAATGACGTTTTTTTTTCCACTTCATTACCTAACATTACATAATCTTTTACTATTTAGACACAATTGTTCTAGTCTTCACTAATTTTTCTTCAGACTTTCATTTTATTGAGTTATTTATCAATGCGTGATCCAGCTGACTTCAAATGTTCAACTGGGGCAGTTCTTGAACCAGGGGGAAAGTTCTCTCACAAACACTTGAAAAAAATGAGGTGTTTCTGCTCTGATTTATATCACACCTCTCGAAATTGGTGTAATGCTTAAATAGCGAATGCGTGTTCTGATGCTCTTCAAAAATTTCCACACTGATTATGCGACATTAAAGAAATTGATATACCTTATAGTGTGTGTAGGCGCATCACCAAGGAGGGTATGGCTGTCAAAGGAGTTGGTGTCTTTTTGAAATGTGGTGAGGTGTCTTGATGCTGGTGAGGTATCTTGATGTGGTGCAGTGTCTTGATTGCTGGTGAAGTATCTTGATGCTGGTGAGGTTGTCTTGATGCTGGTGAGGTGTCTTGATGTGGTGGATTCCTTGATGCTGGGAGGTGTCTTGACGTGGTGAGGTGTATGGATGCTGGGTGAGGTGCTTGATGCTGGTGAAGTGTCTTGATGCTGAGTGAGGTGTTCTTGATGCTGATGAGGGTGTTTGATGCTGGTGAGTTCGGTGTCTTGATGTCTGGTGAGGTGTCTTGATGCTGGTGAATGTGCGAGAAATTTTCTCCAGGAGGGGGTATCAGCCCCCTTCAGCCCCTTTCCATCCCTGAGGGGCCAGGCCCTCTACAAGGGGCAAACATCTTGGTTTAGTGCTACAGCAAGTTATTGATCCCAGAATGCAGTACAAGTATGTGCGGTCTAGCGACCGCATCCTTGCAGAGTCCGTGCTGCAATGGTGTAGTTAATAAGAGACAGTCCATCTCTTACCTTAGCGGACTATTAAGGAAATCTGCTCCCACTTTATTACCATGGTAAAAGATAGTGTCATAGTTGTCTATGCTTAAGGACAGCAAGGAATCAAGTATTCGCTTTGCTTCATGAAGGAAGTTCTTGGTAAGGAAGCAAAAGTACTAGGTCAAGCTTTCCTTTATGTTTTCTAGGGGGCATTGCAAGCGGCGTAGGACGCTGTGAGGTCCAATTACTTTTCACCCTACTGGGGAGGTCACATGGCGCCAAGATAACCAACAAAGAACACTGATCGGTGTTGTGTTAGTGTGGAACAAAGTGTCTCACAAAACCGATGAACACTTACAGAGAAGTGTGATCAGCTTCTTTGGTGATATGTGTGTGAACAATTATTGATGAACAGTGTAACAACGAGTGTTTGTGATCTCCACTGAGTTGTAGTGCCGACATTCTTCAAAAGAACACTTATTCTTCAATCAACTCTTCGGATATTCCAGGCCATAAAACTACGGGTCAGATACTATACCCAGGTAAATGTGTTCTAACTCGTGAATGTACTACTATTGATGCGCAGTTAAGACTATAGTTACGGTTAGTCACTTATCATAAACCCGGTGAAAGTGGACCTTTGGGTCCACACAAGTAGTCTCGTCAAGCATCAGTGTCTGATAGATGCTGGAAATAACACCCCTAAGGGTAATTATAATATACCAAAATATACTTTATTACAGCACATTGTGAAGTGGATGAAACAGCTCCGCAAGACCTCGTCTATGCCTGCAGGGGCGGCTGTGTAGATGAAAGCTGTCTTATCAGCTAAGTACTCCCTATATTTAATCTTTAACCCTTAGCTGGTAAACTATTTCTCAACAGGTGAGGGGGTCTTGATGCTGATGAGGTGTCTTGATGCTGATAAGGTGTCTTGATGCAGGTGAAGTGTCTTGATGCTGGTGAGGTGTCTTTATGCTGGGGAAAAGGTTTTCTTGATGCTGGTGAGGTGTCTTGATGCAGGTGAGGTGTCTTGATGCTGATGAGGTGTCTTGAATGCTGATGAGGTGCCTTGATGCTGGTGAGGTGTCTTGATGCAGGTGAGGTGTCTTGATGCAGGTGAGGTGTCTTGATGATGAAGAGGTGTCTTGATGCTGGTGAGTGTCTTGATGCAGGTGAGGTGTCTTGATGCTGAAGTGGTTTCTTGATGCTGGTGAAGTGTTTGATGCGGGTGAGGTTTATTTTTGATGCTGGTGAGGTGTCTTGATGCAGGTGGGGTGTCTTGATGCTGAAGGGGTGTTTGATGCTGGTGAGGTCTTGATCAGGTGAGGATGTCTTGATGCTGAAGAGGGTTTGATGCTGTGAGGTGTCTGATGCAGGTGGTGTCTTGATGCGGTGAGGTGTCTTGAGCGGTGAGGTGTCTTGATGCGGGAATTTTTACTTGATGCTGGTGGGTGTCTTGTGATTAGTTCTTGTTTGCGGAGTGTCTTGATGCTGATGAGTGTCTTGATGCGGTTGAGGTGTCTTGATGCGGTGGGGGTTCTTGATGCAGGTGAGGATGTCTTGAGCTGAGAGGTGCCCTTGATGTGTGAGGTGTCTTGATGCTGGGAGGGTCCTGATGCAGGTGGGGTTTGAGCGGTTTGGTTGTTTTGGAGGAGTGTCTTGAGCGGTGAAGTCGATGCGATGGGGCCGACAGGTGGGTGTTGAATGGGTGTAAAGCTGATGGGTGTTTGAGGGATGGGTTTGTTGGGGGTGATTGAGGATGAGTGTTGTGCGAGAGAGCTGAGTGGAGATGGCGATGGGTGCTTGTGCGGTGGGTTTTGGTGGGTTCTTGAGAGGTGAAGGTTGTATTAGGTAATTTTAAGACGATGTGAGATTGACAGAATAGCAGTGGGGTTGGGGCGTTTTTTTTGTAAAAATTCTGCCATTTATGCGTTTGAAGTGAAAATTTTTGTGGTTTGGGCAATTTTTTGACAGCTGGTCACCGGTTTAATTTTGGTGGTTTTTAAGGAAGGTTTGGACGTAGGGCGTAGAAAAGATTTTATTTTTCAAAAAAGCGGTGTTTGTTTGTGGGTTTTTATTATTTATCTTTTTTAAATTTGGCTTTTAAATGTGAAAGAACTTAAAACCATGGTTAGGGATGCTCTGAGGCCAAGGGGGGTTTTCAATTTCTTAAAACTGGGTGCCTAGAAGGTTATTTAGTTTTGGCGCTTCAAATTGATTTATTGAGTAAAAATAGAATGAAGTGAACTGCGACCCTGTTGGCCCATACTAGCAGGTCCTTTACATTCATCCCACATCAAACATTTGCCCAACCCAATTTTCAATGCCACCCAGAAATAAGCTCTGATTGAAAGTCCCACCAATCCAACCCCCCTCCCACTCATGTACTTATCCAACCTAATTTTGAAACTACCCAAATCCCTAGCCTCAAAACCCCAACTGGTAGACTGTTCCACTCATCAACTACCCTTTTTCCCAAACCAATACTTTCCTATGTCCTTCCTAAATCTAAACTTATCTAATTTAAATCCATTTTACTGCGGGTTCTCTCTTGGGGAGAGACATCCTCAAGACCTTATTAATATCCCCTTTATTAATACCTTATCTTCCACTTATACCACTTCGATCAGGTCTCCCCTCATTTTTCCCGTCTAAAAAGTGAATGTAACTTAAGAGTCTTCAATCTTTCTTCATAAGGAAGATTTCTAAAGCTATGTATTATTTTAGTCATCCTACGCTGAATGTTTTCTAACGAATTTATGTCCATTCTGTAATATGGAGGCCTTACTAATGAAGTATAAAGCTGCAGTATGACCTCTGGACTTCTGTTGCTTACACTTCTTGATATAAATCCCAGTAATCTATTTGCCTTATTACTTTACGCTTAGGCATTGCTGTCTTGGGTTTTTAAGGTTGCTGCTCACCAAACCCGCAAGTCCTTTTCGCAATCTGTATGGCTAATTTTCTACATCATTTAACTTTATAAGTACTAGGGTTATGGGCACTCCCAAGCTTAGAACCTTGCATTTATCTACATTGAACTGCATCTGCCACTTTTCTGACCAAGAATAGAGTTTGTTTAAATCCTCCTGAATTTCCATAACATCTACGTTGAATCAATTATCCTCCCTATCTTTGTGTCATCGCGAATTTGCTCAATCACTAGTAATTCCCTCATCAAGATCATTGATAAAATATTATAAACAACAACGGGCCCAAGACGATCCCTGCGGAACGCCACTTGTAACCGACCCCCCACTCGGATTTAACCCCATTTATAGACACTCTCTGCTTCCTGTCATAAAGCCATGACTCGATCCACGAGAGCAACCCTTCCCCAATGCCATGAGCTCCCACTTTCTTTAAAACGTCTATGGTGCGGAACTCTATCAAAAGCCTTACTAAAATCTAAGTAAATAATATCAAATTCTTTATCGTGGTCAACAGCCTCAAAAGCTTTACTGAAGAAAGTTAATAAATTAGTTAGAACAAGACCGGCCTCTTGTGAATCCATGCTGAGTATCATTAATCAAGCTATGCTTATCGAGAGGGCTTCTTATAATCTCAGCATAATTGACCTAGTAATTTGCCTACAATTGAGGTCAGGCTTATGGGCGGTAATTTGACGGTAACGACTTGTCCCTGTTTTTAAAAATAGAATTACATTAGCCATCTTCCACATATCAGACACTAACAATCTGTTTGAAGAGATAAATTAAAAATATTAGTTAAGGGTTTTCACAAGTTCCATTTTGCATTCCTTAAGAACCCTTGAAAAAACCTCATCAGGACCCGGCGACTTATTTTGCTTCAGTCGGTCTATCTGCTTCCCCAACCATTTCACTAGTGACTGTGATGTTACATAATTTTCTTCTTCTAGCCCCACTTTTAAAAATTAATTACTGGAATTTGTTAGTGTCTTCCTGTGTAAAAACTGAGAGAAAATAATTATTAAAAATCGAGCACATTTCATTCTCTTTGTCAGTAAGGTGCCCATAGTTTATTTTTAAGGGGACCTATCTTATAGACCTATAGACCTGGAAAAAACTTTTTGGGTTAGTTTTAGAATCCCTAGCAACTTTAATTTCATAGTCCCTTTTAGCTTTTCTTATCCCCTTTTTTAAAGTCCCTCTTAATATCAATATACTGATTCATAAGATGACCCTCACCTCTTTTGATACGCCTATAAATTCCTTTCTTATGCCCTAGTAGATATTTGAGCCTATTATTCATCCATTTTGGGTCATTTCTATTTTATCTAATTTCTTTATATGGGATAAACGTTCTTGAGCAGCATGTATAGTGTTCAGAAAACTGTCCCTATTGATAGCTCACTTTCGTTACCCCAGTCAACAGATGACAAGCCCATCGCAATCTGCTAAGCGAAAGTCTGGGACTGTTACTGATTTATCGCTACTATCGTACTTACCATTCAATGCTAAATGTAATTGATTTGTGGTCGCTAGCTCCCAGTTCCTCTGAAATTTCTAAATTATTAACAAGGGATTCATTGTTTGCCAGAACTAAGTCCCAAACAGGTTATTTCCCCTTGTAGGCCTGTCACAAACTGTCTTCAAGAAGTCGTATGATTCTAAATTCCCAGTCAAAAATTCCAATCAATATGACTAAAGTTAAAGTCTCCTAGAATTACTACATTATCGTGCCTTGTGGCCTTAACAATTTCCCTCCCATAGTAGTCTCCCTTGGTCCCATCTAAGTTTTGGGGGACGGTAAAATCACTCCAAATCAGTTTTTCATTTCCCCTCTGAAAATTCTATCCAAACAGACTCTGTATGTGTTACTTCAGACTTAATACCCGTTTTCATGCAACAGTTCAAACGATCTCGGACATACAATGCCAACCCACCCCCCTTCCCGATACTTCTATTTTACTTGGAACAATTTTAAAACCCTGAATAAAGACATTCTGCAGGGATGTCCCGACTTTTTGAATTAAACCACGTCTCAGTTTAAGGCAAATACATCAATGTTACCTGCACTAGCAACTAATCTCAACTCGTCCATTTATCCTAGCACTACAGCAATTAGCATAATAAAAATTTAAAGACTCTCCTTTCTCTTTACCCTTCCTGCTCATTTCTGTTTTTCTACTAAACCTATTACTTTTCCTTTTCACCCCCAAAGTCCCCTGGCTTTTCAATACCTACCCTCGTTCTGCTTATTACTAGTTCCCCCCCAGAACTCGTAATATTACTACACTGGGACTTCACTGTTTTCCTGCCAAAACCCATACCACTAACTATTCCTAGTTTAAAGTCCTAACAGCTCCCTCCACTGCAGTTGCCAGTGCTACCACCCCAGACATAGATAAATGAACCCCAACCCTGGCATACATGTCATTTCCGCCATAGGAAGAGGTTTCCCAGTTGTCAGTGAATGTTACCGCATTTTCCTTACAGTATTTGTCCAGCCAGCAATTGACCCCAATTGCCCTGGACAACCATTCATTTCCAAATCCCTCCTTGGCAAAATACAACATATGACAGGGTTCCCACCCTTACTCCTAATTATTTCTATTGCTGACCTATACCTGCTAATTAGGTCTTCACTCCAACGTCTGCCCAACATCGTTGCCTCCCCGCACTGGACAGATAATAGGGTTGCTCCCATTACCTCTCATGATGTCATCCAACGGCTAACAATATCCTCCATCCCAGCCCCAGAAAGCAAACTCTCTGTCTCCTACTCCTGTCCTTCAAGCAGAACGCCCCATCCATATACCTAACTTGCTAAACCCCAACAACCCAAAAATATTCTTACCTTCCTTGGTGTCGTTTCGTCGTGACGTTCCCAGTAGTCGACTCACATTCGTCGGGTAGCACCGAGAATGTATTTTGATGTTTCCACAACAGTTTTTCCACGGCAGTCCCCTTTTTTCTTCATCGTTTCTACCTTTCCATTCGGCTTCTTGATCGTCAACTTCGTTCCCTGCTGTTTGGCCACTGTCCAGTTTCCCTTCTTGACCTGAGGACTCAAAACAGGAGGACTACTACGAATCTTCTTGTTTTCCTCGATCAGGCCGAATCTCCCCAATTTTCGCCATCATCAATTCTTCCTTAAGCTGTTGGGAAAGTTGCTCGATGGAGGGCATCTTGCTTCAATTCGTAGAGAGGCAAAGGAAACAGGTATTCACAGAGCTAAGTACACCAACACTGCGCAAAAGCCAACTCAATCAGGAGCTGTTAGGTAAGTATAACCATTTAATCTTCAATAGGAGCTACTGCGCAGCACGTCCGGGACGGCCCAATTAAACGGGTGCGGGGAAAATTAGTTTCCATGTAATAACTTGTGATGCCTTATTTTTATTTGCTTCACATACACAAACAACTCGCACATAGAAGAGAGGAGCTTACTTTTCGGTCCGACTGAACCGAAATGTCTTTGTAAATGTGACTTTGTAAATGGTCCAGTCGGACGAAACGCGTCGTAAGTTCCTCTGTTCTATGTGGGGGTTTTTTTTGAAATCGTTCCAGTCACGGTATTGTCCCCTTTTTTTGGTATTTGCTTCACATATTAAACGCTAATATTTACCTGCTTTTGTAACTTAAGCCGCCTCTGCACTGTTCCCATCGCTTCCACTGAGGTGCAGGGGGGTGGATTATGCAGTAGAGGATACCTTTCTCTGATCATCACCCAACAAAAAAAATACATTTATTTTGTTATAATAATAATAATAAAAATAATAATTTTAAAAAATAATAATAAATAATAAATTAAAATAATAATAAATAAAATAATAATAATATCATTATTTATTATAAGTACCTGTACAAGGTATACAGCCTAGTTTACATCAATGACATACTATTATATAGAAAAACCCCTTGTTATGCACAGCTTTCAGGCAAATTTGGTCAGTTTGTCCAGGATTCGACCCACACCAGTTGACAACACCCAGTACCCATTTTAAATGATGGGTGAACAAAATAACCGGAGAAGGGAAACACGTCCAAGTTTCCACCCCTTCGCCGGAATCGAGCCCGGACCCCCACCATGGGAAGCGAGAGCTTTTGCCCCCAGGGCCACGGGACACCGTAGGTCTAAAGCACCTCGACTCAGCCAGTGTTATTAAGGTTTAACGTACCTGTACACACAAGGATACCTGTGCAAGAAAGGTGTACATACCGACAAGATGAAAGTTAAGGGCAACATGTGCAAAATCTGACGCCTATATAAACGCCACCTCCTTATCTGTGATCCAGACTCTTTACAAAACCCCGGTGCCTTCACACCAGCTCCAAGGCTGAGGAACTGATTACCTCATATTTTGTATATAGTTCTACTGTCTTCAAGTTATGTCCTAGAATCTTTATTGATAAAGCCACTGGATGGGCGAAACGTCTACAATAAAGATACCCAAATGTTGCACATGAGTCTTAAGTTTCTTCGCAATGATACCCGTATACTTCACGTGAGGATACATGTACACAACTGGTATGGGATACAAATCTGGACAGAATGTGGCTTGGATACAACTGCGACAGACATCAACAAATGATAAATCAAGGAGTTATGCACAGAACAAAATTTGTATTTAATTACGATTCTCTTTTTGGTGGAGTTTGTCAAGTTACAGAAATTAACGCAATGACATAGAAACAACGCAGACGGTCAGTCATTGCTGTGAGGAACGATCTGTGATTCAGTGATCTTTGTGTTTCATCTGACTTCGACTTCAAAGATAAAACGTTTGGTGAGGGGGACGGGGCGCTCCGAGACATATTTTTTTTTCTTTGG
>NC_069404.1:28622961-28681605 GCF_026875155.1 Cherax quadricarinatus
TCCAAACGACTCGTTTTTGGTTACTTAAACTTAATACCCTTTTTTATGCAACAGTTCAAGCGATCTCGGACATACAATGCCACCCACCCCCTTTCCGTTACTTCTATCTACTTGGAACAATTTAAAACCCTGAATGTGACATTCTGCAGGCATGCCCCGACTTTTTGAATTAAACCAGTCTCAGTAATGGCAAATACGTCTATGTTACCTGCACTAGCAACTAGTCTCAACTCGTCCATCTTATTCCTAGCACTGCGACTATTTGTGTAATATATACTTAAGGACCCTCCTATCTCTTTACCTTCCTGCTCCTTTCTGTTATTCCACTAAACCTATTACTGTCATTGTCAATTAGTGCCACTGGCTTCCAATATCCTCCTCATTTTGCCTATTACTAGTTCTCCTAGTACTCATGTTACTACCCTGCGACTTCACAGTTTTCCCGCCAAAACCCATACCACTAACTATTCCTAGTTTAAAGACTAACAGCTCCCTCCACTGCGTGGCCAGTGCTCCCACCCCACACCTAGACAAGTGAACCCCATCCCTGGCATACATGTCATTTCTGCCATAGAAGAGGTCCCAGTTGTCAATGAATGTTACCGCATTTTCCTTACAGTATTTGTCCAGCCAGCAATTGACACCAATTGCTCTGGACAACCATTCATTTCCAACTCCTCTCCTTGGCAAAATGCCACATATGACAGGTTTCCCACCCTTCTTCCTAATTATCTCTATTGCTGACCTATACCTGCTAATCAGGTCCTCACTCCTACGTCTGCCAACATCGTTGCCTCCAGCACTGAGACAGATAATAGGATTGCTCCCATTACCTCTTATGATGTCATCCAGACGGCTAACAATATCCTTCATCCCAGCCCCAGGAAAACACACTCTCTGCCTCCTACTCCTATCCTTCAAACAGAATGCCCTATCCATGTACCTAATCTGGCTATCCCCAACAACAACAATGTTTTTACCTTCCTTGGCGTCGTCCGTAGTGATGCTCCGAGTAGTCGACTGACATTCGCCAGGTAGCATTACACCACTTGTAATTCGTCATGACGTTCTCGATGGTCTTCGTTGGGGTTTCTAGGGATGTCTCACTCACGTCTGCCAATGCTTCCTTGGTGCTCGTTGTGGCATTCCCAGTAGAACACTCACATTCGTCAGGTAACACCGAGAATGAGTTGGAAGTTTCCACGGCAGTCTTCTGGTTTCTCGTTGTTTCTGCCTCTCCAACCGTTTTCTTAATCTTCAGCTTGGTTCCATGTTGCCCGGCCACTGACCAAGCTCCCCTCTTAACCTGGGGACTCACAACAGGAGGATTACTACGAATCCTCTTGTTCTCCTCCGTTAATCGCCGTATCTCCAGTTTAGCAACTCTGAGTTCTTCTCTCAGCTGCTGGTAAAGCTGCTCAAGAGAGGGCATCCTGGTTCAGATTCACAGAGAGCACACAAACAGGTCTTCACAGGAACATAGGTAAGTACTGGTTTTCTAACAGAGTTGTAGATGCGTGGAACAGTCTTCCCAGTGGGGTGATAGAGGTTGGGACCTTGGGTAGCTTTAAGAAGAGACTGGACAAATATATGAGTGGGAAGGGCTGGGTTTGATTGGTGTCAAGGGGTACGGGAGTTATTTCTTGAGTAGCTTTAGGTAGATGTCGTTTTGATAAGGACCTGCCTCGTATGGGCCAGTAGGCCTTCTGCAGTGTTCCTACATTCTTATGTTCTTAACAGCCAGGTTGCACTGAACGTCTCAAAAGTACTTTCACAAGCTAACATCAGAGTCGCCATCGCTTCTAGCACTTCAGTAAAGGATCTAACCAGGACACAATCCAAGCACCACGAACCAGTAAATGCAGGAGTTTACACTATACCCTGTGGAGGCTGTGACAAGATTTACGTAGGTGAAACAGCAAGAAACCTCGACACCCGCCTCAATGAACACATTTACGCATGTAGGAACGATAACTTGAACAACGCCTGTGTACAACACCGAAATTCCACCAGTCATCTCATGAAATTCAGAGACGCACAATTAGCGATCAAAGAAACTAATTTCCGCAGACGCAAGTGCCTCGAATCAGCACTGATCGCTGTTTCGAATACAATTAAACAAAACAACGGCAGCTTCACCATCTCCGAAGTCTTAGCAAGAATCCTCCTGAAAACAGTAAACCCTGCCATCACATATTCTCTCCTGTTATACTACACAAAGCACAGAGAGTGAACACTGAAACAAGCTGCCTCTTTCCAGTCTATATTTGTCCAACCTATTTTTATGTTACCCAAGTAATAGCTTTTATATCCTTTTACTCTTGTACGAATTAATTGCTCTATCATATTGTATTACTTTTGTCACTACTACTACTACTACTACTACTACTACTACTACTACTACTACTACTACTACTACTACTACTACTACTACTACTACTACTACTACTACTACTACTACTACTACTACTACTACCACTATTGAACATCGAAATGTTACCTCACAAGTATTGCACCTCACTCTGAGCCTTTATATACCCTCTGTGTCCATGTATTGTTTGTAATGGCTTGATAAAGCTCCTGGAGAGCGAAACGTTGCCACAATAAATGTCACATTAGTCGCACTTGTGTCCTTTTACTTTACATATTGTCGGTAATTCTATCAACTTTGTAATGGCTTGATAAAGCTCCTGGAGAGCGAAACGTTGCCACAATAAATGTCACATTAGTTGCACTTGTGTCCTTTTACTTTACATATTGTCGGTAATTCTACCAACTTTATTACAAGGTGACTTCTGATAATGTCAGCTATAATTGATTCTAATAACTTGCCCACTATAGATGTCAGGCTTATTGGACGGTAATATGAAGGAGTGGACTTATCCCCCGATTTGAATATAGGAATCACATAAGCCATCTTCCACAACTCTGGCACAACACTGGTAAGGATGGACGCATTGAATACACTCGTTAATGGCTGACTAAGCTCCATCTTGCATTCCTTAAGTACCCTTGAAAACAACTCATCGGGTCCCGGGGACTTATTTTGTTTCAGTTTGTCTATCTGTTTAATAACCATGTCCCTCGTGACAGTAATATTAGTTAACTTAAATTCATCAGGAAAACTAAATAATTTTTAAATTACTGGAATCTCATTTACTTTCTTCCTGTGTAAAAACTGACAAAAAAATATTTCATTAAATAAGGAACACATTTCCAGTTCATTATCCGTCAGCTGTCCATTCACAGTTTTCAGGGCCCTACTTTTTCCTTCACCTTCGTCCTATCACTTGAAAGAACCCCTTTGGTTTTAGTCTTTGATTCTTTTAGCAACTCTAATTTCATAGTCACGTTTAGCCTTTCTAATCGCCTTTTTTAATTCTCTTTTAAGCTGAACATATTGGTCAGTAAGGTTAACCTCTCCTCTTCTGATGCGCCTATAAATTCCCCTTTTCTCCCCCAATAGATGCTTTAGCTCCTGTTAAACCCATTTGGGATCGTTATTATTAGACCTAATTTCTCTCTGGGGAATGTATATACTCTGGGCACTGTGTACATTATTAAGAAAAAAAATCATTAAAAAACAGATCCCTTCATATTCATAAGTATGATTATCGTCAATAAAATCATTAGCTGATAACCCCAATCAAGATTAGACAGTGTTCCCTAAGTCCATTATAATCGGCCCGAACGAAAATCAGGGATTTTACTGTATTATCATTATCTTGCATTCCCAATTAATTTCTAAAAGTGATGGATTTGTGATCACTTGCGCCAAGCTCTTCAGTGATCTCCAGATTATTCACGAGTGTTTCCTTATTTGACAAGACTAGGTCTAGCAAATTATTACCCCTGGTAGGCTCAGTTACGCTCTGTTTCAGAAAACAGTCCTGAACTGTTTCCATAAAGTCACTGGACTCTAGATTACCTATCAAAGAATTCCAGTCAATTTGACTAAAGTTAAAGTTCCCTACTATGACTATGTTACTGTGTCCAGAAGCCTAACATTTCGTCCCAAGAAGTCTCCTCTATCGTGATCCAAGCCTGGAGGTCGGTATATTACACCTATAATTAGTTTTTCTTGACCCTCCACGAACTCTACCCAAACAGATTCTGTTACTGCTCCATCTATTTTTATACCTGTTTTTATGCAACAATCAATATTTTCTCGAACATACAATGCAACTCCTCCCCCTTCCCATTACATCTATCCACATTGAACAACTTAAATCCCATGAATATTACACTCAGCAGTCATTATCCCGATTCTTTAAATCATACCACGTTTCAGTTAATGCAATGATATCAAAGTTCCCACCACATGCTACCAAACGTAGTTCATTGATTTTATTACTTGCACTTCGACTGTTAGCATAAAATACCATCATATGTTTTTTCTTCTGCACATTTTTCCTATTCCATCTTTGTTTTTACACAATTTCTGAAATTATCATTACCCAGGTTACTCCATGACAGTTACTATTAAGATTCTTAATATCAGAGCATAAGTAAATTTATATCCATACTCATCATTTATCATTTCTAACCCATACCTCTAACTAATCCTAGTTTAAAGTCCTAACAACCCCCTCAACTGAGTTAGCAAGAAAACCCACACCTGCCCTGGATAAGTGAATCCCATCCCTGGCATACATGTCATTTCGGCCATAGAAGTTGTCCCAGTTGTCAATGAATGGTACTGCATATCCTTACAGTGTTTATCCAGCCAACAATTAATACCAATTGCTCTGGACAACCATTCATTACCAACACCTCTTCTTGGCAAAATGCCACATAAAACAGGGCGCCCCCCCTTCTTCCTAATTATGTCTGTAGCTGTTCTGAACTTTCTAACTAAATCCTCTCTTCTACGCTTGCCTACATCATTGCCTCCAGCACTGAGGCAAATAATAGGATTGATCCCATTACCGTCATGATGTTGTCAAGGGGGCTAACAATGTCCTCCATCCCAGCCCAGGAAAGCATTACCCTTTGTCTCCTACTCCTGTCCTTCAAGCAGAATGCCCTATCCATGTATCTAACCTGGCTATCCCCAACAACAACAATATTCTTACCTTCCTTATTGTCGTTCGTCGTGACGATCCCAGTAGTCGACTCACATTCGTCGAGTAGCACCGAGAATGCGTTGGAGGTTTCCACAGGAGTTTCCACAGCAGTCTCTTTCTTCTTCATCGTTTCTGGCTTTCCATTCGTCTTCTTGATCGTCAACTTCGTCGTCCCCTGCTGTCCAGCCACTGACCACGATCTCTTCTTGACCTGAGGACTCGAAACAGGAGGACTACTATGAATCCTCTTGTTTTCCTCGGTCAATCGAGGTATCTCCATCTTCGCTGCCCTCAATTCTTCCTTAAGTTGCTGGTAAAGTTGCTCGATGGAGGGCATCTTGGTTCAGTCCACGGGAGCAAACAAGATACTTCTTCACAGAGTTAAGTACAGGTCACCACTGGGTTAAGTACAGATTCACAGAGAGCACACAAACAGGTCTTCACAGAGCTAAGTACACGTCACCACTGACTAAGTACACGTCACCACTGACTAAGTACACGTCACCACTGCTAAGTACACGTCACCACTGACTAAGTACACGTCACCACTCTTGTGTTCTTATGTTTTGAGTATGACCTTCCTTCTAAGTTTTCACCTCTCCTTACCGCGTGATATAAAAGACAGGTGATCGCTGCTGTACATTCAGTTGGACTGTGAGACAAGAATTATCTTTGACTATTTCCATTTTGTAAGTATGGATACCAGGGATTTTTTCGTGCCAGAGCAGACTGGTGGTACCCAGGAGGGTCGGAAGATGCCGTGTTGGTACAAGTATTGGGGCTTCTGTGCTGATCATCTCAAATCAATGGTAAAATCTACCAAAAGATTTCTCGAAAGGGTTTTACATAACGATTTAAGCTTGTTAAGTGTCAATAAGGTTCGTCTTTCATTAACCTTGGCACAAACCCTGGCATTACGAGTTGAGAAGACGTTGATCAGTATGTCAGGCCAATGGGAAAGTCTTCTCTGGACTATGATTGCTCTCTCCAGACACTGGCGCCCAGGATACAACAAGAAACTTAACGATCTATTTTCATCTCAATTAAAGTCTTGGATACTCCGGATGTTCACTGACCCCTCATTGTGCCCTAATGCGTATCTACGTGTGGAAATGCTTCGCTTTATTTGCATGTGGCCAGATACATACCTTGAAGACACAACTTCTGGCAGGCTTACAGTTGCCGGATTGGTAGCTACCAATGCTTACATGGACGTGTCTCACTTCATGCCCGTTGGAACACAAATCAGCTTATATATCCTCTACAAGGTGCTAGGAATCCTTAATAAATACGGTCATTTAAATGCTGTCGCTGTTGTTGCCGCGCAGCAGGTAAAGAATCTGAAGACTGGAGCAGAAGCAGCTTTCTTCAATCGGCTGTTAAATCTGCTAGGCCAAAAAGCAGAAGTTACACATGCGAGGTTTGTTGCAAACTCTATTAGTGGTGATAAAATTGCGGGTATATATAATAATATTATGAATCTTTTTGAGTTGTTGGTGCTTACGCCACCAACTATAGGCACCTTTCAGTATCCAGGCTTGGCCCAGGCTTCTGCCTCATCTCTGGCCAGAATTGCGTCAACTTTAGTTACACTGATAGCTAAGCATCGAGGGGAGTATTACTTCAAAGTTCTAATATCTCGCTTAGATGACATTTTCCTTTCATTGACCAATGAAGAAAGAACGAAATCCATATATCATGTTCTGAGACATGACCATGCCCAGGTTCTTGCGTCCCTCAAACATCAGGCATCGCAGTTCGGGGTTTCTTTCCATCACTTCCCAACCCCACTAGAGGAATCTCCAGAAGAATGTCCAGAGAAGTTCATAGATAGTGTGACGTCAGCGATGATGGTGGCGCCAGTGTTGCTACATTCATCCAATATGGTAGTGGATGAGTCTACGTTAATCAAACTGCTGCTGGAGTCTCCCTACGACCCCTTCACAAGAATCCCTCTACACAGCGGCTCTTATACTCGTCTGCCGGAACTACAAGCTGACATAATTGGTTGGGCTAACACCCATGGCATCCACGGTATTAATAACAATAATGAAGACATCACAACTTATGTTACCAACAACACAGACTCAACTAATGACGACGACGCTACCGATATTAGGACGGGAATCAGAAGTGTAATTTGTGGTGAAGACGTAACATGTGAACTCTGCAATTTGTCCTAATCCCTTATGAATTTATGTACCTTCACATCGCTTTTCCCTTTAGAAATATGATAAATTTGGTGAAATATTTATTAATAAAGAATAATTACATATGTGTAATGGTTGTTTGATTATATGTTATCTTACAAAATATCGCAAATGTTTTATTCAATATTCTGATTTTTATTATGACTACTGGATGAGAATTATTCTTACATTTAATAAAAACAAGGAAAGCCTTTTTAGTTTATTGAATTTATATGCTAAGTCTATATGAAATGTCTCACCTATGTCCTCTGATCTTTGATGCGCCAACGTGCATGTGTGCTAGATAAGTCGGATGCGCGTAAAGGAGTAAAGAATCTAAATCCGCTATACATTTTGCTGCCTAACCAAGGGCAGGAAGCCTCCCTCTGCACTCCTGTTGCTGTCTGAAGTCTCCACACCTCAGCCAGTACGTGTGATCTGCACGCCATACAGCCAGTGTTGCCTCTCCTCACCGTTCAGGGCATACAGTGCTCCACCAAGCTACAGCTCACCTCCTCAGTGTCCTGTGCCTCCAGAGACGGACTCCACAAGAAACTTTAAAGTTATAGCCAGCTTTCGTGGTCTACCACACGACTTGCCTAACCAATTATTCTCACAGATTTGGCCCCACATCAATTTACATGCCTTAAAATCCCTTCCACTTCTTTCCCCCCTTACCACTCCCCCTCACCCCAAACCCTCCCCTTACTCACTCCTGCCTCTAAATCCTACCCTGCCTCACCTCTTCCCGAACCCAGTTTTTCCCTCCAAAACCTCAAATACTCTAAATCGATTGCCACATCGCCCGGGAAATTTATTGTACCAGATCAGGGCGCTCCCAACTGAAATTTTTAAAAGCAACTCAGCTTCAAACTATTTTCTTGACAGCATTCTACGAAACGTACACCTAAAAACCGAGCCAGCCAAAAACTTCTCACGCGGGCTTCACCATTATTTGACTCCTACACCGCGCAAAATGCACAGTGATCGAAAAACACGAGACTTTTCTCCCGACTCCCTAGACACAACAAAAAAAGATTTAAAATCAAAGACTTTAGAACTAAGAACAAAGTCTCGTTACGAATTTACAGACCAAAAACTCTCCCATCCTCAAAATACCTTTTCAACCCCTTTCTGCCCTCACCTCTTCAACAAGTAATCCTTGCCAAACCATCCGCTTTCCCTCCGAACTCTCTCTTCCTCCGAATTTCCCCCCCCCATCACACAATGCCCTGAAATGCTACAAATTCGGCCACACAAAATCTCAGCATTTTCCCACAAACCTGCTCCAGAGGTTCAGAAACGGGCCATTTTCGGGAACACTTGCGACCTCCCCCCTTAAATGTTCTAACTGGCGGGTCACACACTGCAGTTGCAAACCCTGCCCACTAAAAAGACATTCTCCACCCTCAACCAGCCAACCTCCCCCCTCCCCAACCCCTTCCCTGCACCCCCCTCCCCAACCCCTTTCCCCTTTCACCCCCCTCAACAACCCCTTCCCCACCTCCCTCCCCATTCAATCCCCCCCCCCTCCCCCCAACCCCTGGGCCCCCAATGCACTTGGCCTACCTCTTCTACCTACAACAAAAAACACCAACAAAAACTACAACCCTTTTCTCCTTCACACCACACCCAATTAGACTACAAAACTAACGTCAACCCCCACTGCTGCCCACTCTGCATGGTAATCTCACAAGCTTCCCAACGACTACCACAGTTTTTTAACCTAATCTTGTCTGCTAAAAATTTTCCCTTTTTAAAATTATCCCCCCTTTCCCTGCTTCCTTCTAAGCCTACTACAACCCCCCTCCCCCCTCAAAAAACCCCCCCCCCACTTCCCTCCAACCAGCTTTCCTCCTCCCCTACCCCTCTTCACACTTCCACCCTCCCACCAACACCCCTACTGCGCTGCTAAGCCCACCCCTCCCCCACTTCCCACCCCTTCCAAAGCTTCCACTTCCCCCCCCTTACCATATTTCCATTTTCCCCATCCCTTATCAAGCTTCCACTTCCTTATCCCCTACCAAAAACTTCCACTTCCCTCTCTCCCCCTTTTGCCCACCCCCACCAAACCCAAAAAACTTCACCCAGGTCCAACTCCCCCTCCTCCAAAAAAAATCCACTCAAACCTAAACCTCCCCCAACTCTGACAAAACAGACAAAGAACAAAAAACAGATCCATCTCTTCCTCCCCTCGGGCAGGCCGTAGCCCTACAAACACAAAACCCAGGCACCCTATAAAGGGGTTTAAAATCCAAACTCCTCCCCCCCGACTTTAAACTTTTGCATGACAAACCCTTAAATCCTTTAAGGTGATTCATTCAACGACTTCTTACTTTACAATTAGACACCTAGGGCCAGCTCCTCGAACGAGAGGCCAATATTGTTTTCTAAACAGTACCTGCCCAACCCCCTAAACGACCCCGCCTTTAGGGCTATACGCCTAAAGCCCCCTATAAAACCCCACGTGGGTTGCCACCCTTTGGGCAATTCCAACAAAAAACACTTTTTCCCTCCCTTTCCCCTTTTTTTTCACCAACCTGTCTTGCAGTCAGAATAAACACCCCCCTTTGGCCCCTTTTCTTTTCACCACCTATGCTCGCCCAAACACTATTCTAACATACACGACCTTTCCTTAGTCTTCAACTACACCAACACCCCAACATACTACTAGCTGACATAAAATCCCAAAACCCAAAACCGCCTTTTCACACCCCCTAAAAACCCCAAGGGGTCTCCAATTACTCAACTTCACAACCCAAAACACCTTTTCATCTTGGCCCAGACTCAATACCTTCTAAAACCACACGGGCCAAAGGAAAACCAACATCATTCTGGCAAACCGAGCCAGCCCCCTATTTCAACACTAATCTCACCTGGCCCTATTACAGGCTCGATCCATCCCAGTCATTTTACACACTCCTCCAACCCAACCCCTTTCACCCCCACACCTTCCTTCTCCCACAAAACGCTGACTGGGATGCTTTCAAATAACACATAACAAAATTTAAATTCACCTATGACAAAACCAAACCCATCCGCACGAACCAACTTGATCCACCGGAACCATTACACAAGCAGCAAAAAAAACGCAATACCAAAAAAATCACACCACTCGTTTTTCCTTCAAAACCCTCACTCAAACAAAATACTAATTATCTGCTACCACAACCCCCTTCCTTACAACACTTACCTTTGAAACAATTTACGCAGCCTAACCCAAAACCACAACAATCACTGGTCACAACCATACAACAACAACAACAGCGTATTAAAAACACTAAACCTTTTGGAATTTATCAAAAAAAAAAGAGGCACAACCCCACCAACAAATTTTAAACACACACCCACAACAACCACACATCTCAGACCCGCAGGGTGCTACCCAAAATCTTCAAACACACTGGGAAAACACTTCCACCCTCCCCACCCACCCAAAATTATTCAACACATTCGAAAATGAAAAACTGGAACACTGCCACACCAAAAACAACACCAACGCCCCATACATCTAGACCTCTTACCTCCTCCCAAGAAATCGACACCTTTTCACCAACACGACATTAAAACCTCCTCAGGGGACCTTCCTCCCCAAAGGGTCCGGGACTTCTGGCCCCAAAATATATTATCCGAAAAACCTTCCTGACACTATCATTTCTGCCTACAAAAAACCCCTCAAAGCCTCCCCTTTCCCTTGATACTTCCCTTCCCCTTCAAACGCTACTGCATCCCCCTTCCAAACCCAATAAAGCCCCTGACCCAAAACATCACCCTATCAGCCCCTCGAAACTTTAGGGAAAAACCCTTTTAAAAAATCAATCATCGCCTTCGCAGATACATGGAACACAATTTTTCCCGCTTTTTGAGGGCCCGTTTGGGGTTCAAACACACAGATCCACACAGGATGCCCTTAACCATTTTCAACTCATCCACAAAAACACAAAAAAAAGAAAAAGGACCCCTGGTTTCAAAAACGTTAAAAAAACCTTTGACACTGTCTGGCCGAAGGGGCCCAATACAAACTCGCACTAACTTCAACCTGCCTTCCCCTACTCGTAAAACCCCCTGCAACTTCCTAGACGGCCGTACCCTGAGATCAAATTCCAAGGCTGTTACTCTGACTACTTCACACAAAACCGGGAAAACCCAGGGATCGTCCTCTCCCCACCCTACATTTATAAAACTAACGCATTCCATCACCTGTATACCCCCACTCCCTCACACACCATGCAACGAATTAACAACTTATCACCCCCTGCCAAAAGATACACTCACACACAAAACAAAAAATGAGGGCGACAGGATAGCCCCCTCGGAACAAAATTGGGGGACAAAACCCAAGCACTAAATCCAGCATTACGATTTTAACTACAGGGAAAAGTGATCCTCCATTACCTTCGAGCCAGAACACTGACCCCCGCACTTACATCCCCATCAACAATCGTCACTGTTTTGCGTTAATCTGACTACCTTCTTTTTACACGGGCACATTCACTCAAGGGATCAATGCTATAAGGGCCCTCGGGCATCACAAGCTGAAACATGCCTCTCAAACCACCAAACTACACCCAAAAAAACCCTAATTCGTCCTCTGATAACTACTCTCCTCTAGCCCCTTTTTCCTTTCAGCAAAAAAAAACTTTTCTTAAACTGCAGCGTGTCCAAACAAGGGGCGCGCTGGGTGCTTTAAAGTCAGGTGGGAAGACTTTTGCACAAACGAATCTCTCCATGCCAATTAACATCATGCGCGAATCTGTACGGAAGACGTCATACAGACGATAGACAAACTTTGGACACACATGACACTGGGGCCACCCCTTGAGAAGACATTCGCAGACCCACAAAACCAAAACAACCTTTTCTACCCTTGCTGATCCTGCTCCCAAACCCTATTTACAAAAAAACCTTGGGTTCGCTGACAGGGACCTTCTAGACAGGTACCATTCTCTACCCCGTTCGCCTTAGCTTTTGGGTTAAAACAGGGGCCCCGTTTTACACTTCCCTCTACCCTAAAATCGATGTCCCTTCCTCCTCGCCACCCCCCCTGGGGTCCAAACGAAGACCTGAATTTCTCTTTTCAAAATCTGTCCCACGATCGCCTTCCGCTGGGGAACCCTGCTCATTTTTCACTAAGAACCTCCCCTCCAGCACTATTCTTTTCCCGATCCGTCTTCCCCCCCTCATCCTTTGGATCTTCCCGAACTTTCGTTCTTGGTTCGCGTACATTTATTGGACTGTTGGCAAAATTATCTTTGTCTATTTCCATTTTGTAAGAATGGATACCAGGGATTTTTTCGTGCCAGAGCAGACTGGTGGTACCCAGGATGGTCGGAAGATGCCGTGTTGGTACAAGTATTGGGGCTTCTGTGTTGATCATCTCAAATCAATGGTAAAATCTACCGAAAGATTTCTCGAAAGGGTTTTACATAACGATTTAAGCTTGTTAAGTGTCAATAAGGTTCTTCTTTCATTAACCTTGGCACAAACCCTGGCATTACGAATTGAGAAGACGTTGATCAGTATGTCAGGCCAATGGGAAAGTATTCTCTGGACTATGATTGCTCTCTCTAGACACTGACGCCCAGGATACAAGAAGAAACTTAACGATCTATTTTCATCTCAATTAAAGTCTTGGATACTCCGGATGTTCACTGACCCCTCATTGTGCCCTAATGTGTATCTACGTGTGGAAATGCTTCGCTTTATTTGCAGATACATACCTTGAAGACACAACTTCTGGCAGGCTTTCAGTTGCCGGATTGGTAGCTACCAATGCTTATATGGACGTGTCTCACTTCATGCCTGTTGGAACACAAATCAGCTTATATATCCTCTACAAGGTGCTAGGAATCCATAATAAATACGGTCATTTAAATGCTGTCGCTGTTGTTGCCGCGCAGCAGGTAAAGAATCTGAAGACTGGAGCAGAAGCAGCTTTCTTCAATCGGCTGTTAAATCTGCTAGGCCAAAAAGCAGAAGTTACACATGCGAGGTTTGTTGCAAACTCTATTAGTGGTGATAAAATTGCGGGTATATATAATAATATTATGAATCTTTTTGAGTTGTTGGTGCTTACGCCACCGACTATAGGCACCTTTCAGTATCCAGGCTTGGCCCAGGCTTCTGCTTCATCTCTGTTCAGAATTGCGTCAACTTTAGTTACACTGATAGCTAAGCATCGAGAGGAGTATTACTTCAAAGTTCTAATATCTCGCTTAGATGACATTTTCCTTTCATTGACCAATGAAGAAAGAACGAAATCCATATATCATGTTCTGCGACATGACCATGCCCAGGTTCTTGCTTCCCTCAAACATCAGGCATCGCAGTTCGGGGTTTCTTTCCATCACTTCCCAACCCCACTAGAGGAATCTCCAGAAGAATGTCCAGAGAAGTTCGTAGATAGTGTGACGTCAGCGATGATGGTGGCGCCAGTGTTGCTACATTCATCCAATATGGTAGTGGGTGAGTCTACGTTAATCAAACTGCTGCTGGAGTCTCCCTACGACCCCTTCACAAGAATCCCTATACACAGCGGCTCTTATACTCGTCTGCCGGAACTTCAAGCTGACATAATTGGTTGGGCTAACACCCATGGCATCCACGGTATTAATAACAATAATGAAGACATCACGACTTGCGTTACCAACAACACAGACTCAACTAATGACGACGACGCTACCGATATTAGGACGGGAATCAGAAGTGTAATTTGTGGTGAAGACGTAACATGTGAACTCTGCAATTTGTCCTAATCCCTCATGAATTTATGTACCTTCATATCGCTTTTCCCTTTAGAAATATGATAAATTTGGTGAAATATTTATTAATAAAGAATAATTACATATGTGTAATGGGTGTTTGATTATATGTTATCTTACAAAATATCGCAAATGTTTTATTCAATATTCTGATTTTTATTATGACTAATGGATGAGAATTATTCTTATATTTAATTAAAACAAGGAAAGCCTTTTTATTTTATTGAATTTATATGCTAAGTCTATATGAAATGTCTCACCTATGTTCTCTGATCTTTGATGCGCCAATGTGCATGTGTGCCAGATAAGACGGATGCGCGTAAAAAGTAAAGGATCTAAATCCGCATGTTCAAACTATCGTGAATGGGAAGTAAGGGAAGTAAGGAAATTAGAAAGATGATCGCCGTCAGGTAAATCTGCTGCAAACCAAGTCAAGCGTAGTTGAATAGCATAGAGACAGCTATGTAAGAGAGTTCGAGTGCAAGGGTCAAGATGAGTGGGAGTCACAGTGAGATCTCCCCGGAGGAAGAAACTCGAAGATAAAAGAAGAGCAGAATGTATTGTTACTACAATCAGAACTAAGCACTAAACCCACCAGGGTCATACGGCACTGCAGGGCAGGATGGGCTAAAGATGTACTATGCCAGGTCAAAGATTAAAGATGGGGCTGTCAGCGAGGAGGGCAAAAGAAGGGAAGGGCGTTAGAGCGGTGATGCCAACTGTTGTGAAGGTGTCTGGAGATTACTGTAAAAGTCTGAGAATGGATTACCCCTATGCGAAGCGTTAAGGTCGTGTACAGCTGACCGGGCAGCAGAGTGTCTGCTCGTTGCCCTGAACATTCAAATGATCAGCAGAAAACGACGTCTGTTTTTACTAGAAATGCGATGCAACCAAAGTCGAGTACGAAGAGCTAGAGGATGAAAACCAAATTTTTTAATAGTGCACAAGGCACTTTACTACAGGAATGAGAACTGCATACTATTCAGCCGTGAAAATGCTAGATGATTCTCACAAATGTCCTCTTACAACACTGTCCTAAAACACTGCAGCAAACCCTACACCATCAGAGGATTTAAAACCATCAGTTATTATAAACTGAAACGGCATGAGATGAGACCGTAATTAGTTAAGAAAAAGGGAGCGAGAAGCTACTGTATGTACATGAGCTATCACGCATGGCAGTGGAGAACACACACTGATCGTCAGAATTTTCCAAGGAGGAAGAGAAAGTTGGATCGCGGATGAGAAGAAAAGTGAATACGAAGGTCGAAGTAAGCCGAGGCAGTGATCAAATAAAGGGCCTCTACTAGCATTTGTTAGTGTCCTGTATGTAGAAGGATCGTGAAGGTCATGAGAGCGGACAAAATATCGGAGACAATGAGCATCACGCCTATCGCGCAAAGGTGGAACTTTCGCCTCTGTATATAGGCTCTCCACCGGTAAGGAACGAAAAGCTCCTAGACACAAACGTAATCCATGATGATGAATGGGATCAAGTTTAGAGAGTTGCGGGAGTAGCTGCAGAATATATCTGGTCACCATAATCTAGTTTCAATAAGATTAAAGGAAAGTTAAGTGGATGGAGAGTTCGTCTATCAGCTCCCCAAGAAAGATGAGCGAGGGTTTTTAAGGAGGTTCAGTTGGCTATAGCAAGTTGCTTTCAGGGATGTAAAAGTGAGGTCTCCAGGACAGCCGGCGATCAAACAGAAGACAGAGAAACTTGACTGTATCGCTTTTAGGAATACTAAAAAAATAGTTGTAATGAAGCATTAGAGACAGCAGTGTATCTAGTAAAACTGGCACCGTGGCCTGGTGGCAAAAGCTCTCGTTTCACATGGCGAGGGGTCCGGGTTCGATTCCCTGCGAAGTGATGGAAACATTGGACGTGTTTCCTTTCACCGGTTGTCTATGTTCACCCATCAGTAAAATGGGTACCTGGGTGTTAGTCGACTGGTGTGGGTCGCATCATGGGACAAAACTGACTTAATTTGACCGAAATGCTCTGCATAACAAACAGCTTTCTATATAGTAGTATGCCATTAATGTCTTGTACATGTACTTGTAGTAAATAAAGATATTATTATTATTATTATTTTAGAACCAGAAAATTTAAACCCACGTGGATCCTGGAGAGAGACTGCTACTAGGTGAGTCAGCGCCTTCCTTCACAAACCATAGCAAAACTATCAACATAAAACGATGATCAAATATTAGATGGGAGAACCGAGGCCAGATCTTTAACAGCCAAGAACACAATCCTGAGGGACACCTTCAGTCTGGATATAGTCTGGGAAAAGCATATTATTATTAGCATGGACACAGGAGGGTCTTTGTGAGGGAAAAGTTCAACAGATAGGAGTAGCGAGCGAATATATGGTGACTATAATTTGGCAGTCTGCTTGTTAAGGTAGGGTTAATGTCTAGCTCCTGCTATCCCCTCCCTTTTTCTCCACATGGAAAGGTGACGTGCGGGGCTCCGGCTAAATGGAGAATCACTTGACTAGCGGCTCCCAACACTGCTCTACGTACTCGCCTCTGCTTCTGTCTTAATTTATATATTGTTTAAAAGCTTCACTTTAATTTTGCGACTTAGTTCATCTTGCCCTGACTTTCATGTTGAAATCATTTATTTAAATCCTCACCATTCCTTTTAAATACCATACACTTATCATGTAGAGTGATTTATCGAGCAGTGGGTAACTTTCGTCTTTCTAGCTTGGACTGCCAGCTAGGGTCATCTGGTAACTACAGAGTATTTCTGACAGAGTAGGACCAAACTCAGTTACGAGACGTCACCCACGATCTACTTACCTTATTGTAGCTAAACCCAGGCAGCTACCACTCATTTTTTCAGTGGTGACAGACCTTGACGGATCATTCAAGGCTCGACATAGTGTGGCTAAATTGTCGTTAGATTGTCACGTACCAGCTATGCCCCCCATCCTTCATTATCTTTAACAAAGGCCAGTTTCTACAACGCGCTGTGTCAACAACATCGATATGATCTACTATTACGTCTGTACAAGCTAGCGTTTGATTCAGTTATTTTTATATTTCATTCTTCATTTTTCTTTCAAGTAGGATTAATTCTCATGTTTAATTGTTTTACATTTTTCAGCATAAATTTTAACAATAAAGTGTTTATATTTGTATGTTATTGTTATTTTTCTATTATTATTTTTCCTAAGGAGGAGCCAACCTTGTTAATACTTGCATAAGATCTTACAGGGTTGAGTAAATCTTCACAGCCTCAGAGAAGAAATTTAAGGAAAAGTGGCAGATTACCCAGAAGGCCTAAAGAATGAGCTTGGACCAAGCTGTTATATCACTAGGAAGTATCGCACGCGTTTTCAAGATAAAAAAAAGACCACGATAATTCACTGGTCAACAACCAAAATACTTCCGAGACCAGAGTAATGATTTCCAACTAATTTTAGGTCACTGTTAATGAATATCATGGTTAAAATTGTTAGCTCTGCTTTTCAGTATACACCTACGTATCACAACAGGTTTCAACAGGCTTGTGGCAGTGTTTCTTACCACGCTCACAGTCTCACTGACCTTCATTATTGTTCCAGCAGTCATAGAAGGTGGTTGTGATGTGCAAGTTTATATTTTGAGTTGAAGGGTAGGTGATTTTCTTACCCAAACAGGGCAGATACAGCAAGTACTGCTGCTTTCCAAGTGACTGGGACAGCTGTGCAAGAGGTTCCCACTACAACAGAAGAGACTGGCCACCTCATCAATCATTGGAACCTGGGATGAAAAATGTTCAACATCCACCTCTCAATGAACCAAACAAAATTTTACTACAACCAATACACACAAAACTGAGGTTCATGAAGCTTTGTAAAAGCTATGGATAAATCCGGTCAATGATTAAGGTATTTAACATCAAAATTCCCCTCACTGAGTGATGCTAAGTGAGGGAGTCTTCAATGATCCTCAGATTCGAGAGCTTCTTAAGGATGGTGACTTTGAATCAGGCCTTCATGGAGAGGAGAAAGCTGTTTGGGAAGCATTCATGTTAGTGGCGAAGAGATTTCTCGGAAACAGAAGGGAAGACAACTATGAAGAATTGGTGGAAAACCTCATCAAGACTTACAAGAACATGGGATGTAACATGTCACTTAAAATCCACATTTAGACTTTCCCAGTGAACTGTGAGGCAGTTAGTGACAAACATGGTGAAAGGTTTCACCAAGATATTTCAACCATGGAAAAATGGTACCAGGAGAAATGGGACACAAGAATACTTGCAGACTATTGCTGGACATTGGCAAGAGATGATTCTTCAGCCCACTATAAGAGTCAAGCAAAAAGGCAGAGAGTAGATACGGATTAGAGTTTAAAACATACTGACACATATTGTACGTTATAATAAAATAATCAAATATTACATGTCTCGTATCTTTAAACCTACAGCCAATAAGCATTTTTCAAGGTGATATTTGGATTCAGGACATGAAAATACATAAGAATTAACAATCTCATTTAAGAAGCATACAACTTTTCAAGAAAATGTTGACCAGTGATATAACCAAGAGGTTACTAGCAAAGGTATTATTAACATAGGTATCTAAACGGAGTATGGGGTCGATAGTGGATCAACTTTTACTAAAGCCAAATTGACTAATGGAAAAACTTGTGTGATTCTAAATGCCAAACTAAACGTTTATTTACTACATGTTCCAGCAACTTGCAAACTGTACTAGTCAGAGCTATGGGTCAATAGTGGAAGGCACCATGGCCTGAAGTACCCGATTTATGAAGAGGTAGATTATTATAATTAAAACTAAGCACTAAACAATGATGGTCATACAGCGCTGGTGAAGAGGTAGAACAACAGCAGTTTTCCATGGACGAGGACGAACCCTTTGTGACCAAACAAGATTAAAGGGTTGTGATAAGGCTACAAGGGCCGTCAGATGTAAATACTGAAGCATAGAGATAAATGGTATAAAATACCGTTACGATGGAAAAATAACATGAATGCAGTATGTGATCCTTTATTGACTACGTTTCGCCCACATCGTTATACTGCATTTGTATTTATTTTTTCCAAATACTGAAGCACACAAATATGGATGCCATCAGGTCCAGCTGCCGAAGGAAGGATCAAGTTGACTCAAGTTTTAAAAGTGTAAAAGGTACGATGTGAGACTCCTCTACGGTAGAAAGTGTCTAAATATGCTAACTCTGGTAGACTTGAAAGAAATGAGAGGACTCGGATGTAGCCCTTGAAATATGGTGACTAAGATGTTTTCCATTTACCGTGGCAACTTCACCAGGGTCTGCAATGCTGACAACGGCAGTCCTGAGAATGGGAGCTGGGTCTGCAGAGTGCCAGCCATTTAACTTCCGCACTTCCGCAAGAGAACTTTGATTCTTGAATTTGAAGTCGGGAAACCACCCTTGTCCGCTTAAAATCAAGAAGTCGCTCTGTAGTCCTATTGTGAGGATAACAGCCCCATGTAGGATGCTTCAAACTCACTGCACGAGCACAGGTAGACCAACACCAGGGTACACATTTTTGAGTGCTCCTACCAGCGATTTGGGGGATTGCATTTAAAACTGCAGTTAAGAGAGGTCGCAAATAAGTGAAACAGCTCGTCAGGGAAGGACACTGGAGAAGATCCTTCACCAAAAACGGTTTGAAGAGTAAACGGTCCAATTCACACATTCAAACTGCCAACGTGGGCTACACGGATGTCGAGAATATGTATGGGAAGTTAGGAAGATAGGAAAATGATCGCTGTCATGAACATCTGGGACCACAGAGTAGGCAAAGTCGAGTGCAATTAAAGAGGAACAAATACAGCACTTTTGAGTGCAAAGGTCAAAATGAGTGGAGGTATCCGTATTTAAATCCTGGAGGGAAAGAAGTGAGAAAAGCCTCTAACTGAGCTCCACGAGTGTCACCGTGAGATTCTTCCCAGGGGAAATGATGAGTATTAATATGAAGAGAGGAGGTTGGGAAGAAACCAGAAAATTAACATCAGGGATAGATAGCGGTCGAGAAGGAGAAAGATACGAGAATGTGGTATACCAGCGTGCACAAGTAGTAAACTTTATTTAAATGTCCCACCGGGAAAAGGATCCAGTGAATGCAGTAAGGTATAGTCCAACACAGGATGAATAACAGTGGAGCGCAATTTTGGTTCTTGCAAACATACAGGGAAAAACTGGGAGCAACATGTGAAGCTATCCCCGATTACCCCTGAGACCTCGAATACTCCGCTGTAAATAAGCCACGATCCGCGAATAGAAGCACAACAGTAACATTTAACAGAAGTTGTCTACGGATCAGGAGGGTCAGTAAAGTCAACATGCAGAGGCAGTAGGAAATTAGTAAGGAGTGAAGGATTGGAAGAAAGGCGGTGTGTAGAAGGTTGCATAAAGTGAGAATGTAAAGTGGTGGGGGTGGATTGGTGTCCATCACTGGTTTTGTCTCCTCGATAAACGAAGAGATGGCTCCAATAGTTTGAGACAAGAGGGGTGGAAGTAGCATTGGTGGAGGAGAGAGAAGATGTAGAGTAAAAACTGGAGAACAAAGGAAGACACCAAAGAAGGGGCAGAGGAGTCCTGGCAGGAAGAAATTTTTGTAGACAGAGGCGAGGGAGCAATTGTACTTGGGGGTGGACAAACTTTCACAACAGTAACAGAGGAATGTCATTCCATTTGGAGGCTGAAGGAGAATGAGATTTAAATGAAGTTTTAGACTTTGGAGAAGAAGGGCGTATGAAAGTAGAAACATGAGAGTGGGAATATTAATTTTTTTTTATATTTTTATTTGGTTTAGAAAGACACGTAAGCAAACACTAAAACATATTTATTAGAAAACGTTTCGGTCCTGGGACCTTGGTTAGAAGTGATCAAGGTCCCAGGACCGAAACGTTTTCTAATAAATATGTTATAGTGTTTGCTTACGTGTCTTTCTAAACCAACTTGTCGGTATTTATTACCAAGGTTTATACCATATTTTTATTTAAAACATAGAACAAATACAAGAATGTGTAAGAGTATAATAAAATTAAAAACTATACTGGATATTAACAATAACCTCTATTACACAATCCAGTACAGAAAATAAACACTATAGATAATGTCCATATTACAACCAGATACACAACCCACAAAATATCCTACAAACCCCGCCTTTTACAATAATTACTATTGCCAGTGTAGCCACAGCTGACACTTCTCCCCCCGTAAATATTTATATTCACTGTTCTAAGAAACATACCTAATTATCCTAATTTAGGGTCATACCCTGACCTCATTAAAAACTTAATGAGTATTTACTAATAGTTGGTGGTGCATGAGCATCAATAACACAAAAACATAAAATTACAGACTAAAACAGATATAAACATTACATGCCTATACACCCATATACCTTTATAAGTAGAAGGATATACACCGACAATATATAATATCAATATTAATGTAACAACCATGAAATTCAAGCTCTTATAACATTACATAACGTGAAGTTCACGCTTTAAAATGCAGGAAGATACACCACATGCTACATTATCGGTAAAATACTAGGATATGTAAATATTTTAAAAGAATCCAAGACTATCCAAAGATTATCCAAATGGTTCATCTTGATTTTAGTAAGATAACAATACCATACCAAACTCCTTATAACATCTAACATGCCACATACAAACATATCAAAACTTAACACATTCCACGAGACTAGACTTTCGCTGTGCCTTCTAGCACGTGCCTAACTAGTATTACATACAAATAAATATACAATGAATATTAATTTAGGTTACTAATCCTTATTCACACATAATTACATAATAGGTAATTACTTCAAAAAAAGATGCAGGAACACGTTACAAAAATTGCAAAAACCTCCATGTTTCAAGGAACATAGTGAAAGGAAAACCCTCTCAAGTTAAAATTCACTTGCAAGAACAGTACAAGCGGGACATAATTCGCTACCAAAGAAAAAGTTCATGTTACATATTGTATGTGTTATATATTTATAAATGTTATATATTTAAACTGTCATTTATACCTTCCCCAAGAAGGGAACTAAATAAAACAGATCTTACACACCATCACATTCAGTTCCACAAGTATACCTCCAGTCGCGCACCATCCACCATCACTGCACACCCAAGGAGGTCAGTCCGTTGAATACCCCTGACTCCCCCCCCCCCCCTTTTCTACCAACATACTCACCCCGGCAGTTAAAAACCCGTTATAACGCCCTTAAATTCCCTATTGTTAGTCCTCTATAACTTTCAGAAAAAACCTCACCCCACCTTTTCCCATATATGTCTCTTACCTGGAGGTTACCTGGAGGTTATTCCGGGGATCAACGCCCCCGCGGCCCGGTCCACGACCAGGCCTCCCGATGGATCAGGGCCTGATCAACTCTCTTGCCACACATAGTTCGATAAAACGTCGCCGCCAAAATCCTTCTCAGCACTTCCCCACCCTCCTTCCCCCTCATACCCCACAAAACATATATGCAGTCCACGACTATATATGCTAAACCCCTTGCCACACCCTCATCCACCCCACTCATATCAAGACTCAACGCTCGCAATACCGACGCACCTTGACACCCCACCCTAGCCACTACCCTACTCATCCATACCCTGATGCACTCCAAACCATCACAAAAATAGACATCATGATATGCAGTCTCTTCCCCACTGCATCTGCTACAACCCCCACCCTCGATGACCCTCCTATCTCGGTGCATCGCTCCCGTTGGCAATATACCATGTAGGAAATGATACATAACCTCATGGGCCCTAGATCGTATCCTTAATTTACTAAATCTTTGCCATATTACATCCCATGCATACATGGGGTAGATCCCTTCAACCGGCACCACTATATGTCCCTCTAACAATTTACACAAAGTTCCCACCTTTACTTTTCCTGGTTCCCTGGCTAACACTAAGGCACATAACACTTTTTCACATTCCTTCATTTCTGCTCTCCCATGCCATTTCCGTAGGTGATCATGTACCTTATCTAGCTGACCCCCCCCCTCCATCCACTTGCATGCATCACTTCCTCTAAATGAACGCACATTTCATGAGCTTTTTCAAGTAAAACAAACCCAACCCTCCCTTACATACCGGCAATGTCACTACCTCCCTTCGCAACCAGTTGCGCCCTGAACCCCACAAGAATTTAAACACCATTCTAAGAATACTCGTGATCGCCATTCCTGTTAATGGCAACACTGCCGAAACAAACCAGACTTTACTATATAGTAATACATTGATGACAATTGCTCATTGCCTAAGGGTTAAATGGTGAGGTCGCAGCATTCCCAAGTGTCACTGCACCTGTTCCACCATCCTATTCGAATTATTGACCCTTGCAGCACTCAGGTCAACCTCATATATGACACCACAGATTTTCAAACTCCCAGTCTGATGCTGCATGACATCACATCCCCATTCTAATCTCCATGCCTACTCTCCCAGCCCCATTATCATTGACTTCTCCAGATTTACCTTCATCCCAGTAGCTCTCCCAAACATGTGTACAACTTCCCCTAAAACTCCTAACCGTGTCTCCTCACACACCAGAATAGTTGTATCATCAACATAACCCACTAAGCCAGGCCAAGGCTTCTGCACACCATCTCCCCCCATTCCTTAGATGATCCTCCATCATCCTATAAAAAGGATCCTGAACACATGCAAACAAAAGTTGTGATACTGGACAACCCTGCTGAAGACCCCACTCCATGTTGACTCCCTCCCCCGCACACCCATTGATTTTCACCCTTACCTTTGCTCCTGAGTACAACGTATCCACCCACCCCTCTATTTCTTTGCCAAACCCCTGTCTGAGGAGAACATCTTGCAAAGCCCCTCTTTCCACCCTGTCATAAGCCCCTTGCCAATCCAATGCCAACAATGTCCCTTGCCAAGAATGCCAAGAATGCCCCTCTGCCCCCTTCCATGTCCTCCAGGAACCCCTTTATGATCCCATGGCCCTCAACCATTGACTTAACCGGCAACCCAAACTGAGACTCAAACACCACTCTCCCCACAACACATTTAAGCCTATTCCCAAGAATTTTCGCAAACAGCTTATAATCAGCACAAAGCAACGAAATGGCTCAGTAATCCCGAAGGGTACTCTGCTTTTTACCCCACCACCGTTGCCTGCGATTCTCCCATCTTACATCCGTCTTTCATGGCATTCATTAACCTTACTAGGAAACCCCTTAGCAAACCCCAGTGCTGTACATAAAATTCGCTTGGTAAACCATCTATCCCGGGCACCTTTCCCTTCCTCATATCCATAAGGGCTCTCCATATTTCCTCCTCCTCAGTGACCCCACCCAGTGCCTCCCGATCACTCCTCCCCAGTTTGCACAACACATACTCACATACCTGCCCAAGAACCTTGCCATCCACCCAAGTACTTTTCCCATACTATCTGCATACGCACTCATCCCCATTGTTTCCCGTAATACCTGACCCTCTCGAAAACCCCCCACCAAATAAATGAGTTGCAATCCTGGTATTGTAGTCATTTGCTGTCATACCTTCTGTCCTCGCAGCACGCAAGCCAATGGCTTGTCGCCCCAGAGTACTTCGTCCAGCCCCGCTTGTACGCATACCACTGCAAAATGCTCTTCTTGCAAATCCTTTATCCTGTCCTTCAACATTTGTTTTTCCTCCATGTGGTACACCCCAGCCACCCCTCCCCCATGTAACAATAATTTGACAATCCATACCACAATTGATTAATGTGTTTGCCCTCCCTCACAAAAAATTGACGTATTCTTGCCTTAGCCACACTATCCCACCATCCTACCACATCCTCTTCAGTCCTTCCCTCTGCACAGAGCTGTTCCCAAAATACTGCAAAACCTTCCACTCCCTCCCCATCCCCCAAAACCATCGTATTCAGTTTCCAATAGCTTCCCTGCCTACGAGCCAAAGCTTCTCACCCAACCTCCACTATTACCACCCTATGATCGAAGACACCATCTCAATAGTTTTAAAAGACTCTTCCAAACCCCTCTGAGATAAATATATCCTGTCCAAACGAACTACGTATCCCCGCCTTATAAAAGTATGTTCCACTTCCCACAGACCTCCCCCAAAAGCATCACATAACTGAAGATCTCTAAACAGGCCCCCTAAGACTGAGGAAAAATATCCCGCTCCTCTGGGTTCCACGTCTGCCCTCTTAACTACACAATTCTAATCCCCCCCCAGGATCGCCACAGACTGTAACGTGCATAGGAAGTAGACAAGTTCCTCCCGCACAAGATCCGTCTTTACTTTCACGTCACTTTCTGCTGGGGCATACACACACACAAACCCCACTCTCTCTCCCATCCACCATCCTTCCACACGTAATACTCTCCCCCTCCCCCCTCTTTCCTGTGCAATACAAACGGGCTTGCCTCCCTGATCAACACACCCACTACCCCTTTTAAACGCTCAGACGGCAACACATAAGCCTGGTACCCAGGCACCAGTAATTCACAACCAAGTTTACAATTGTGTTCCTGCACAAAATCCATGTCAACCTTATATCTATTCAAGAACATCCGGAAATACTCACGTTTTACACCATCACACAGATCATTAATATTTATTGTTACACACCTGAGGAGGCCGGTTTAAGGTTTCCCTCCCTGCCTCATTTCAAGACTCTTCCCTTTCTGACCATTCCCCTGGTCATTGCTTTTGCCACGTACTCCACCCTCCTTCCCAACCATCCCCCCCTTCTGTTGTGGCCCTCTCTTAGAGTCACTCTGGGTACCATAACCCCATGCCTTTTTCCCTGGCCTTTGCACTGACATCAGAACATCGTCCGAATCTGCATCCGCCGCCCTTTTCCTCGTTGCTCCCTCCGTCTCCATATCTGTGTCCTTGGAGTCCTCACAATGGACTTCCACCTCTACCACCCTTAATTCGCCTCCATGTCCTTCCATGACACTCGCACTGTCCATCACAGGTGCCACCTGGTCCTCCCTCCTCCAGCACACACCTCCTTCCGCCATGATCACAGGTTCCTGCTCGCTGCGACTCTCCCTCTCCACCTCCGTAGACTGTAGCATAGCCTGTAACACCGTCGCCAACTCCTCATCGATAGCTTTCACTTCTGCACCCACTTGCACCTCCTCACTCGACAACTGTACTGTCAATGGGCTGGGTGATTCATGAGTCACCACTTCCCCTTCCGATTCCACATGCGCAGGTCCTCCGCCTCTTGCCGGCCCAGGAGCCATATTCCGCTTGCCACAATCTGCCGCCATATGGTCATATTCGCCACACAGTCGGCACGTATGCCCCTGCCCGGCATACACCACCATTACCTGGGTTTTAAACTCCTCGAGATATACATACGAGGGTTTAGGATGTCTCACCGTCATCTTGAGATTGAAAGTACCCTCCGGAAATCCTGCATAAGCTCCTTTTACCCATTTTCCAGGTTGGGCTAGATGCACAGTCCCATATCTTTCGAAAACACTTCTGATATCTGCTTCATCAGCCTCAAAAGGCATGTTGCGGAGCTTGACCCACGAATAATGTCTTGATACATTCGTCAACCTGACCCCTCACTGCTGGTGTTACGTTAATGCTGACATCTTGGTAACGATCCACCAATGCTTCATACACTTGAGCTGTTAGCACTTTCACGAATATTCTATAAATACCATTTAGTGCCACTCCATACAAATCTTCGTCTCTGATGCCGTATGTCTCTCTTATAATTTTGGGCAATAACACATCGACTGACGTAGGCGTTAAAGCCCCAATAATGAGCTCAATGCCCACAGTATTTGCTCTCTGGCGCACACCTAGTGCCATATTGTTTTCTGAGTAGCTCGTCTGGGTAAACAGTAGAGGGGTGCAAAGCACGACCGCACTCTACCTCATCCAGGCAGCGAATGAATATTAAGTAGGGACAGTAAGAGACGAGGTTGGAACCTCAGAGCTTAGGGCCGCAAAAGGGATGGAAACGGAGGTAACTGTCAAAGTAGGGGATACAGAGGCATCTGTGGAAGCAGGCACCACCGAGGTCTTAGGCCGTCTAGCGACCTTAGAATAGGAGCCGCAGGAGTCTCCCTTGAAGGCGGAGATGGGAAACTCGTGTCGTAATCTAAACTCACCTTCTCTAAGACGACAGATCTCCCTTTCCTTTAAGAAAATTGGGAAACTGCGAGAATAGTTAGGATGAGCCTCTGCAGTTAAGGCAAGAGGGAGGGTGGCTGCAGAACTGACTGCTATGGTCAGCTGCACCACAGACAGGTCTTTCTGCCACTGACCTGCAGTATTTCGCTGGGCGGCCAAAGCACCAGTGATTTTAGCATTTTGGTAGTGTAGAGATGACCTCCCATACTTTTAAGCACTGTTCCGCTATGTAAACATAAGGTTGCAATTCACGGTTGTCGAAAGTTAACTTTGCTATGTTGCAAGAACAGTTCCTCCGTCAGCGGGCAAGTAATATGATTATTATAATTATCAAAGTTTGAGCAATAAATTGGTTGTTGTCAAAGAGTCAGAGGAAGAGTCAAAGGTGGGGCCGTCAGCAAGGAGCAAAGAAAAAGTTAAGGTATTAGAGCTGTGACGTGTTGAGTGAGTGTTCCGGAGATATAGACGATTGAAGAAATACACACTAGGTCGGTTGGTAACATATATTGAAAGAATCTTGAGGGGAGAAGCCCAGGCCTACCTATCGAGTCTATGCCTATGGTTCAAGTGAGAAGGATGCCTGCGGGCAAGCTCTCACATGCCCGGGGCTCGGTAAATTCTGCATGCTTATTGACAGGACAGTTCAATAGAATATGGCAAACTGAAACCAACTTGAATTCCCACAGAGTGGAACAGGGCGCCACTCCATGAGATACTCCCGAAATGCTGTACGCAGATTATTATTATTATTAATTATATTTTATTTAAAACTTTATATACATAATACACAGGTAATTCAAACATAACTAGACGTGAAATTACAACTAAACTCAGAAATTAAACTATATGAACCCGCAAGTGACTCAGACTATATATACAAAACTTCATTTAACTGTTAAACATGAGAGAGGAACGTATATTCATTAAGTTTATCACAGTTTATGTATGAATATTCATCCATTGGCATTACAACAGTTAAATGAAACACATGTAATGCAATATTCACACAAAATACGTCCATCACATAATACACAAATTTATAAACAATTTATTACAGTTTATTACAGTTTTATAAACACTTACACTGTTCCTTCCAACAAAGTGGAACTGGAAATTAAAATGAATGTTCAGTACAATATACACTTCAACCTCTCAAAAGTTAAAACTATATCTACCTTTAAGTGGCTCAACAAAATATCAAAAATACGTTCATTCGCCGCCTAGACAGAGGCTTTGGTGGACGTGGAGTTAGAGCTCCATCGTACACGAGTGTAGTTTCCTTGAAGGACGCATCAGATCTAGAGATCACAGGTTATGTGTTGTCTACTGGACGTTGAAAAGGTGGCGTGGCTCTCTTGGTGGGGAAGTCTTGCAATTTTGTGTACCATTGTAGTGGTGACATTGCAGACCTGGAGAGTGTACAAAGAACTTTCACGGCACACATAAGTACGATAAGGCACCTGAATTACTGGGAACGGTTGAAGATCCTTGATCTGTATTCCCTCGAACGCAGGCGAGAGAGATACGTGATAATATACACTAGGAAGGTCCAGGAGGGATTGGTACCCAACCTGCACACGAAAATCACTCCACATGAAAGCAAAAGACTCGGCAGGAGATGCAACATTCCCCCGATGAAAAGCAGGGGCGCCACGAGTACACTGAGAGACAACACAATAAGTGTCCTGGGCCCAAGACTGTTCAGTTACCTCCCAGCATACGTAAGGGGGATTACCGATAGACCCCTGGATGTTTTCAAGAAGGCACTGGACAGGCACCTAAAGTCAGTACCTGACCAACAGGGCTGTGGTTCGTACGTCAGCTTGCGTGCGGCCAGCAGTAACAGCCTGGTTGATCAGACCCTGAGCCACCATGAGGCCTGGTTTCAGACCGGGCCGCGGGGGCGTTGACCCTCTCAAGGTAAGCTCCAGGATAGAGTGGGGAAAATTTGTTCTATGCCTCTAGTATGTGTGTATGCGTCAGCAGAAGGGAATGTAATTCTTAAAAATAATTTCGTTAGGGAGGATTTAGTATTTTTTTCCTTAGATCATTGCCGACTTTAGCCTTTGTGAGAGGAGACTAGAATTGTGTTGTCCGGAAGAATATAGTCCAAAGACGGGCGGGGAGTTATTTCCGTTTTGAGTGAGCTGTTGCGTGATATGTAACTGAAGAATGTGTTGTATGTCAGAAGTGTTACCAGCCCAAACATGTGAGGAGGGATTATGGGGCCAGATTCGATAGAATTACGTTAAATTATCCGTAATTGTGAGTTCAGTATGCACGGTGACAGCTGCAGTTCTGACGGAGGTGGGATGGGACACACTGGCGCAGCGCGTCACAGAGGTTACTTTTGGATGTAGACCTGCTCACACTAGTAATAATATACTTATTTCTGCAAGTACAAGATATACAGATCATAGCTGACATCAGTGACATACTACTATATAGAAAGCCGCTTGTTATGCAGAGCATTTCGGGCAAATTAGGTAAATTTTGTCCCAGGATGCGACCCACACCAGTACACTAACACTTAGGTACCCATTTTACTGATGGGTGATCATGGACAACCGGTGTAAGGAAACACACGCAATGTTTTCCACCCTTGTCGGGAATCAAACCCAGAACCTCAGTGTTTGAAGCCACCAGGCCATGGGCCACCTGGATGGTTCCACTGTGACTCCGTCTCCTGCTCTGGCTCACATGACTACAGTATGTAAGTTACTTCCCCGATCATATGCTGTATTTTCTTCAAGATTGATTTACCGAACACATCGATTCCAGGCTGAGGGACTGATTACCTCAACTCTTCCTCCCATATACTGCATGTGTCTCGTGGTGAGAGGTAAACAAATATCGGGGGTGTGAGGAGGGCTTGGTGGGATGAGTGGTGAAACCTACCATACGAAAGTTTTATGTAAAGGAAGGTAGTAGGTATAATACCATGAGACACGGGTTATTAGATTATTATGAGGATATACGTACTGCGTCAATGTTACAGGAAGGGGCGGCTCAGGAGCTGTAACGTATGGAGGAAATAGAAGGCTTGAAGTGTTTGATCTGGGATTTGCATAATGAGTTTTATGACGCAGTGCGTGTACAAGCTGCGGATGAGGAGGTTTTATGAGGAGACGAACCTCCGGTGCACAGCAGTAGCGGAGGCAGCGACTACTATTCCATGTTTAGAGCTGCACTGTAATATATTCTTGCTGGAAGGATAGGTCCTGAAAACAACTGAAGCGATAAGGAGTGTCCGTGGACAAGTTGTATGAGAAGTTGTTGGGAAAAGAGGATAGTGGATGGGGGAGGGCTGTGTTCGACGTTTGCAAGGAAATTAGATATAATCTCAAGAGAAACAGGATAACGTTAGGAGGAGCTACTAACGAAGGGGAAGTTTTAGGGCAATATCGGCAATGTTGGTTTGATGGGATACCAGCTATATTTTATGTAAAGCATTGGAAGTTAATGAGAGTATTTTGATACGCCTCATAAATGTCATGAAAGAGGCGGTAGTCGTGCTCCTCCCAAAGGGTGAGGCGCAGGTAGGGATCTGTAATTATTGTTCTGTTTCACTTTTATGTGGGGATTATATACTCTTTGCTAAGGTGTTTGGGAATGGAATAGTGTCGTGGGTGGTGCTGTGTCACCAGGCCAGTACAGTATTACGGGAAGATCCATGTTAGCTGGTCATCATGCCATTAGTGATGATTTTGCGAGTTAAAACAGGAGAAAGGGAAGGGCGCGTTATTCACCCTTAACTGGAAAGGTGCATATGATTCTATAAGAAGAGAAACGATGAGAACTATCGCCCTTGGGCAGGAGTTAGGAGGGGAAATAACGAGGTGGAATGATACATTGTTATTGTGTAATGGAGGCTAAACAACAAGGCAGTGGTATATTTGAGTGGGTTTACATCTGACCTTGCAGCGCCGCTGTGTGACCCTGGTGGGTTTAGCGCTTATTTTTTCATTATAATGCTAAAACACTTGACCTTATTTTCACTAACAATGACGACATGGAACGATATATGACAGAACCAAAGATAATTAATTCTGATCACAGCTTAATCGAGTCAGACTTGCATGCACAAGTGACCTGACCAGCAAAATGCACTCATTTATGAGAGTACATTCAGCAAATTCAACATCAGAAACAAGAGTGCATCACAGTGGTAGTGAGATGGAGAGTGTCACAGAGTGGTAGTGGGATGTCACACACAGTGGTAGTGGGATGGAGAGTGTCACAGAGTGGTAGTGGGATGTCACACACAGTGGTAGTGGGATGGGGAGTGTAACACACAATGGCAGTGGGATGGAGAGTGTCACACACAGTGGTAGTGGAATGGAGAGTGTCACACACAATGGAAGTGGGATGGAGAGTGTCTCATACAGTGGAAGTGGGATGGAGTGTCACACAGGGGTAGTGGGATGTCACACACAGTGGTAGTGGGATGGAGAGTGTCACACAGTGGTAGTGGGATGGAGAGTGTCACACACAGTGGTAGTGGGATGGAGAGTGCCACACAGTGGTAGTGGGATGTCACACACAGTGGTAGTGGGATGGAGAGTGTCACACAGTGGTAGTGGGATGGAGAGTGTCACACACAGTGGTAGTGGGATGGAGAGTGCCACACAGTGGTAGTGGGATGTCACACACAGTGGTAGTGGGATGGAGAGTGTCACACAGTGGTAGTGGGATGGAGAGTGTCACACACAGTGGTAGTGGGATGGAGAGTGTCACACAGTGGTAGTGGGATGGAGAGTGTCACACACAGTGGTAGAGGGATGGAGAGTGTCACACACAGTGGTAGTGGGATGGAGAGTGTCACACACAGTGGTAGAGGGATGGAGAGTGTCACACACAGTGGTAGTAGGATGGAGAGTGTCACACACAGTGGCAGTGGGATGGAGAGTGTCACACACAGTGGTAGTGGGATGGAGAGTGTCCCACACAGTGGTAGTGGGATGGAGAGTATCACACAGTGCTAGTGGGATGTCACACACAGTGGTAGTGGGATGGAGAGTGTCACACAGTGTTAGTAGGATGGAGAGTGTCCCACACAGTGGTAGTGGGATGGAGAGTGCCACACAGTGGTAGTGGGATGTCACACACAGCGGTAGTGGGATGGAGATTGTCACACAGTGGTAGTGGGATGTCACACACAGCGGTAGTGGGATGGAGAGTGCCACACAGTGGTAGTGGGATGTCACACACAGCGGTAGTGGGATGGAGATTGTCACACAGTGGTAGTGGGATGGAGAGTGTCACACACAGTGGTAGTGGGATGAACAGTGTCACACACAGTGGTAGTGGGATGGAGAGCGTCACACACAGTGGTAGTGGGAGGGTGAACATACAGTAGTAGTGGGAGGGCGAACATACAGTAGAAGTGGGAGGGTGAACATACAGTAGTAGTGGGAGGGGGAACATACAGTAGTAGTGGGAGGGGGAACATACAGTAGAAGTGGGAGGGGGAACATACAGTAGTAGTGGGAGGGGGAACATACAGTAGTAGTGGGAGGGTGAACATACAGTAGTAGTGGGAGGGTGAACATACAGTAGTAGTGGGAGGGAGAACATACAGTAGTAGTGGGAAGAGGAAGCATGCAGTACAAGTGGGAGGGTGAACATACAGTAGTAGTGGGAGGGTGAACATACAGTAGTAGTAGGAGAGTGAACATACAGTAGTGGGAGGGTGAACATACAGTAGTGGGAGGGTGAGCATACAGTAGTAGTGGGAGGGTGAACATACAGTAGTAGTGGGGGGGGGATATCAGTAGTAGTGGGGGGGGAAAACGCAGTACAAGGAGGGTAAACATACAGTAGGGGGAGGGTGAACATCCCAGTATAGTGGGGGGTAAATACAGTAGGAGAGGGGAAACATACAGTAGTGGGAGCGGAAACATAGAGTAGTGGGAGCGGGAACATACAGTAGTGGGAGCGGGAACATACAGTAGGGGAGCGGGAACATCAGTAGTAGGGGGGGAACATACATAGTGGAGCGGGAACAAACAGCAGTGGAGAGGAAACATCAGTGTAGGAGGGGGAACATACAGTAGTGGGGCGGGAACATACAGTAGTGGGAGGGGGAACATACGTAGTGGGAGCGGGAAAACAAAAGAGTGGGAGCGGGAACATACGTGGGGAGGGGAAATACAGTGTGGGAGGGGGAACATACAGTAGTGGGAGCGGGAAAACAGTAGTGGGGGGGGAAATACGTAGTGGGAGCGTGAAGATACGTATGGGAGGGGGGAACATCAGTGTGGGAGGGGAAATACACTAGGGGGCGGGAACATACAGAAGTGGGAGGGGAACTACAGTAGGGGGAGCGGGAACATACAGTAGTGGGGGGGGGGAACATACAGAAAAGGGGGGCGGGAACTTCATAGTGGGGGGGAACATTCTAGTGGGAGGGGGAATATACAGTTGTGGGAGGGGGAACATCGGTTTTGAGGGGGAACATCATAGTGGGCGGGGGGAACAAAAGTAGTGGGAGGGGAACTACAGTAGCGGGAGGGGGAACATACATTTGTGGGGGGGAAACATACAGTTGTGGGAGCGGGAACTTTAAAGAGTGGGAGGGGGAATATACGTAGTGGGGCGGGAACATCGGTTTGAGAGCGGGAACATACAGTAGGGGGGAGGGGGGGAACATCAGTAGGGGGGGGGGAACATACAGTACGGGAGGGGGAAAATACGTAGTGGGCGGAACAACAGTAGTGGGGGGGGAAACATCCAGTTGGGACGGGAAATTTACAGTAGGGGGAGCGGGAAAGTAAGTAGTGGGAGGGGGGAAACATACAGTAGGGGGGAGGGGGAAAAATTCCAGTAGTGGGAGGGGGAACATACAGTAGGGGAGCGGGAACATACATAGTGGGAGCGGGAAAATACGTAGGGGGGGGCGGGGAAACATACAAAAAAGGGGGGGGGAACAACAGTAGGGGGAGGGGGAACATACAGTAGTGGGGCGGGAACTACAGAGGGGGGCGGGGAACATACAGAATGGGGCGGGGAAATCAGTAGTGGGAGCGGGAAATACAGTAGTGGGAGCGGAACATACAGTATGGTGGCTGGGAACAACCGTAGGGGGAGGGGGGAACTACATTGTGGGGCGGGGAACATACATAGGGGAGCGGGGAAATTACATTTGTGGGAGCGGGAACTACGTAGGGGGGAGGGGAACATGCAGTAGGGGGGGGGGAAATACAGTAGTGGGGGGGGGAACATACATATGGAGGGGGGGAAACATGCATAGGGGGGAGCGGGGAAATGCATTGTGGGAGGGGGAAACATCAGAAGTGGGGGGGGAACAGCAGTGTGGGAGCGGGAACATCAGTGGGGGAGGGGGAACAGTAGTGTGGGGGAAAATTTCATATGGGAGCGGGGAAATCAGATGGGAGCGGGGAAATAAGTGTGGGATGGGGGGAACATACAGTAGTGGGAGCAGGGAACATACAGGTGGGGGGGGGGGAAACATACAGTAGGGGGGAGCGGGGAACATACAGTAGTGGGGCGGGGAACATCTATGGGGGGGGGAACATACAGTAGTGGGAGCGGGGAACATCATAGTGGGGGGGGGAACTCAGTAGTGGGGCGGGGAACTACAGTAGTGGGAGGGGGGAAACATCAGTATGGGAGCGGGGAAGTACAGTGTGGGGCGTGGAACATCGTAGGGGAGAGGGAACTACATTGTGGGGGCGGGAACATACGTAGGGGGAGGGGGGAACTACAGTAGTGGGGCGGGAAAATACAGTAATGGGGCAGGGAACTTACATTTGTGGGGGGGGAACAACAGTAGTGGGTGTGGGGAACTACAGTTTTGGGAGGGGGGAAATAGAGTAGTGGGGCGGGGAACATACGTAGTGGGAGGGGGAAAATTTCAGTAGGGGAGCGGAAACATACAGTAGGGGGGCCGGGAAAATACGTAGTGGGGGGGGAAAAAAGTAGGGGGGGGCGGTGAACAACAGGTGTGAGCGGGAACTAACTGGGGGGGCTGGAACAACAGTGTTGGACGGGAAATACGTAGCGGGAACATATAGAGTGGGGCGGGAACGACAGTATGGGACGGGAACATACTTATTGGGGGGGGAAACAACGTAGGGGAGGGGGAAATACATAGTGGGGGGGGGAAAAACAGTAGGGGGGAGCGGGAACATACAGTGGGGGGAGCGGGAACATACAGTAGGGGGGAGGGGGAAAACAAAAGGGGCGGGAGGGGGAACATACAGTAGTGGGGGCGGGGAACATACAAGGGGGACGGGAACTACAGTAGCAGGAGGGGAACTACAGTATGGGGGGGGGGGGAACATACAGTAGTGGGGCAGGAACAACGTAGTGGAGGGGGAAAACATACAGTAGTGGGAGCGGGAAAAACAGGTGGGACCCGGGAAACTACCTTTGCGGGAGCGGGAACATATAGTAGGGGGGGGGGGAAAATACAGAGCAGGAGCGGGAAATACAGAGTGGGGGGGGGGAACTACAGTAGTGGGAGCAGGAACTACAGTATGGGAGCGGGAACTACAGTAGTGGGAGGGGAACATACAGTAGTGGGAGCGGGAACATACCGTAGCGGGGCGGGAACTACATAGTGGGAGCGGGGAACATACCGTAGCGGGAGGGGGAAATACAGTGTGGGAGGGGGGGAACATACAGTGTGGGAGCCGGAACAACCGTTTGCGGGAGGGGGAATTTTAAAGTAGGGGGCGGGGAACATACAGAGTGGGGCGGGGACAGTGTGGCCGGGCCCTTTCATTCATCAATGTATGGTAACTTCATCAACCACCATCAAGTATCTCGTGTTTTTACAAAGCTCAGATTTTTTTCTGGTCAAAAACTCCCCCATTTTTGTACAGTATTCTTTTGGCATTCAGAAATAACCAACATAGCAGAGGGGAAAATTACTACGACGTTTCGGCCCCACTTGGCAATTTAAATGTCTCTATTAATTTTCCAAGTCAGACCGAGCGTCTCATAATTTACTTTCCCAAATGTGGGTATATGTATTTGTTTTCGTCCGTCCAGGTATCTGTGGCCGAGTGAGTTTATCATCACTTAGGAACCTTTTCAGCCTTCCCTGACATGGCTTCCAATGCTGCTCTTTTGATCTCTCTCTCTCTCTCTTCTTCTCTCTCTCTCTCTCTCTCTCTCTCTCTCTCTCTCTCTCTCTCTCTCTCTCTCTCTCTCTCTCTCTCTCTCTCTCTCTCTCTCTCTCTCTCTCTCTCTCTCTCTCTCTTTCTCTCATATTTATATTTTCAACAAACGGGCTGTATCCCACCGAGGGCAGGTGGCCTAAAAAGGAAAATGAAAGTTTTTCTTTTTAAATTTAGTAATTTATTCAAGAGAAGGGGTTACCAGCATCTTGCTCCTGTATGGCTTATGGAGGAAGAATTCTGTTCCACTTCCCAATGGAGAATATGTATGTTTGTATATATATATATTATTATTATCTTTTTTTTTTATTATCACACTGGCCGATTCCCACCAAGGCAGGGTGGCCCGAAAAAGAAAAACTCACCATCGTTCACTCCATCACTATCTTGCCAGAAGGGTGCTTTACACTACAGTTTTTAAACTGCAACATTAACACCCCTCCTTCAGAGTGCAGGCACTGTACTTCCCATCTCCAGAACTCAAGTCCGGCCTGCCGGTTTCCCTGAACCCCTTCATAAATGTTACTTTGCTCACACTCCAACAGCACGTCAAGTATTAAAAACCATTTGTCTCCATTCACTCCTATCAAACACGCTCACGCATGCCTGCTGGAAGTCCAAGCCCCTCGCACACAAAACCTCCTTTACCCCCTCCCTCCAACCTTTCCTAGGCCGACCCCTACCCCGCCTTCCTTCCACTACAGACTGATACACTCTTGAAGTCACTCTGTTTCGCCCCATTCTCTCTACATGTCCGAACCACCTCAACAACCCTTCTCAGCCCTCTGGACAACAGTTTTGGTAATCCCGCACCTCTTCCTAACTTCCAAACTACGAATTCTCTGCATTATATTCACACCACACATTGCCCTCAGACATGACATCTCCACTGCCTCCAGCCTTCTCCTCGCTCCAACATTCATCCCCCATGCTTCACCCCCATATAAGAGCTTTGGTTTTAAAAAAATTACCTCAATTTTCCCCTTTTGCCTCCAAGGAAAAAAGTTTTTTTGTCTCCACGGGACCCCTAAGTGCCCCCCACCCCTTTTTTCCCCTCATCAATTCTTTGTTTTCCCTCATCTTTTAGACCCACCCGTGATATCTGAATACATTCACCCCCCTCCATACTCTCTCCCCCCAAATCTGATTCCCAATTTTTTATCCCCTTTAATTTTTTTTGTTTTCTCAAAAACCTTATTTTTCCCTTTATTCATTTTTAATTTTCTTTCTTTTGCAAAAATCTACCAAATTCATCCCCCCAATCTCTGAAAATTTTCTCAAAACCCCCTTTTTTCCAAAGAGCACAGTTTTCATCGGGAAAAGAGAACTGTGACAACTCCCACTTTATGTGTGATTCTTTTTTTTTAAAATCCCCCGCCTCTTGCCAAGACCCCGCTTTTACTTCTTTTTACAACCCATCTATAAATTATTAAAAAACCAGGGGGAACAAAACACATCCTTGTCAAAGGGCCCTTTTTTTTACGGGAAAATTTAATTTCCCTTTTCCTACATACTCAAAATTGAACCTCACTATCCTCGAAAAAACTTCACTGCTTTCAGTAACCTACCTCCTACACCATACACCTCCCAACTTTCTGCCACTTTGCTCCCCTATCCCCCTGTCATACCCCCTTTTTCCCAAACCCATAAACCCACAAAGACCTTTTTTAAACCTTTTTAAAATCCCTGTTCACTTATTTGTTTCACTGAAAAAACACCTGGTCCACCACCCCCTTCCTTTCCTAAAGCCTCCGGGTTCATCTGTTTATCCTTTTCTCCTCTTACTTTTAAATTTTTCTTTCAATAAAAACCTCCCCATACATTTTAAACCGGGTTTATTACTAAACCCGTTTTTACCCCCCTTAAAATTTTTTGCCCTCTCTTTCGCCCCCTTTGCCTTTTTAAAAAGGGAAACTATTTTTTGTTTCTCTGCCAATCCCTAGGTACCTTACCCTTTTCCTTTACATTTATTAAAAAATTTCCCACCAACCACCCCAAAATTATCCCCCCCGTTTTTAAACATTTTATCTTTTTCCCATAACCCCGGCTGCCTTCCCCCCTTTCATTTCTACCTATGCCTCACGAATTTCCCCCCACACTCAAAAATGGCTTTTCCTCACTTCTACAAGATGTTATTCCTCCTTGCCTATATACGAAACAAAGTTTCCCCTATTTTTCATAACATTTAAACAATTCCTCAAAATTTTTCCCCCCATTTTCCCCAAAAAACCTTAATCTCCATTTAATAACTCCCCTCCCCTATTTTTTAACTGCCCCAAATCCATTTGTTCTTTTGGTTTTTCCTTAAACCTTTTTAAATCTCACCCCAAAAAACTTTTTCTTATTTTCAAAAAAAATTTGTTGATAACATCTCCCCACTCTCTCTTTTGCTCTCTTTTTCATTTTTCACCACTCTTTTAAACCCTCCTTTTTTTTCTAATATACTCTTCCCCCCTTGCATTATTTTTACTTTGAAAAAAACTTTCATATGCTAATTTTTTCTCCCTTATTTCCTCTCTTTAATCATTTTCCCAACCAATCGTTTCCTCTTCCCCCCCGCACCCACTTTCCTTAACCACAAACTTCTGCGAACATTTTTAAACACTCCTTTTTTAAACCTACCCTTTTCCCTTTTTGCCCCCTTTTGCCTAGCTCTCATTAGCCCATCTATCCTCCAATAGTGTTTTTATCTTCCCCTAACTGCCTCCTTTTTTTAGTTTACAAACCTTCAACTCTCCCCTCCCTAAATGCTTTATTCCCCTTTGTATCCCATCTACCTTTTACTCTCAGTGTAGCTAAAATAGAAAGTGTTTGATATATCTGGGGCCCCCTCTATAAAATGTACACCCTGAATTTAAACTCAACAGTTTTTTTATTACATACTTTAAACCCAAAACAAACTACTGTCTTTCGCCCTACATCATTTCTTTTTATACTTTTTACCCTCTTTTTCTTAAAATATGTGTTACCTAAAACCCAAAACCCTTCTATACAAAGTTAAATAAAAGGGCTCCCATTATCATTTACACCGGGGCCCCCCCAACCCCTTCCCCTACCAACCCTCTCTAAAAGTTTCTCCTATTATATTTATATAAAATATATTTTATATATAATATATATAAAATATATATTAATATTATATTATATATATATATTTTATATATATTATATAAATATATATATTTTTATATATATTTATTTATATATATTTATATAAAAATATCAAAATTATGCAAAAAAAACCATGTGAAAAAATTTGTGAAATTCCAAGTGCTTTCGTGACTTCTCCATTATCAAGGAACTAAAAAAAACAAAAATAAAAGGGAAGGCAAAAAAGGGTCAAGACTACACCTCACCATAAATCCCACAAAAAGCAACACCTCACACCGCGTTGCCCGACCCCCCTACTCTTTTGGAAAAAAAACCCTTAATACTCTACCCAAAAATTTAAAAAATTTATTATTTTTTTTAAATGGTCTTTAAAATTTTTTCCCAAATTTTTTTAAATTATAAATGAATCTAATTTTTTAAAAAAACCCCAAAAAAAAAATATTCTTTTTTTTTTCAAAAATGTTTTTTTATGAAACTTGATTCAATTATTTTCCCTTTGTCGACCATGGACTTGCTTGATATTTACTTTTCAGCTTTTTGGGAAAATAAGTTGGATGGTTAAAATCTCTCACATGAATAAAAAAAGGGGCATTAAAATTTCCTTGTCCAGTTCTAATGATATTTGGTTTTTAAAAAATCTTATTTCAGAGTTTTTAAAATTTTGACAGTAAAAAAATTTTAAATACTTATTGTACAAGGAATTTTTATAGACACATCCGTAAAGCTTTTTGGGGGGGGAATTCTTTATCATTTTTTTACTGTATAAAGTTTTTAAAAAATAAAACTTTGACATTAAACTTTTAAGAAGAGAAGCATATCAACCAAGTTTTCATGGTAAGGGAAAAAACCCAACTTATTTTTTTTTTGGGAATAAGGTTGGTTGAAATTTTGGGGATTTTTAAAAAAGTTTTCTAGAAATTTTAAAAGATTTATCAATTATGTTTCTTGGGTATTTCAGATCATTGGCTAATTCTAAATTTTTGGATTTTTCTTCATCTAGGGAACTCTGGACTAAAAATTACGTGAAAAAGTCTCAAAAACATCGAGGGAAAAAAACGGACAGTTTAACTGTATCTTGATGTGAAGAATAACAGGTATTTTGGAAAACAGTTTTTTGTAGGTTTTCTATAAATTTTAAAAATTTGGGAAGTCATTATTCCCCTTTAATTGAAAATCTAGAAAAGGAAATGAGTTTTTTTCCCTTTCATATCAAAAATTTAAAGTATTTAGAAGGGGCTAAGCTTTTTAATTTAACAAAGGAAATAGTTTATATCTCCCTTTTTCTTGGGCATAATACAAACTTATTTCAAAATACCCGAACCATTTACCCTCTTTTAAAAAGGATTGTATTAAGCATTTTCTTGTTTAAAAAAAATTCCTTGTATGGTTTAAATAAAAACAGGTAAGAGGGGGATTTCCCATTGTCATACCAAATTCCCTGAGTTTTTAAAACTTATCACAAAAATAAAATTTTGCATCAACAATAAAAAGGGTTTAATAATTTTTAATGATAGTAGGAACTGGCAAGGGTTTAAAATTTTGAAATTAAAAATTTACTTCAGAAAAAGAAGCTTAAAAAATCATAAACAGGAACTTTTGTAAAAAAAGAAAATCAAAACTAACCTTTTTTAAAATCTTTTAAAGTAAGTAAAAGAGTTTAAAATTTACCCAACCCTAAATCTATTTTTTTTTTAACATTAAAGTTGGGAATTTTTTTCTACAATAGGGCTAAAAATGTCGAAAAAACCATTTAGAAATTTATATAAAACTGAACCAAAGGAGTAATTTAATTGGTTGATTGAATTACCGGGTTTTTGTGGGGTTTTTATTAACCCATACATTTTGCGTATAGATTAATAAAGGAAAAGATAAAATATGTTAGATATATTATGATATATTGATATATTATATTGGTCTTGAATATTATTTTTGGGTTACTTGAAATTTGTTTGTTTGGAAACTTGATTTGATTTTTGTTTGCCTTGATATATAATGCCTTTTCCCGGGTTTCCTCACACAAACATCCCAAATTTAGTGAAAAATTTCAAGTCACTAAAAACAAAAGAAAAATTGAATAAGCACCCCCTTTTCTCTTAGCGGGGGAAACTTCAAACATAAAACCCTTTGGGCTTACTAGATGTTTAAACCTGAAATGTTTTCATAAAACAATATAAACCCCAACACATTCTTATCCCAAAACAATAACTAAACCAACCCGGTCACTGAGAAAAGTGAAATATAATAGCCACAATGGCCCAAATTTATACTACCCCCCCTTAAAATTCGGGGATAATCACAGTACCCACTACGGCCCAAATACCCCCCTTCCCCCTGACAAACATTAGTAAAAAACCATTTTGAAACAAAAAAAGTTTTCATTTAGACTCCATGATGGGGCCTCGAAAGGGGAATTTCAAAAGGCTGGACCTAGAAAATTTTTGACGGGCCTAGGGGAAATTCCCCCAAGGGCCCCAATTTGGTATTGAGGGACTGGCCAGCCAGTTTTTTTAAAAAAATTTCTTAGAATACAACAAACATTGTCCTATGAAAAAAAAAAACAGATCACAAACAAAGGGCCCTTGGTTGCCCATGGCAAACCGCACCATTTTTAAAAACCCATTGAAAAGAAACACCAATTAAAAAAGAAAAATTGACAGGGCTTTTTAACAAAAAGATATTTTTAAAACCCACTATTCATCGTTTCTCCCCAAAAAGAAATTAAAAAAAAACCCAAAAACTTATATTTATCCAGTGGATTCAAAGGGACATAGAGGAGAAAAAAAAAGCCCGGGAAAAAACACTCCCCCGATTCTAGGGACCCCCCCAAACCCCCTAAGAAAAAACCCAAGAATATTCCCCCTAACTAAACCAAATGAAACACCACTACATCCCATGACACACCCAAAACAAGATAAACGATTCTTCTAAACCCAAAGGATCTAATCTCGCAGTAAAATCCCACATCCCAAAATCCCCATGCTGGGGATACCTAGATGGGGAATTTTCCCCTAACCCCTTCTATCTTGCACCAACTGACCCCACGGAAGTCCCCCGGAGATTAAAAAGGTCATTTAAAAAAATAATCGGGGAATCTGTCTCATGTCCCACCATTACTGTAAAAAGCAGCAGCCCCCCATGTCATTTCTTTTTGCAAATTTATTATTTTTTAAACCCAAGTCATTTTAGAGACTAGCCCCCTTCCCGAAACTATAAAAGAGGGGAAAAGGGGTTTTACACCAATAAAAAAAGGGGTGGTGCCCCTCCCAGATTTAAAAAAACTATGGGCCCCAATATTTAACTTACCTTTTGCTTTTCCCAAAAAATTTTGAGAAAACTGTCCCAAGGAAAATGTTTTCATTTTTTAAAACGGCTCAAAACATACTAAAACCCCTGCCAATTTGGATTCAGGAAAAAAAAAAAGCACAAATGTTTGCAATAAAAAAAAAATGTAGATTTGTTTCCCACAGTTTTGGGAAAAAAAGGGAAAATATCCATTGGGAAATTTTTTATTGACCTAAAAAAAGGCTTTTGACACGTAGCCCAGGGACATCCTACCCCCAAAAATTTGATCTTTTACGGTAAAAAGGGGCCCCATGCACTTCCCTTATTTCAAATTTACTTTTAAAATAGGTATAAAGTATGTCACCTTTAAAAGAAAAGCATCAGAAACACGGCCCCCTGTTCCTGGAGTTCCGCGGGGAAAAGTGTCCTTGGCCCCCTGCTTTTCCCTTTAATATAAAATCAATGCCCTTTCCCAAAAACATATCCCAACCCCCTGAAACCATTCTCTTTGCTGACGCACAAATTTTTGTCCTCTCACCCTAATCTTGCCCCCCTCAAAACCATTGTGAATGAGGAGCTGATCAAAATATCGACTTGGGGTGACAGCCAAAAAACTTTTGCTTAAAAATGACAAAACCTAATATTATGTTTTGGGTTTGCAGGCAGGAGTTTCAAAAAATTAAAATTTAAAATTGGGCAACACTCTGATTACCCGAAATAATGGGGGGGGGGGAAATTTTCCTGGCTTTATACCTTGACCCAACCCCCCTGAATTTCAAACACCCATATCAGCATTTAAACCAAAAAAATATCCAAAAGGTTGGGATCCTCCCCCAAAAATACGGGTATACGTTTCCCGAAAAAGCCCTTTTCACACTATAAACCCCTCACTTATTTATCCAAAACCTCACCTATGCCCATTTGGCTTGGGGATCAACTGCAGCAATTTACCCCCAAAACCAAAAAATAACCCAACAAAAAACTCAAATAAGAATTTAAACACTAAACCCATCCCTGGCAAAACACCCCCCCCCCTCTTCATAGACCCAAAAATTACTCCCCGTTTAGTACCAAACCACCCCTTAATACTGTGCAATTTCACTACAGGGCCCCTTTTAAAATCTAAAATCCCAAACCCTTTACCTTAAAAAAGGGTTTTTTGAAAAGTTGTGACAGAAACCCCAGGATAACACCAAAACAAAAATCTCTACGGGCATTCCCCGTGTCCGACTAAACCTTTACAAAAATTCCCAAATTTTGTCCCAAAAGGCCCCTAAAATCTGGAATTTCCCTCCCGAGAACTTAGAACTGCAGGGCAAAATTCATCACCTTCAAAACTACCTTAGAAAAACCCTTTCTCCCTGAAAAACCCCGTCAAAACTAACCGAATACCACCTTTGGGGGTTCACACTTACACTCACTCACCAAATTTGGGCTATAAAACAGAAAAATTAATCTCAAACTTAAAAAAATGAAACCTGTGAAAACTCCAATACTGAAAAAAATATGTACTGTGCCAAAAAAAAAGGGTTTTTACATTGCTTTAAAATCACAAAATAGTATTTAGTCACTTAGCCAAAAAACAACTTTTCCTCATAATTTGTAATTTTTTTACAATTTAAAAATAAAAATTTAAAATTTGCCCCGGAAAAAGCCCCAGGGAAAGTAGTTTTTAGGGGGTACACTCGTAATCACTATTTTTACTACATTTTTAAACCACACAAAAACCCCAAATTTTTGTAAATCAGCATTTTTAAACCTTATTGAGAATAAACTTTGAATTGAATTGAATTTAATTGATTATGTGTGGAGAAAATTCCCCAGTTTAAAAGGGGGGGGGAAATTTTTCAGCCCCCGAAAGGGCTTTGCCTCCCGGAAGGGGGGTTGTGGGGCTCTTCCTTTCTCACAAAAAGCCCCTTTTAAAAAAAAGATGTATGTACCACGCATCACAAAGGGGGGCACCTTTCCTTTCCCTTTCTAGAGTTCCTGATCAATACGCAGAAAGGTTAAAAAAAAGAGTAATTACTCTTTTTCCATAGCAGGAAAAATTTTAAAGGGAAACGCCACCCACTTTATCTACAAGTGGGCTATTTTTGAATTTAGTCTTTGGTTGATAACAAGAAAACCCACCCCCTTGTATTTAATAATGTTGCAATGTGTAGCAAGGAAAGGAAAAATAAAAGCTGAGTTCAGCATATCCTTTGGCAGTTTATGGGGTGGGAACCCTTCCCGGGCGTTGTTTGGGGGAACATTAATGCACCATTCCCCGGGGACACTCCCCAAACCTTCAGTTTAAGTCACAGGGTATGGCCTTAATGGGGCTTTTCAATGCCATAAGTCAAAGTTATGCAAGCCCGGAAAAAGGTTTAATCCCCAATTGTATCGCCGGAAAGAACTGCAGTCCTTAGGCAACACAAAGGGGATTGGGTGTCGTATTCGAGGTCGTAATTAGAAAGGGTTTACACCATTTCCCAAATGGAGTACCATACGCATTTTTAGTGATAGGGGAAATGCTGGGATACTCTCCTTTGGGGCAAACTGCTTTCTAACCAACTTTTTAATCAACAGCCACTGTGGGGTTTTGGAACGGAAACTCCGAAAAGATTTTCCGGGGGGAGGCTGCTGGGGCATTGTATTTTTAACAGAAAAGTATCATTTGGGGTAACGTTTTTTATACAAGAAAGTGGTTTTTATCTTTAAAAGTTTCCCCCACAATTTTATGTGTTTGTTTAAAATGAAGTTTTGAAGTTTGGAAAAAGAAAATTTTGATGTTTGGGGACGATGTATGATGTTTGGACTTTTATGTATGATTGGGTTTTGGGACTTGTTTTATGATGTTTTTGGGACTTGGGTAAAATGATGTTTTTGGGACTTGATGTAGGGTGTTTGGACTTGTATATGATTTTTTTGGCACCCCGGTTTTATGTGTTTGGCACTTTAAATATGATGGTTTTGGGACTTGATTTTATGATGTTTGGGACTTGATATATGATGTTTGGCACTTGATATATTTATGTTTGGCACTTGATATATGGATGTTTTGGGCCCTTTATGTTTTGAGGTTGGCACCTTTATATATGATGTTTTTGGGACTTGATGGGATGATGTTTTGGGACTTGTTTAAAATGTGTTTGGCATTGATGTATGATGTTTTTGGGATTTATTTATGATGTTTTTGGGAAATTGTATTTTTAGGGTTTTGGGACTTGATTTTAAAGATGTTTGGCACTTGATAAATGATGTTTGGCACTTGATATATGATGTTTGGCATTGATTTTATATGTTTTGGGGACTTTTATATATGATGTTTGGCACTTTTAATATGATGTTTGGCAATTGATATATGAGTTTGGCACTTGATTATATGTTTGGCACTTATGTATGTGTTTGGCACTTGATATTTGAGGGTTTGGGACTTTGATATATGAGTTTCGCACTTGATGTATGATGTTTTGGGACTTGATATATGATGTTTGGCACTTGATATTGTTTTTTGGCACTTGAATATGGGTGTTTGGCACTTGGTTATTGATGTTTTGGGACTTAATTTTTAGTTTGGCACTTGATGTATGGGTGTTTGGCACTTGATATATGATGTTTGGCAAATTTTATGTATGATGTTTTGGGACTTGATATTGATGTTTTTGGGGACTTTATGTATGGGTGTTTTTTGGGACTTGTATGTGATGTTTGGCCTTTATATATGATGTTTGGGACTTGATATATGATGTTTGGCACTTGATGTATGATTTTTTTGGGACTTGTTTTATGTTTTTTGGCACTTTGATATATGATGTTTGGCCTTTTATTTTGAGTTTTTGGGACTTGATATATGATGTTTGGCCTTTATATATGATGTTTGGCACTTGATATATGATGTTTGGCCCCTTGATATATGATGTTTTTTCAATTTTATTGGGTGTTTTTGGGACTTGATATAAGGGTGTTTTGGGACTTGATTTTATGATGTTTGGCACTTGATATATGATGTTTGGGGACTTGGGTATATGAGTTTGGCATTGATGTATGGGTGTTTTTCACTTGGGTTATGATGTTTTTTTCATTGTATATATGATGTTTGGCACTTGTTTTATGATGTTTGGCATTTTATATATGATGTTTTTGGGACTTTATGTATGATGTTTGGCACTTGATAAAATGATGTTTGGCACTTTATATATGATGTTTTGGGGACTTGTTTTATGAAAGTTTGGCACTTGAATTATGTGTTTGGGCCCCTTGATTTTATGATGTTTGGGGCCCTTTTTTTTATGAGGGTTTTGGGACTTGATGTATGATGTTTGGACTTGATATTTTGATTTTTTTGGCACTTGATATATGATGTTTGGCACTTGATGTATGGGTGTTTGGCACTTGATATATTTTTGTTTGGCACTTGATATATGATGTTTGGCACTTGATATATTTATGTTTGGACTTGGGGTGTATGATGTTTGGCACTTGATGTATGATGTTTGGCACTTTTATTTATGATGTTTTGGGACTTGATATATGATGTTTTTGGGACTTGATATATGAGGGTTTTGGGATTGATGTATGTGTTTGGACTTGATATATGATTTTTTGGGGACTTGTTTTATTTATGTTTTTATAACCCGGGTAAAAAATTGGCTGGGGGTTTTCTGGTATGTGATTTTTTCTTAGTTGCAGAAACAAGTATATTTTTTTTTTAATTTTTGGGGCTAACTGGGGGCCGTCCCGCTGGGTTTCATCCCGAAACGAAACATTGTTCGTTCACAGAAATTAAAAAGGGTTTTGGAAACCATAACAAGATCTCAGAGGGAATATAAAAATTTGTCTTGCTCGTTTTTGTTATTATTATTATTATTATTATTTTTTTTTATTATTATTTTTTATTATTATTATTATTATTTTTATTATTATTATTATTATTATTTTATTGTTAATTTTTTATTATTATTAAATTTATTTATTATTATTATTATTATTATTTTTATTATTATTATTGTTTTTATTAAATTTTTATTTTTGTTTTTATTATTATTATTATTATTATTATTATTATTATTATTATTATTTTTATTTTAAATTTTTATTATTATTATTATTTTTTTTGTTGTTTTTATTATTAAATTTTTATTGTTTTTTTTATTTTTTTTATTTTATTAAACATTATTATTATTTTTATTTTTATTATTAAATTTTTATTATTTTTTTTATTATTATTATTATTAAATTTTTATTATTATTTTTATTGTTTTTATTATTTTTTTTTTATTATTTTATTATTTTTATTATTTTTTTTTTTTTTTTTTTTATTATTTGTTTTTTTTTTATTATTATTTTATTTTATTATTTTTATTATTTTTTTATTATTATTTTTATTTTTGTTTTTATTATTAAAAATTTTTATTATTTATTATTATTTATTATTTATTATTATTTTTATTGTTTTATTATTATTATTATTTTTTATTATTATTATTTTTTATTATTATTATTATTATTGTTAAATTTTTATTTTTTATTATTATTATTATTATTATTTTATTTTATTATTTTTTTATTTTTGTTATTATTATTATTATTTAAAATATTTTTATTTATTATTTTTATTTTTATTAGTATTTTTATTTTTTTTTTATTATTGTTTTTATTATTTTTATTATTATTATTTAAATTTTTTTAGTAGTTGTAGTATTTGTAGTAGTAGTTGTTGTAGTAGTAGTAGGGTAGGGAGTAGTAGTTAAAAGGAAATAGTAGTAAATATTTGTAGGGAGTAGTAGTAGTAGTAGTTTTAGTAGTTTGTTTCATCATCCCTCGTCTTTATTAAGTAATTTTAAAAGTGTAAAAAGGGCTCTACGAGATTTTCAGAACCATTTTAGCATCACCTGATGTATTCAATTCTCCTTACTCACTGTAACTCATCTAATGACCTAATGAACTATACTTAAGTTAATCTTAAAGTTTGCCCGAAATGCTCAGCATACAAAGGGGCTTTTGCCATGTGCACCCAACTATTATATTCCTCTGTACAACCATGTAATTTGTCAAAATAAAAAATCTAATTTAATCTAATCATCATCCCTCACGGAAACAGTAACAATACGCTACGTGCTGTAGTGGATTGACCGACTGAATTAAAGCCTTAAGTTGGAGGCTGATTTAATTGGAACACTGACGTCATTGTGTCTGCCAGATGAGCAATTCACTGACGTCAGTATCTCGAGTGGGGATTGCTAATGTCAGCAACTCGCGTGGGGGCTGTGTGAGAGGCAGTGGGATGATGTGTAGCCAGGTGCCAGGTGACACACACACACACACACACACACACACACACACACACACACACACACACACACACACACACACACACACACACATAGAGTAGTCAGGCCGTGGAACAGCCTAGAAAGTGACGTAGTGGAGGCGGGAACCAATACATAGTTTTAAGGCGAGGTATGATAAAGCTCATGGGGCAGGGAGAGAGAGGACCTAGTAGCAATCTGCGAAAAGGCGGGGCCAGGAGCTATCACTCGACCCCTGCAACCAAAAATAGGTGAGTAAAAATAGGGAATACCACACAACCCCCACACGCATTATTTTACGTCTAGTGTCTAATAAAATGCCCCTAGGAAAAATTTGGTAACTAACACACCAAACACATACACAACACGATGTAGGGAGGCGGCCAACATGCTTTAAGCGGGTTTGATAAAGCCACGGCTAGGGAGGTGCCTTGTAGCAAACCCGTGAGAGGCGGGGCCAGGAGCTTGGATTTGACCCCTGAAACCTAACTAGGTGATACACACCCGCACCCCCCACCCCACAACACACATACCACACATACACACACACACACAAACACCACACAAGTAGTGTAGGGGGTCGCAAGGCCAGGCTCGAGAATTTTAGTGCTTTAGGGCGTGTTTTAGCAGCTAGAAGCAACCAGTGTTAGTGACAACGCCCGTGAACAACCAAAGTGTAACCAAGTATTGCAAAAAAAAAATAAAGTAAAGGCGAGAGAAAGCTTGAAATTATACAAAAAAATTTAAAAGTCCCAGTTCTTTGAGGCCTATTTGGGCGTTGCCACATTGTTACAAATATACAAAGTCAAGCGAGTGACTAAAGAGAAAGATAAAAAAAAAAATTAAGAGAGGTTGGCTAACGACAAAGTGATGTAGCACACGGTGAACAAGTAGCAAAAAGGGGATATTTATATATATATATATATATATTATATATATATATTATTATATATATATATATATATATATATATTTATTTTTTAATATATATATTTTAAAAATTTATATTTTATTTTATATATATATATATATATGTTAAGAAAAAGGTGGGTGGCAGCGTGGGCCCGGGGGAATTTGTGGCCCCAAAACGGTTGGGTGTCATCAAATAAGAAGTGTACTTACCAAAATTGAAGTGTAAATTATAAAATAGAAATATACAAGTGAAAAGTGGGAAATGAGGCTCAAAAGGGGCAACGAGAAAAGAATAGTGAAAAAGTCAGGGGGGAAAAGGGCGAGGTGCAGAGTATCATCAGCGAGATCGTACAGCGAGCATCGTACAGCGAGCACGAAATCAGGCTCTGGAGGGAGTCCCCTTGGGGAAAAGTAAAAATCACGTTTGTGGTTGGCGGGAAGTTTTGAGTGGTTGAGCCCCCCCTACGGTCACTGGTAGCTATCAAAAACCCCTGCTCCGAGCGTTACAAAAACAAAAACACTAGCAGTGTGGAAGATAAAATTTGTAGGAGAAAGGGAAAAAGGCAGGAAGGTTTTAAGTCGTGGTTAAGGGACTACAGTGAAAAACAGTTTCGGAGATAATTTTTTAGGAACAAGACAGTGCAATCTGGGAAGAAAGTATTGGGTAACATGTAGAAAAAAGGTAGTACTAAAGGGTGAAAAAAAGATCGTTAACACCGCTAGTATTATAATTATTAGAATTACTTCGTTTTAAATTGGTATTTTATTGTATTACGGTACACAGAGGTGAATTGTATTTTTGGGAATATAAACAATGACATGCTCCACACACACGCGCGCACACACATACATCGGGGCAGGAGCTGAGTCTCGCCCCCTAAAACCAAACTGGGTGGTAACACAGTGTTCCTTGGAATTTGCCGCGCCCCCTACCCCCCACCCCTTTCCCTCCCACCAGACCTTTCCCCTCCCCGCTTTGCCTTCCCCTATCCCCCTTCTTTCCTCTCCCCTCCCTCACGTTTTCTCTTATAGCCTTTTTCCCTCCCCTTCCCCCTCTCTTTTTTTCTTCTCTCTTTTCTCTCTTCTCCCTTTTCTCTCTCTTTCTCTCTCTCTCTCTCTCTCTCTCTCTCCTCTCTCTCTCTCTCTCTCTCTCTTCCCCCTCACTCCATAACCTATCTCCCCTCCTTCTCTCTATAGGCTTTCTCTCATTCTCCATTTCTCTCTTCATAGCCTTTTCCCCCCCTCCTTTCCCCTCTCTCTCCTCTCTCCCCCTCTCCCTTCCCTCTCTTTTCCCCCTCTCTCCCCTTTCTCTCCCCCTCAATTTTTCTCTCTCCCCCCCTTGGGTTTACCCCCTCACCCCCTATTCTCCTTTCTCCTCTTTTTTCCCCTTTTTCCTCCCCCCTCACCCTCTCCCCCCTCTACCCTTCTGTCTGTGGTAAAACAAAAAAAAAAAAAATGGGTGGCCTAAGGACAAAAAACCGAGATTGGTGACAAACCCAGGGGGGAAAAAGAGGGGGAGTTAGAGCTCCAAAAAAGGGAGGAAGAGGGGGAAAGGAAAGATAGTGAGTTTGGTAAGAAAAATGGGGGCGGTGTGAAGAGTCGGAAGGGGAAAAGTACGGTCTTAGCGCAGAGCTAGGATACAGTGCTTGAAGAGAAACTGAAAAGCCTGAAACAGATTAGAGAGACAAATGACAATTCAGATTGACTTCGGGAAAAATTTAAATGCGGGCGCAGAAAAGGGGGGACGGAAAGCAAAACGGAGACTGACGTACACGAAGGCCCCTATCAGCCCCCTTTGGGCCGGGAAAGACGGGAGCCACTAAGATAAAATAACAGGTCCGAAAAAAAATGGGGGTTTTTATTGAGGATTCTAACAGCCAACTGAGTAGCAAGGACAGTGGTCATGAAAGAAGTTCACGGGAAAAGAAGTTTCAGTATGAGGGGGGCTGGGGGCAAGAACATGTCAATGGAAGGGAAATTTAAAATGCTCGAGGAAGCGTGGAGACTCAGTGGGAGGGGGAAAAGGGCAGGTCGTTTTTGGTAGGGCCCCAAAAAGCCAAGGGGGACATCTTTGAAGAAATAAAAGGAGGAGAAAAAATGATTAAAGGGCATATGAAAACAATAGGTGGGGCGATATCCCCAAGGGGACAATTTTTTCAGGGGAATTGGGTGGTTTGCGGGGGAAGGTAGGCCTGTCAGAGTAACTTTAAAGGAAGAATATTTCGAACCAGGATTCTGAAAGAGGGAAAGAAAGACTGGGGGGAACAAACAGGGGTCCCAGAGAGTTCCTCGACCGTGCGAACACAAAAAGGGAAAGGATACACAAAAGAGGGGGGTAAGAGATGAAGGAGGAACGGAGGCAATGACAAAAATGAGCAAAAACCCGACCAGGGGGAAAGGGGCAAAAACCCCAGAACTCCCCCCAAGCCCAACCGCAACTTTCCCCAAACGCAACTGAGAAAACCTTTACTAAACCCACTCATTTCCCCTTCGCCACAACCCCATATAAAAAAACCCCCCCCAAAGCTGTCCCTTATGGGCATTTGCCCCCACCCCTCATCACAAACCCCCCCACACCAAGCCCCTTGGGGCCCCCCCCCAAGGCTCTCGTTCCCCCAAACCCCCAAATTTTTTCTTGCATGACAAAGATAAAAAAGAAAATAAAAAGTTTGGTACAAAAATGCGGATGGAATAAGAAAAAACATGAGGGTGGAACGAAAAAAAAACAGTGAAAAACCCCGCATCATAGCAGTCACGAAAAAAAACTCGCTGAGAAATAACAGACACAATTTCCCAATGGGATATCAGACCCTGAGGAAGTTAGGGGTAAGAGGGGGGGGGAGGGTTGCCAAAGTCATAAAACCGATGGGGTTTTGGGAAATGGAAAGGCATGGACATGATTGGAGAAAGGACTCATTGTAGGTCAATTCAGTCCAGAGAAAATAAAATAGTCATTGGAGGATGTTATCCCACCACAGAACTGCAGGGGCCAAGAGAGGAGTAAGAAGAAAAAAACAGGGTGATGGTGGACACCGGTGAGTTGGGAAAAAGGCTCACCGAGCAGGCAAAGTTATGGTAATGGGGGGTTTCAAACCCAGGGAAGACTGGGAAACCGGAGCCATGGGGGTCCCGAAACATGGGAGCCAAAATGATGGATGTGGTATTTAAAAACCCCTTTCATCAAATGTAGGGGCACAACCCGAGAGGAGGGGGAGGATGAGCCGCAAGACTGGATTTGTGTTCACCTGACAGTTCGAATTGAAGACATCACTTACGAGAGGCCCCTTTGGGGCTTGCGATCACGTGGTTTGGTTTTTATTTTTAGAGGTTACAAGTGGAGAAGGAAAAAGGAATGAAGGGGAAGGCCAAACTTAAAAGGGGGGGCTACAAGGTTGAGAAACTTCCTGCAGGGGTTAGTGGGACGAGAAATGGAGGAAAATCAGTAAAAAGAGATGATGGAATTTGGCAACAAAGTGCAAGGAGAGAGGAAAGTTTTTTTCCAAGGGGAAACAGAAAAATAGGGAAAACCAAAAAGAGTCCTTGGTTTCCCGAAGGCTAGGGGGGCAAAAACTAAATGCAACGAGAATGGAAAAGGTAAGGAGGCATAGGCCCCCGGAAAACAAGGGATCGTAGAGAGCCCGAAACGAGTATGCCGATAAGGAGGAGGCCCCGCGACAGTATGAAAACGAATACACAAAATAAATCTGACCCGAAATGCTGTATACCCATTGGAGGAAGCAAAAAGTCAAGGACCAGGTGTAAGGCTGAGGAAAGAAGGTGGAGAAATCACAAGAAACGTCAAGAGGGTATGTGAGGGGCTCAACACGAGATTTAAGGAAGTATTTACAGTAGAGCAGGAGGACTTGGGGGGACAGACCCGATGGGGACACAGCAAGGAAAACCCAAAAATGTTGGACGAATACTACAGATGAGGGGGAGGTGAAGAAAGCTAAGGGACCCTTTTGATACCCCAAAGGCAAAGGGACCCGGGCAACATCTCCCCCTGGGTCCTTTGAGAGGGAGCAGTAGTTGTGCGGCCTTACACAAACTTCAAAAACCCTCCCGGAAATGGGCCCTACCCGAGGTATGGAAGACGGGAAATGTGTTCCCCTTTTTAAAAAAAGGAGACAGAAAAAAAGGGATAAAATTAGCTTGTGTCTTGACGGTTAGTGTGGGAAAAATTATGGAGAAGATTTTCGGAGGAGGGTGGTGGAGACCTGGGAAATGAACAAAGTTTAATGCCCAAACCGCACGGATTCATGGAGGGAAATCCCGTGCACAAACCTTCTGGAGTTTTTGATTAAAAAAACAGAAGTAAAACACGAGAGAGAGGGGGGGGTTTATTGCATTTCTTGGGCTGCAAGAAGGCCCTTTTTCACAGTTCCTCACAAGAGTTAGTGCAGAAGCTAGAGCATCAAGGCCCCTTTAAGGGAAAGGGGATGAAAAGGTCAGAGAATACCTGACAGGGAGGCAAAAGAGTCATGGTAGTAATGAGTTCCAGTGGGCCCGTGACGGCGGGGGCCCACGGGTCGGTCCCAGGACCGTGCTTTTTTGGTATATGTGAAAGACATGTAAAGGGTTAGAATCAGAAGTGTCCCTGTTTGCAGATGATGTGAAGTTAAGAGGGAATTAAATCTGATGAGGACCAGGCAGGATTCAAGGCCTGGACAGACTGGCACTGGTCCGCAATGGTTCTCGAATTTTTCTGCCGAAAGCAAGTCATGAAAATAGGGGAAAGGGCCCCGAAGACCCCAAAGAGTATAGGTGGTGGCCCAAAGATGAAACCTCACTCAAGGAGAAAGATTTTTGGGGTGAGTTTAACAAGGATGTCTCCGGAAACACAATCAAACAGTAATGGCAGCATAGGGCGCCCGGCAAACCGAGAACAGCATTTGTCCTTTGTAAGGAATGTTCAAGACACTGTACACTGTGTATGTCGGCCATATGGAGTATGCAGCACCTGTTTGGAACCCCACTGATAAAGCAGTCAAGAAACTAGAGAAAATACAAAGGTTTGCCCAAGGTTAGTTCCGAGCTAAGGGGATTTTCCCATGAAAAAAGATTAAAGGGAAAACGGGGCCCGAGACACTGGAGGACAGGGGGTTTAGGGGGGACATGATAAGACATAAAAATATGCGGGAATAGAAAGGTGGACAAAGACAGGATGTTCCGGAAAGGGGGGGCAAGAAAAAAAGGGCCACAATTGGAAATTGAAGACACAAATGAGTCAGAGAGATATTAGGGAAATATTTTTCAGTCATAGAGTTGTAAGGGAGGGAATAGCCCAGAAAAAGACGAGTGGAGGGAGGCCCCACACAGTTTTAAGACGAGGTTTGATAAAGCTCATGGGCGGGGGGAGAGAGGGCCCCGTAGCAACGGTGAAGAGGCGGGGCCAGGAGCTAAGCTCGCCCCCGGCCACAAAAAGGTGGTACAAATAGGTGGTACAAAATACACAGGGCCGGACTAAAACCTACTCAAGGAAAAAGATCTTGGGGTGAGTATAAACCCCGGGAAATCTCCTGAAGGAATCAACCAAATAATCGCAGCTATGGGCGCCTAGCAAAAACCCCAGAACAGCATTCCGCACCTTAATAGGAATCGTTTTAGGGCCCCCGACACGTGTACGTTAGGCCTATTGGAGATGCGGCACCGTCTGGAACCCCTAGCCAAGATGTAAAGAAACTGAAAAAGTGCAAAATTTGCAAGAAAGTAGTCCCAGAGTAAGAGGTTGTTACCGAGGAGAGGTTAAGGGAAATCAAAACCCGACGACACTAGGGCAGGAGAGATAGGGGGGAATGATAAGACATAAAAATATGAGAGGAAAATTTACACGGTGGGAAAAGATGGGACACGGGGAACAAAAGGGGGCACAGTTGGAAGTTGAAAACACGATGAATCAAGGGATGTTAGGAAGTATTTCTTCAGTCACAATAGTCAGGAAGTGGAATAGTTTGGGAAGCGATGTATGGAGGCAGGATCCTCTAGCTTTAAGCAGAGGTTGATAAAGCTCACGGTTCAGGGAGAGGACCCCAGTAGCGACCAGTGAAGAGGGGGGCCAAGGGTTTGGGCTCGACCCCTGCAAATCAACTAGGTGAGTTTCAACTAGGGAGTACAAGTTTACATCAAGACTAGTCCCGGGTAAAGGGGGTGAAGTCAGGGAACTCAACCTGATGGACTAAAGTATAGGGATGGGGGGGGGCATGATAAATAGTATAAAATATGGAACAATTGACAAGGTGGACATGGCCCGAATGTTTCAGAGATTGGACACCGGAACAAGGAGAAAAAATTGGAAGTTGAAAACTCAGATGAATCATTAGGATTTTGGAAAGTATTTTTTAGCCTTAATTCCCGGAAAGTGGAACAATCGGAAAAAGTGAATTTTGGGGAGGCAGGATCCATACTAGTTTTTAAGAAGTAGAAAGGCTCTTGAGTGTCGGGGGGTGTGGGAATGGCCAGTATGGGGGGGGTTTCCCACGGGGTCGGTGCTGAGTCCAGTATTGTTTTTCGTGTATAAAAAACGACACGCTAAAAAAATTGAGTAAATTTCCCCTGTTTGCAGATGAGTGAAACTGTGATGAAAATATAAACAGAAAAAGACCGGAAAGACTAATGGGCTGAAAAATTAGACATATGTGCAACATTAAGTATCTTTGCTAAGGATCATTTCGCCCCACAGGGGGCTACAGCCCAACAAAAAAGAAATTAAGATCAGAAGAGATTGGGGAAATCGTCCCTCACCGGACTCGATGAATTAGTTCATCAAGCCACATTACAGTATGTATGTAAAAGATGGCAAACCGAGTCCGGCACGGGCTTAATTTTGTGACTCCCCTGGTTTCCCGAGGGAAAAGGGTTTTTTGAAATGTTCAAGTATTTTGGGGTAAAACATTGTCCAGGGTTCATCTGGTGCCTCTAAGCAACAAACGCCGCCTGAAAATATGAACATTGGACATATTACATGCTGGCGTTTATACAGTTTTGTTATTCAAGATATGCATACAGCCTCCTAACGTGGACACCTAGCGGGAGGAGGTAATCGTTAAAGGGCCACTTGTCTGGGGCGTAGACCCCGTTATACACTAGATAAAGATAAGAAATTTATTTCTTTGTAAAGGTACAAAGTGTATTCAGTTTTGGTTTCTAAGTAAAAAAAAAGCCCATCATGCCGGGGCATCTCGGCAACACAAAGTATACAGGCCTTGACAGTGACATACTACTATATAAAAGCCGCTTGCTAAGCCTCAAGCATATAAAAGCAAAAAAAGTCGTTTTGCCCGGGAGCGACCCACACCAGGCAACAAACCCCAGGTCCCTGGAATCGAACCCAACCCCCAGTGTAAAGTGGAGCTTTAGCCACCAGGCAGGGGTGCCGCAGCCTTCTCGGGGTTTTTTTTTGGGGAGGGGTCGTCAGTGCTAGCTCCTGCGGGTGTTCATAACTTGGCATTCCAGGAATAGTGGGGGGGCGTGGACAACGTGCTGGCAGTGCTAGCACATCCTGCCTTGTCCCATCATCTTGGCTGTGAGAAAACTCAAACAAAGCCAATGGGTGGAGGTACACCCGTCGGCCGGCTTTTTATCATATGGAGGGGGTTCTTTCCCCGAGTCGCCTTCGGTACCACTGTTTAAAATAAAAAAAAGAACGAAGGAACACTGCAGAAGGCCATTGGCCCCGCGAGGCAGGTCCCAAATCTCCTACCCGGGCCCAAAGCACCCAAAGCACCCAAACCAATGCAAACCCCAAACCTAGTCAGGTCAGGGCACATTTACTTAAGGGGGGAAGGAACACGGCAACCGACCGGTAGCACAAGTATGAGGCCAACTCACCCCACCCACTCCCCATGTATTTAACCAAACCCATTTTTTAAAGCTACAAAACGTTTTTTGGCCTCTAAAACTGTATCGGGGGGTTTTTCCATCATCCACAAACTCTATTACCAAACCCCCTACTTTTCCTATATCCCCCCTAATCTGAATTTTTTCCAACTTAAAACCTTGCTGCGAGTCCTGTCTAGGCTAGATATTTTCGCACACTATTTTTCATCCCCTTTTTTTATTCCCGTCTTTTGTACGAAAGGTTTTTATAATACCGACAAGATAGATAAGACACATGTCAAATCTGGGTATCTTTATTTTTGACGTTTTTGCCATCCATGGCTTTTCAATACAAATTCCAGGACATAACTTGAAGACAGTAAACTATGTACAGAAGAGAGTAATCATCCCAACCCAGGATAGGGGCGAACGCACCATAGTCGGGGGATTTCGAAAAAGAAAGAATCCGGGGCATATAGTAACGTCCCGGTGAAGCAGACGGGGCAAATTTACGGTGGGGGGGATTTTCCCCCGTGGAAGAGGCCGGGCGCTCTTATGCCTCATCATGTCGTTTATGTGATTGGAACAGCAGGGGGCCACCTGACCCCCGTAACACCGCTCGTGACGCTTCCCCACTCTGATTTTTCCCCATTTAAGCAAACCCTTGCTGCCTATTTTTCAAACCTGCCCCTACCCGGGAAAAAATTTTTCCCCATTCCTGTGCTTTTAAATTTTTCCCCAATAGTCTCTGATGTGGGACCCTGTCAAAAGCCTTACTGAATCCATATAACAATATCAATTTTTACCCTGTCTACCCCTCAAATACCTTATGAAAAAAATTAATAAATTTTGAAGGGGGAACCCCCTTTGTAAAACCATCTGAGATTCGTTTATTAATTTATGTTTTTAGGTGGA
>NC_069404.1:28682105-28804605 GCF_026875155.1 Cherax quadricarinatus
GAAATGCCCCGGGTTTTAATATGCTAGTAAGATGAGACAGGTTGATATAAACGTTGTAGTGAAAATACGGTTAAAAAGTAGGAAAAAAATGGTCAATAAAAAAGTTTACATAAGTTGACCCAATATATTTAAAGTAAAAATGGGCAATAATAGGGATTTAGAATAAAATTGGGAAAATTGAGTATTTTTAAAGTGAGGTAGAATTATTGAAGACAAGTTATGGTTAGTTTATAAAAAAAATAAGATGGAAACAGTGATGTGGTAAGTTGTAAAAAAGGAGATAGATTCTGTAGATATTTAATACAATTAAGACTGAGGTAGAATGGTCGTTGAGTACAACAATGACAATTAAAAGTAGTTGGAGTATTAGAATTTTAGGGGGGCACAAATTTATGACAATATAACACTAACGGTGGACTATGGGTATTATCTGCACTTTACTCTGATTCTGTAGTCCAGCCTCACTTAGGAATGTTTTAAGGTCATGTTCTAGTGGAGATGAAGTATCTCTTTCCAGTGGGGCTGTTTCCTAACTGCTATTTTTCCATCCCTCACAAAGCACTGTTGGATTTTTTGGGCATAGCGCAGTTTTCTTAGCCGATAAAGAAGGTTTTGTCTCGTTTTGGTAAGGCACTCATTGACGTAAACATCAGTTTTCATAGAAATAGATGTTTTTAGTAGGTTGTTTCTTTGTAAGCTAGTTTGGAATTTTAACAGCACTGTTTTTTTACCTGCATGATAGCCCATCAGTTTGCAATCCTTTAAGTCATCACTTACGTTGTTTCAAGGCGAAGGTGGTCCTTGATAAGCTGTAGGGTGGTCTCCATGCAGGTCTCTTGGGTGACTGTGGGTGGGAGATGTTTGCTGTTAACTTCAACAGCGTCAGATAGCTGCTGTTGGTCATTATGGTCTTGGAAGTTGTTTATGACATTGGCAAGTTGTTGGTCCACTCTTGATCTTTCCTCTGTAATGTTGGTAGTAAGTAGGGTGACTTGGTCTTTTAAAGTGTTGATGGTGTCTAGGGACTGGGTGTGGGTGTTGCTTTGTTGTTCTAGATTGTCTAGTTTATGTTCTAGAGCAGTGATCTTGTTGAGGTAATCTGCATTGCTAGCCTTTAGTTCCTGCATTTCTTGAGTTAGTTTGGTGATCGTTTGGTTCTGAATCATAAGGAGTTCAGCTATTTCTGGGTCGGTGATCTTCTTGACATCAAATACTGGGAAGGAGTTATCTTGGACTGTAGCAGCGGCCATGTTTGTTGTCGTCTGTCGTGTGTTGTGGTGGTGTCGGTGGGTGATGAGGGTTGTGTCCTGGCTGGCAGTACTACAAGTTTTCCTCGTGTTCTTACTTCTCTCACCTTTTATGTTAGGAGTCCTTAGCTGGTTACTGGATCTTCTTTTATTGTTCTGACTCTTGTCCATTGGCTGTGGCTTCGGGTGAATAGTAGGCGATGGGTGTTGGGTGAATGTTGTGGAGTATCACTTCAGTGATACTCCACAAACCCTCCTTTCACAATAATCATTATTGCCAGTGCAGACACACAGCTGACGCTTCTCCCCCTGTAACATATGTACAGTCCCCGTTCTAAATAACATATATTAATTATCCTAATGAAAGGTCATACCCTGACCTCATCAAAACCTTAATGAGTATTTACCTAAGAGTTGGTAGTGCATGAACAACAAGACACAAAAACATAAATTTACAGCCTAAAACAGATATGAAACATACATTCCTATACACATACACCGTAATAAGTAGAAGAATATACACCACCAATATAATATCAAATATTAATGTTAACAACCATGAATTACAAACTTTCAAAACAACATTGCATAACGTGAAGTTCACGCTCAAAATGCAAGATAATTCACCACATTACAGTTAACGGTAAAATACTAGGCTATGTAAATAATTTAAAGAACCCAAGACTAGAACACGAATAAGTATTATCCAGAAGGTTCATCATGATTTTAGTAAGTATAACAACACTAAACTCCTTATAACACCTAACACGCCACATACAAACTTACCAAAACGTAACACACATTCCACATGACTATACTTTCGCTGTGCCTTCTAGCACGTGCCTAACTAGTATTACTTACAAATATAGATACAAAAATTTTAATCTAGAGAATTAATCCTTATCCACACATGTTTACATAATAGATAATTACTTTAAATTTGATGCAGGAACACATTACAAAAATGGCAAAAATAACTCAGTTCTTCAAGGAACATAGTGAAAGGAATACCCTCACAAGAAAAGTTAAAATTCAATTGCAAGACCAGTACAAGTGAAACATAATATGCTACCAAACAATATACATGTTATATAATTTACAGGTTATATATTAATAAATGTTATATATTTAAACTGCCATTTACACCTTCCCCATCAAGGAAACTAAGCAAAACTAATCCTTCACAACCTCTCATCTAGTCCCACATGAGTACCTCCAATCACACCCAATCACCCATCACTGCACACCCAAGGAGGTGAGCCCATTGAATACCCCTGAACCCCCCCCCCCTTTTACCAACCTACTCACCCCGGCAGTTAAGGCCCCTTATAACGCCAATAAATTCCCTATTGTTAGTCCTCTATAACCCTCAGAAAAAACCTCATCCCACCTTTTCCCAAAAATGTCTCTATTGCCACACAAAGTTCGATAAAATGTCGCCGCCAAAGTCCTTCTCAACACATCCCCACCCTCCTTCCCCCTCATACCCCACAAAACATATATGTAGTCCACGATTACATATGTTAAACCCCTTACCACACCCTCATCCACACCACTCATATCAAGACTCAACGCTCGCAATACCGACACACCTTGACCCCCACCCTTATTCATCCATACCATGATGCACTCCAAACCTTCACAAAAATAGACAACATGATACGCAGTCTCTTCCCCACTGCATCTGCCACACCCCCCACCCTCGATAACCCTCCTATCTAGGAGCATCGCTCCCGATGGCAAAATCCCATGCAGGAAACGATACATAACCTCACGCGGCCTAGGTCGTATCCTTAATTTACTAAATCTTCGCCATATTACATCACATGCATACATGGGGTAGATCCCTTCAACCGGCGCTGCTACATGTCTCTCTAACAATTTACACAAAGTTCCCACCTTTACTTTTCCCAGTTCCCTGGCTAACACTAAAGCACATAACACTGTTTCACATTCCTTTATTTCCACCCCTCCATACCATTTCCTCAGGTGAGCATGTACCTTATCTAGCTGCCCCCCCCTCCATCCACCTCCACTCATCACTTCCCTCTTAATAAACACACATTTCACGCGCTTTCTCAAGTCCAACCAACCCAACCCTCCCCTACATACCGGCAATGTCATTACCTCCCTTCGCAACCAGTTGCACCCTGAGCCCCACAAAAATTTGAACACCATTCTAAGAATACTAGTGATCGCTGTTCCTGTTAACGGCATCACAGCTGAAACGAACCAGACTTTACTATATAGTAATACATTGATGACAATTGCACGTTGCCTAAGGGTTAAATGGTGAGGTCGCAGCATTCCCAAATGTCGCTGCACCTGTTCCACCATCCTATTCGAATTGCTAATCCTTGCAGCACTCAGGTCAGCCTCATACACAACACCGCAGATTTTCAGACTCCCAGTCCTCCGCTGCACAACATCACATCCCCATTCTAATCTCCCTGCCCACTCTCCTAGCCCAATTATCATTGACTTTTCCAGATTTACCTTCATCCAAGTAGCTTTCCCAAAATTGTGTACAACTTCTCCCCAAAATCCTAACCGTGTCTCCTCACTCACCAAAATAGTTGTATCATCAACATAGCCCACCAAATCAGGCCAAGGCTTCTGCTCCCATCCTGCCCCCCTGTCCTTAGACGATCCTTAACCATCCTATGAAAGGGATCCTGAACACATGCAAACAATAGTTGTGATAATGGACATCCCTGCCGAAGACCCCGCTCTATGTTGACTCCCTCCCCCACACGCCCATTGATTGCACCCTTACCTTCACGTTTGAGTACAACGTATCCACCCACTCCACTATTTCTTCGCCAAACCCCTGTCGTAGGAGAATATCCCTCAAAGCCCTTCTTTCCACCCTGTCATAAGCCCCTTGCCAATCCAATGCCACCAACGCCCCTCTTCCCCTTTCCATGTCCTCCAGGAACCCCTTTATGATCCCGTGGCCCTCGCCCATTGACCTACCAGGTAACCAAAACTGAGACTCAAACACGACCCTCCCCACAACACATTTAAGCCGATTCCCAAAAATTTTCGTGAACAATTTATAATCAGAACAAAGCAACAAAATGGCTTGGTAATCCCGAAGGGTACTCTTCTGTTTACCCTTCGGGACCAACACCACCACGGACGTTGCCTGTGATTCTCCCATCTTACCTCCTTCTTTCATGGCATTCGTTAATTAACTCTACTAGGAAACCCCTAAGCAGACCCCAGTGCTGTACATAAAATTCGCTTGGTAAACCATCGATCCTGGGTGCCTTTCCCTTCCTCATGTCCATAAGGGCTCTCCATATTTCCTCCTCCTCAATGACCCCACCCAGTGCCTCCCGATCACTCCTCCCAGTTTGCACGGCACATACTCACATACCTGCCAAGAACCTCGCCATCCACCCCACTACTTTTCCCGTATTCCTCAAACCATCTATCTGCATATGCACTCATCACCATGGTTTCCCGTGATACCTGACCCTCTCTAAAACCCCCCACCGAAGAAATGACTTGCAATCCCAGTATTGTAGTCGTTCGCTGTCATACCTTCTGTCCTCGCAGCACACAAGCCGATGGGTTGTCGCCCCAGAGTACTTCGTCCAACCCCGCCTGTACCCGTACCGCTGCAAAACGTTCTTCTTGCAAATCCCTTATCCTGTCCTTCAACATGTGTATATCCTCCACTGGGTACACCCCGGCCACAGCCTTCCCTCGTAACAATCCCATAATCTAGATTCTAAATAATTTGACAAACCGTACCACAATTGATTAATGCGTTTACCCTCCCTCACATAAAATTGACATATTCTTACTTTAGCCACACTATTCCACTATCCTACCACATCCTCCTCAGGCCTTCTGTCTGCGCAGAGCTGTTCCCAAAATACTGCAAAACCTTCCACTCGCCCTCGTGTGTGTATGTGTGTGCACGCGCGCTAGTGTGGGTGTATGATCCACTTAATATTTGTATTTATAACTCATTGCAATTGTGACCAGGTGTGGACGTATCAGTGGTTCATTACTTTGTAATTTGTTCATGACTGTAACCATGTATAGGAGTGAGGCTGATTCATTACCTTTGTAACTTGCCATGATTGTGACCAGATCTACCTGGAGTTCATTATCTTTGTAACTAGTTCAGCTATCATAACTTTGGGGTCCAGTCACTGGACCCATTATGTACCTTTGTAATCTTTTGACTACAGCCCACAGGATGGGTATGGGGTGCATAATAAAGATATTAAACTAAACTGTGTGTGTGTGTGTGTGTGTGTGTGTGTGTGTGTGTGTGTGTGTGTGTACTCACCTAGTTGAGGTTGCGGGGGTCGAGTCCGAGCTCCTGGCCCCGCCTCTTCACTGATCGCTACTAGGTCACTCTCCCTGAGCCGTGAGCTTTATCATACCTCTGCTTAAAGCTATGTATGGATCCTGCCTCCACTACATCGCTTCCCAAACTATTCCACTTACTGACTACTCTGTGGCTGAAGAAATACTTCCTAACATCCCTGTGATTCATCTGTGTCTTCAGCTTCCAACTGTGTCCCCCTTTTTACTGTGTCCAATCTCTGGAACATCCTGTCTTTGTCCACCTTGTCAATTCCTCTCATATTTTGTATGTCGTTATCATGTCCCCCCATCTTCCCCCTGTCCTTCCCCGTGTCCCTCAGGTGATTTCCCTTAACCTCTCCTCGTAGGACATACCTCTTAGCTCTGGGACTAGTCTTGTTGCAAAAACCCTTTTCACTTTCTCTAGTTTCTTTACGTGCTTGGCTAGGTGTGGGTTCCAAACTGGTGCCGCATACTCCAATATGGGCCTAACGTACACGGTGTACAGGGTCCTGAATGATTCCTTATTAAGATGTCGGAATGCTGTTCTGAGGTTTGCTAGACGCCCATATGCTGCAGCAGTTATTTGGTTGATGTGTGCTTCAGGAGATGTGCCTGGTGTTATACTCACCCCAAGATCTTTTTCCTTGAGTGAGGTTTGTAGTCTCTGACTGTACTCCGTCTGCGGCCTTCTTTGCCCTTCCCCAATCTTCATGACTTTGCACTTGGTGGGATTGAACTCCAGGAGCCAATTGCTGGACCAGGTCTGCAGCCTGTCCAGATCCCTTTGTAGTTCTGCCTGGTCTTCGATCGAGTGAATTCTTCTCATCAACTTTACGTCATCTGCAAACAGGGACACCTCAGAGTCTATTCCTTCCGTCATGTCGTTCACAAATACCAGAAACAGCACTGGTCCTAGGACTGACCCCTGCGGGACCCCGCTGGTCACAGGTGCCCACTCTGACACCTCGCCACGTACCATGACTCGCTGCTGTCTTCCTGACAAGTATTCCCTGATCCATTGTAGTGCCTTCCCTGTTATCCCTGCTTGGTCCTCCAGTTTTTGCACCAATCTCTTGTGTGGAACTGTGTCAAACGCCTTCTTGCAGTCCAAGAAAATGCAATCCACCCATCCCTCTCTCTCTTGTCTTACTGCTGTCACCATGTCATAGAACTCCAGTAGGTTTGTGACACAGGATTTCCCGTCCCTGAAACCATGTTGGCTGCTGTTGATGAGATCGTTCCTTTCTAGGTGTTCCACCACTCTTCTCCTGATAATCTTCTCCATGATTTTGCATACTATACATGTCAGTGACACTGGTCTGTAGTTTAATGCTTCATGTCTGTCTCCTTTTTTAAAGATTGGGACTACATTTGCTGTCTTCCATGCCTCAGGCAATCTCCCTGTTTCGATAGATGTATTGAATATTGTTGTTAGGGGTACACATAGCGCCTCTGCTCCCTCTCTCAATACCCATGGGGAGATGTTATCTGGCCCCATTGCCTTTGAGGTATGTAGCTCACTCAGAAGCCTCTTCACTTCTTCCTCGGTTGTGTGCACTGTGTCCAGCACTTGGTGGTGTGCCCCACCTCTCCGTCTTTCTGGAGTCCCTTCTGTCTCCTCTGTGAACACTTCTTTGAATCTCTTGTTGAGTTCGTCACATACTTCACGGTCATTTCTTGTTGTCTCTCCTCCTTCCTTCCTTAGCCTGATTACCTGGTCCTTGACTGTTGTTTTCCTCCTGATGTGGCTGTACAACAGTTTCGGGTCAGATTTGGCTTTCGCTGCTATGTCATTTTCATATTGTCTTTGGGCCTCCCTTCTTATCTGTGCATATTCGTTTCTGGCTCTACGACTGTTCTCCTTATTCTCCTGGGTCCTTTGCCTTCTATATTTCTTCCATTCCCTAGCACACTTGGTTTTTGCCTCCCTGCACCTTTGGGTAAACCATGGGCTCATCCTGGCTTTTTCATTATTCCTGTTACCCTTGGGTACAAACCTCTCCTCAGCCTCCTTGCATTTTGTTGCTACATATTCCATCATCTCATTAACTGGCTTCCCTGCCAGTTCTCTGTCCCACTGAACCCCGTTCAGGTAGTTCCTCATTCCTGTGTAGTCCCCTTTCTTGTAGTTTGGCTTCATTGGTCCTGGCCTTCCTGCTTCTCCCTCCACTTGTAGCTCTACTGTGTATTCGAAGCTTAAAACCACATGGTCACTGGCCCCAAGGGGTCTTTCATATGTGATGTCCTCGATATCTGCACTACTCAAGGTGAATACTAAGTCCAGCCTTGCTGGTTCATCCTCTCCTCTCTCTCTTGTAGTGTCCCTTACGTGTTGGCACATGAAGTTTTCCAGTGTGTGTGTGTGTGTGTGTGTGTGTGTGTGTGTGTGTGTGTGTGTGTGTGTGTGTGTGTGTGTGTGGGTGTGGATGTGAGTGTGAGTGTGAATGTGTGTGTGTGTGTGTGTGTGTGTGTGTGTGTGTGTGTGTGTGTGTGTGTGTGTGTGTGTGTGTACTCACCTATTTGTACTCACCTATTTGTGGTTGCAGGGGTCGAGTCCTAGCTCCTGGCCCCGCCTCTTCACCGGTTGCTACTAGGCCCTCTCTCTCCCCACTCCATGAGTGTGTGTGTGTGTGTATGTGACTCAACAATCAATATTTGCACCAATAACTCATTACAGTTGTGACCGGGTGTGGAAGTGTGAATTGCTCATGACACTATAATTTGTTCATGATTGTTGCCATGTATAAACGTAAGTAACCATTCTTACAGAATTCATTACCTTTGTAACTTGTGAGCTCATTACCTTTGTACCTAGTTCAGCTATCAAAACTTTGGGGGCCCAGTCCCTGGACCAATTATGTACCTCTGTAATCTGTAAATACCTTTGTAACTTGTCATGATTGTGACCAGACCTACCAGGAATTCATTACCTTTGTAAATTGTTAGTTCATTACCTTTGTAAATTGTGAGTTCATTACCTCTGTAACTTGCTCAGCTATCAAAACTTCGGAATCCAGTCCCTGGGCCAATTATGTACCTGGAGTTTACCTGGAGAGAGTTTCGGGGGTCAACGCCCCCGCGGCCCGGTCTGTGACCAGGCCTCCTGGTGGATCAGCGCCTGATCAACCAGGCTGTTGCTGCTGGCTGCACGCAAACCAACGTACGAGCCACAGCCCGGCTGATCAGGAACTGCCTTTAGGTGCTTGTCCAGTGCCAGCTTGAAGACTGCCAGGGGTCTGTTGGTAATCCCCCTTATGTGTGCTGGGAGGCAGTTGAACAGTCTCGGTCCCCTGACACTTATTGTATGGTCTCTTAACGTGCTAGTGACACCCTGCTTTTCATTGGGGGGATGGTGCATCGTCTGCCAAGTCTTTTGCTTTCGTAGTGAGTGATTTTCGTGTGCAAGTTCGGTACTAGTCCCTCTAGGATTTCCAGGTGTATATAATCATGTATCTCTCCCTCCTGCGTTCCAGGGAATACAGGTTTAGAAACCTCAAGCGCTCCCAGTAATTGAGGTGTTTTATCTCCGTTATGCGCGCCGTGAAAGTTCTCTGTACATTTTCTAGGTCGGCAATTTCACCTGCCTTGAAAGGTGCTGTTAGAGTGCAGCAATATTCCAGCCTAGATAGAACAAGTGACCTGAAGAGTGTCATCATGGGCTTGGCCTCCCTAGTTTGAAGGTTCTCATTATCCATCCTGTCATTTTTCTAGCAGATGCGATTGATACAATGTTATGGTCCTTGAAGGTGAGATCCTCCGACATAATCACTCCCAGGTCTTTGACGTTGGTGTTTCGCTCTATTTTTGTGGCCAGAATTTGTTTTGTACTCTGATGAAGATTTAATTTCCTCATGTTTACCATATCTGAGTAATTGAAATTTCTCATCGTTGAACTTCATATTGTTTTCTGCAGCCCACTGAAAGATTTGGTTGATGTCCGCCTGGAGCCTTGCAGTGTCTGCAATGGAAGACACTGTCATGCAGATTCGGGTGTCATCTGCAAAGGAAGACACGGTGCTGTGGCTGACATCCTTGTCTATGTCGGATATGAGGATGAGGAACAAGATGGGAGCTAGTACTGTGCCTTGTGGAACAGAGCTTTTCACCGTAGCTGCCTCGGACTTTACTCTGTTGACGACTACTCTCTGTGTTCTGTTAGTGAGGAAATTATAGATCCATCGACCAACTTTTCCTGTTATTCCTTTAGCGCGCATTTTGTGCGCTATTACGCCATGGTCACACTTGTCGAAGGCTTTTGCAAAGTCTGTATATATTACATCTGCATTCTTTTTGTCTTCTAGTGCATTTAGGACCTTGTCGTAGTGATCCAGTAGTTGAGACAGACAGGAGCGACCTGTTCTAAACCCATGTTGCCCTGGGTTGTGTAACTGATGGGTTTCTAGATGGGTGGTGATCTTGCTTCTTAGGACCCTTTCAAAGATTTTTATGATATGGGATGTTAGTGCTATTGGTCTGTAGTTCTTTGCTGTTGCTTTACTGCCCCCTTTGTGGAGTGGGGCTATGTCTGTTGTTTTTAGTAACTGAGGGACGACCCCCGTGTCCATGCTCCCTCTCCATAGGATGGAAAAGGCTCGTGATAGGGGCTTCTTGCAGTTCTTGATGAACACAGAGTTCCATGAGTCTGGCCTGGGGCAGAGTGCATGGGCATGTCATTTATCGCCTGTTCGAAGTCATTTGGCGTCAGGATAACATCGGATAGGCTTGTGTTAATCAAATTTTGTGGCTCTCTCATAAAAAATTCATTTTGATCTTCGACTCTCAGTCTGGTTAGCGGCTTGCTAAAAACTGAGTCATATTGGGACTTGAGTAGCTCACTCATTTCCTTGCTGTCATCTGTGTAGGACCCATCTTGTTTAAGTAGGGGCCCAATACTGGACGTTGTTCTCGATTTTGATTTGGCATAGGAGAAGAAATACTTTGGGTTTCTTTCGATTTCATTTATGGCTTTTAGTTCTTCCCGCGATTCCTGACTCCTAAAGGATTCTTTTAGCTTAAGTTCGATGCTTGCTATTTCTCTGACCAGTGTCTCCCTGCGCATTTCTGATATATTGACCTCTTTTAGCCGCTCTGTTATTCTTTCCGTCGCCTGTAAAGGGAGCGCCTGTCTCTTTCTATTTTACATCTACTCCTCCTTTTTCTTAGAGGAATAAGCCTTGTGCATACATCGAGTGCCACCGAGTTAATCTGTTCTAGGCATAAGTTTGGGTCTGTGTTGCTTAGTATATCTTCCCAGCTTATATCGGTTAGGACTTGGTTTACTTGGTCCCACTTTATGTTTTTGTTATTGAAGTTGAATTTGGTGAATGCTCCCTCGTGACTAGTCTCATTTTGTCGGTCTGAGGCTCCACGCATACATGTCTGAACCTCAATTATGTTGTGATCTGAGTATATTGTTTTTGATATGGTGACATTTCTTATCAGATCATCATTGTTAGTGAAGATGAGGTCTAGTGTATTCTCCAGTCTAGTAGGCTCTATTATTTGCTGGTTTAAATTGAATTTTGTGCATTGAATTTTGTAATCTTTTGACTACCGCCCACAGGATGGGTATGGGGTGCATAATAAACATATTAAACTAACCCTCCCTATCCCCTAAAACCATCGTGTTCAGTTTCCAATAACTTCCCTGCCTACGAGCCAAACATCCCACCCCACCTCCACTAATACTGCCCTATGATCAGAAGACACCATCTCAATAGTTTTAAAAGACTCTACCAAAACCCTCTGAGATAAATATAACCTGTCCAAACGAGCCGCATATCCCAGTCTTATAAACGTATGTTCCACCTCCCACAGACCTCCCCCGAAAGCATCACATAACTGAAGATCTCTAAGCAGGCCCCCCAAGACTGAGGAAAAATATCCCACTCCTCTGGGTTCCAAGTCTGCCCTCTTAACTACACAATTCCATTCCCCCCCCACAATCGCCACCGACGGTAACGTGCATAGGTAGTACACAAGCTCCTCCCGCACAAAATCCATCTTTACTTTCACGTCACTTTCTGCTGGGGCATACACACACACAAACGCCACTCTCTCTTCCATCCACCATCCTTCCACATGTAATACTCTCCCCCTACGCCCCCTCTTTCCTGTGCAATACAAACGGGTTCGCCTCCCTGATCAACACACCCACTCCTTCTTTTATTAAACGCTCATATGGCAACACATAAGCCTGATACCCAGGCACCACTAATTCACGACCAAGCTTAAAATTGTGCTCCTGTACAAAAGCTTCGTCAACCTTGTACCTATTCAAAAACATACTGAAGCACTCACTTTTAGCATCATCACACAGACCATTAATATTTATTGTTACACACCTGAGGCCGGCTTAAGGTTTCCCTCCCCGCTTCATGTCGAGACTCTTCCCTTTCAGACCATTCCCTGGGCTTTGCCTTTGCCACATACTCCACCCTCCTTTCCAACCATATCCCCCCTTCTGTTGTGGCCCTCTCGTAGAGTCACTCTGGGTACCACAACCCCATGTCTTTTTCCCTGGCCTTTGCGCCGGCATCAGAACATCGTCCGAATCTGACGCTGCTGCCCTTTTCCTTGTAGCTCCTTCAGTTTCCATATCTGAGTCCTGGGAGCCAGCACAATGGACTTCCACCTGTACCACCCTTAATCCGCCTCCATGTCCTTCCATAGCACTCGCACTGTCCATCACAGGTGCCACCTGATCCTCCCCCCTCCCGCACACACCTTCTGCCCTGATCCCAGGTTCCTGCTCGCTGTGACTCTCCACCTCCGTAGACTGTAACATAGCCTGTATCACCGTCTCCAACTCCTTCTCAATAGCTTTCACTTCTGCGCCCACCTGCACCTCCTCACTTGACAACTGTACTGTTGATGGGCCAGATGATTCATGGATCACCACTTCTTCCGATTCCACAGGAGGAGCTATCACCTCTTCACTCCACATGCGACCACGCCCTCCTCCTTGCGTCCATTCTTCCTCAGGCATCGGTTTCTCGTGGGCAGGTGCTCCGCCCCTTGCCGGCCCAGGAGCCATATTCCGCCTGCCACAGTCTGCCGCCATATGGTCATATTCGCAGTCGGCACGTACGCCTCTGCCCTGCATGCGCTACCATTACCTGGGTTCTAAACTCCTCGAGATATGCATACGAGGGTATAGGATGCCTTAGCGTCATCTTGAGATTGAAAGAACCCTCAGGAAATCCTGTGTAAGCTCCTTTTACCCATTTACCAGGTTGGGCTAGATGTACAGTTCCATAACGTTCGAACACCTTTCGAATATCTAGCTAATCAGCCTCAGAAGGCACGCTGCGGAGCTTGACCCACGAATAATGTGACACATCTGTCAACTTGACCCTCACTGCCGGTGTTACGTTAATGCTGACATCTTGGAAACGATCCACCAGTTTAGTTTAATATGTTTATTATGCACCCCATACCCATCCTGTAGGCGGTAGTCAAAAGATTACAGAGGTACATAATTGGTCCAGGGACTGGACTCCAAAGTTTTGATAGATGAGCAAGTTACAGAGGTAATGAACTCACAATTTACAAAGGTAATGAACTCACAATTTACAAAGGTAATGAACTCCAGGTAGATCTGGTCACAATCATAACAAGTTACAAAGGTATTTACAGATAACAGAGGTACGTAATGGGTCCAGGGATTGGGCCCCCAAAGTCTTGATAGCTGAACTAGGTACAAAGGTAATGAGCTCACAAGTTACAAAGGTAATGAATTCTGTAAGAATGATTACTTACGTTTATACATGGCTACAATCATGAACAAATTATAGTGTAATGAGCAATTCACACTTCCACACCCGGTCACAACTGTAATGAGTTATTGGTGCAAATATTGATTGTTGAGTCACACACAGACACACACACACACACTCACACTGACACTCACACACACACACACACACACACACACACACACACACACACACACACACACACTCACACCCACACACTCACACACTCACACACACACTCACACACTCACACACACACACACGCACAATCACAAATAGGTGAGTACACAGACACACATATACAGACACAGACACAGGTGAAGAGGCGGGGCCAGGAGCTAAGACTCGACCCCTGCAACCACAAATAGGTGAGTACAAATAGGTGAGTACACGCATTTTAGTTTAATATCTTTATTATGCACCCCATACCCATCCTGTGGGTGGTAGTCAAAAGATTACAAAGGTACATAATGGGTCCAGTGACTGGACCCCAAAGTTATGATAGCTAAACTAGTTACAAAGTCAAACGATCCACCAACGCTTCGTATACTTGAGCAGTTAGCACTTTCACGAATATTCTATAAACACCGTTCAGTGCCACTCCATACAAATCCTCGTCTCTGATGCCGTATATCTCTCTTATAATTTTGGGCAATAACACATCGACTGACGTAGGCATTAAAGCCCCACTAATGAGTTCAATGCCCACAGTATTCACTCTCCTGCACACACCTGGCGCCATATTGTTGACTGAGTAGCTCGTCTGGGAAAACAGTAGAGGGGTGCAAAGCACGACCACACTCTATCTCATCCAGGCAGCGAATGACGCAGGTGCAAGTAAAGATAAACGACACTTCCCTACCCGGGGAGCCAATGATGGGTCATCATAATGGAAGAGACATTGTCTGCATCGCTCTCGGGCCGTGTAGACCTCCTGTGCAAACGCACTTCAGTTTCCTGACTGCAGTAGTGTGAGGTGGTGCTTGTCGCGCCTCTGTCGTCAGCCCAGGAGAACTACCATTAGTCAACATGGCGTTCAGTTATAGACACAGGATTACCACTGTCGGCGTTGAACTTCTCAGTGGGGCAATAACGTCAGCTTCAGCCCAGGTATTGCTACCTAAAATCATCAGAGACACGTATGGCATTCAGGATGGCGAGTTGTACGGAGTAGCATTGAACGGAGCACGTCGATTTTTTGTGAAACTGCTCTCGGCAACGGTTTATGAGTCGTTGGTCAACCGTTTTCAGGTCGTAAGTCTTGATGCAACACCAGCTGTGTGTGTGAGGATGATCGATGTATCCAGACATTATACAAGGATTAAACTGCGTAATGTCCCCTTTGAGGCTGATGAGACAGATAGAAAAGTTTTTGAGGAATACGGAACTGTTCATTTGGCCCAGCATGGTAAGTGGGTGACGGGTGCCTACACAGGTCTGCTGGAGGGCACTTTCAACCTAAAAATGACATTGCAACACCCCATATCATCTTACGTGTACCTAAAGGAATTCAGGACACAGGTCATTGTGTCATACGCCGGGCAAAGGCGTACATGCCGACTATGTGGGGAATATGATCACATAGCAGAGGAGTGTGGGAAGCGGCAACGAGCTCCTGGCCCAGGGGGGGAGACATCCACTTCTACACTGGGGGAAGCAGGTGATGATCAACGACGTGAAGGTGGGCGTGGTCGTCTATGGAGCGAGATAGTGGATGAGGCGCATAAGGCTGGGGGAGAGGGTGAGGCCCTTGACCAGTTACCTGGCCCAGAGATACTTCCAGTGGATCGGGTTGAGCAAAAAGTACAGGAGGAAGTGTTGGAAATTGAGGAGGAATTAGCCGAGGTTCTGAAGTCCTTGTCACCGCCTGAGGAGGTGGCTGCTCCTGGAAAGGTGGTAGAAGACGAGTTGAAGGCTGTGGTGCATCAACAACAGAACTATTTGGACGACGGGAGTGACAGCGTGACTGAGGTGTCACCGAGATCATTGCCACTGTGTACAGTGGAGGTTGAGGTACATTGTGAGGCATCCCCAGACCAAGCCATGGAGGATGCGCCTGTCCCAAGAAAGAGAGCCGCTGCGTCGGATTCAGATGATGTCCTAACGCCAGTGCAGCGGACTGGGAAGCAAATATGGGCAGAAGGTGAAGGTAGTGGTGGCCATGACAGGAGGCACCGAAAGAAGGGGGGGGGAGGAGAGAGGGAAGTGTGCAGGTGACAAGTGGTCCCACACGTTCTGGTGCCCATCGGAAGAGTGAAGAGAGGAGGCAGGGGTGGAAACTTTAATAGGCCTCCGGTGTATGACAGTAAACGTTAATGGTTTGTGTAATAGTGTAAAGAGAGAATGGTTTCGAATGTTTCTGAATAAATATAGAGTGAATGTTGTGTTCCTTCAGGAGCATAATTTTAAGGAGGGTAGGGTGTTGGAGATGGAGGGGTTTCAGGTGGTAACCCTGCCATCTGCCCGTTTGAAAGGAGGGGTGGGTATATTAATTAGGGAGGCGAGCCCGTTTGTTTTGCAGAGAAGTGAGGGGGGGAGGGGGAAGGGTGTTGCGTGTAGATGGTTTGTGGATGGGAAAACGTGTGGCCTTTATTAGCGTATATGCACCTGCAGAGAATAACGTACAGGTGAAGCAGGAGTTTGTGTGTGAGGACCTTGTGTTTTTTTCCGTGCATTACCGGAGGTGGCAATAGTAGGAGGTGATTGGAACTGCGTTATTAGGAGGGCTAATGTGAAACCGAAAGGGGCAGGTTATGTGTCGGTGACCCTATGAGATTTATTGAGGGATATTAGGTTAAGGGACGCATTCGAGGGAGGGGGGCATGGGAGACAGAGCATGCATTTGTTAGGAGAGGGTATGCAGCGAGGTTAGATAGAGTGTATCTTTCTCACGGGGTTGTAGTGAGATCTTTCAAAACTGTTGAAGTAGCATGGTCAGATCATAGAGCAGTGTTGGTGGAGGTTGGGTGGGAGGCGCTTGTGGAAATATACAGGAGATACTGGAAATTAAATATAAGTGCATTGAGTGATGAGGAGGGGTTAGCGGGATTTTCTGTCCTATGGAAGGAGCTTAGCAAGGAGGCACAGGGAGTGGAAGATGTCGTACAATGGTGGGATTGTGTAGCCAAGGAAAGGATTAGGAAATATTATGTGGGGGTGGGCAAACGTATAAATGATTTAAAATATAGCCTTTCAAATTATTTAGAGGACAGGTTAAGGGGCTGTTATGGGAAGGGGGCTGTGGGGGCAACTATCCTATGGATGAAATTGTCGAGGTCAAGGGGAGACTGAGGGAGTTACAAAATGAGAGGTTTCAAGCAGTAAGGGTGCAGGCAGGGGTAGAGATGCTTTGGGGAGACAAGCCATCGGCGTGTGTGTTGCGACATCAAAAACAAAGACAGCAGGTTACAGCTATTCCGAGGTTAGAGGTACATGAGATGGCGGGAGGTTATAGAATGGGTAAGGAGATACTAACTACGAAAGGAATGTGTGCGTATGTGGAGAAATGGTATGAAGGGTATTGGACAAGTGGGAAGGTGGGGAATGTGGATTTAGAGAAGGTGTATGAGTATGTGATGTGTAATTTAGGGAATAGTGATAGAAAGGCTATAGGGGGGGTAATAACAGAAGAGGAAATAGAGTTGGCTTTAAGGGGAATGAGGAAGGGCAAAGCACCAGGAATAAACGGTCTCCCGGCTGAATTTTACCTCCAACATTGGGAGGTGATAAGGGGTTTCATGGGTAGGTTATTTAATCAGATGAAGGAGAAGGGTGTGATGGGGGACAAGCAAGCAACAGCAGTTGTAGTGTTGGTCCAGAAGGGTAAGGGGCAGCACACCCTCAAGGAGTACCGTGCTATATCTCTGTTATGTGCTGATTATAAGTTGTTCGCTAAAGTCTTGGGTAATCGGTTCAAATGTGTGGTAGGGAGAGTGGTTTCGAAAACGCAGTATGGTTTGCCTGGAAGGTCGATGATTGAGGGTCATGGAATACTGAGAAGTTTTGTGGAATCAAAAGTGGGGGGAGGGAGGGTGGCGTTGTTGGCCTTAGACTGGCAGGGGGCCTATGACAGGGTGGAAAGGGGAGCATTGGGAGCTATACTTAGGAGGCAGGGTTATGGGGAAGAAATAGTTAATTGGGTAACCAAGTTGTACAATGGAGCTAAGATGAGGGTACAGATTAATGGATGCTTGGGGGAGGAGATTGTAATGGGTAGGGGACTTAGGCAGGGGTGTCCCATGTCACAAATGTTGTTTGCGTGCATTCAGGGACCCCTTCTATAGATTGCGTGATCGCTGTGTATGTGACACGAGTGGAGGTGTGTGGGAGGGTGGGGGAGGGGGCGGCCCGGAGGAAAAGTAAATGGGCCTGGTAATAATAGGATATGTAGACGATGCATCAGTCCTGGTTCGAGGGGGGATGGGGCGTTGGGGGTTTTGGATGATGTTGTGCAACAGTTCGGAAAAGACAAACTGGTATGCCGGTAAATAGAGAGGCGAGAAGTCAATGATCATGGGGTTTGGTGGGATTGGGTGGGGGGGAGATGTATACGTTGTGAGGAAGCCAAACCGGGGTCTTTAAAAATTTGTGGTATCACCTATAAGGATGATTAGACGCCTGCTCGAGAGGAAAACTCGAAATCGATTTATGGAAAGGATTCAGGGGCGTCTGGATGCATTGCGAACCTCATCATCTTGAATCTCGTGCCAAGGACGTGATTGTTATAAATGTATTTTTTGTTTGTTAGGTTTAGCACGTGCAGTAGCAAGCCGTTGTTCCCATTAACAGGGACGTGCGGCCGATTGTGGAATTCTGAGACGAGGGTTTAACTTTTTGTGGGGTTCAGGGTGCGATTGGCTGAGGAGAGAGGTTGTAATGTTACCTTTGCACCAGGGTGGGTTGGGGTTGATGGATCTGAGAAGGAGGATTAAATGTGTGTTTCTTAAATGGGAGGTTTTGCGCGAAGGTGTGAGTGGAGGGCAGCTGGGAAAAGTACATGATAGGTTGGGTAAGTTGTATGGTGGTGTGGAGTTTTTTTTTTTTATATATTTTATTTAAAACATCATAAATACAAGGCTGCTTAAAAATTAAATAGCATCACCATACATAATCTATAGAGTACAACAAGATACACACCATAAATACCAGAAAAAAAATCGTTGTAACTAATACGTATAGATATATACAACAAACGCACCATAAAATGCATAAGTACGTTTCGCTAAACACACACAATACCAAAAGATATAACTGCGGGTGTGTGTAACAAATATAAACACTGGTGGAAAACCCCACTTAACCATTATAACCTACAGCACATCAAACAAACATGTTACATTGATGATTAAACATAGGTTATGTAATTTCGCATACAATATATACAATTGATTATAAGAAAATTCAACTTAGACACAAATTCAATGATTTTACTCTAACACAAAATTCTTAAACATAATAATATTATATAAATTGACCGATAATATTTATCGTCAGCAATTATCCCATCAAATCTATATGTGTTCAATCTTGTTCCTATGAAATACGTTTGATTCTCAAACAAAATTCATAATGTTGTATATATTTATAGGTTACAATTGGTGACTCACAGGCTAGATTGAACAGTAACAGGGAAGGGATTATTAAAAACATGCCCATTATATATATATGCATGTTTATATACCCAATCTCTGGACCCTCATAACACAATCAAAAACAAAAACTAGATAAACTAGTGATCAAGAATACAACGAGTCTTTAAACAAAGGAAAGCATCAAAAACATAACAAATATGTAAGGCACACCAGTCATTTTGTATACAAAAGGTACAAATAAGTAACCCTAACCCCTGAATCTACACCAACAACAGTTCATACTACTAAATACATTCATGCCAAACTCATATTCACGCAACTCACCCCGTTCCCGAAGAGAGAGCCTAGCTATTGCCCACTGACCTACACAACTAACCCTTATCGGCACATGCCCGGTATAATTATCACAGATTCGAAGGGTTCAAGAGTGAGGCCTTTTATAGCGTCCGAAAAAACCCTTATCCACCTCCTCCCATACAATTCCCTATTCTACACATTGTACGATAAAATGTTATCTGCAAGGCCACGCTTCGCACTTCACTGACCACTTTCCCCGCATGACCCCACGGATGATAAAAGGTAATCCACGATAATATTAATCTAAGCCCGTTCAACGACCTGGCTAATCCAAAAATGTTAGAGATCTAAAGCAGCAGGACAGCACTCACGCTCCCTCCCACCCTCTGTTCATACCCTACCCAACCAAACTATGACAGCTCTTAAACCTTCGCAAAATAGTACAAAGTGAAAATGCATGTCTTCCCACCACAAACCACACCCGCCTCCCTCCACGACTTTCTGCGATCGTAGTATTGCCCTGACGGCAAATATAACATGTAAAAACGCAATAATGGACTTTCCGCTCCCCTAGGCCGGTGATTTCAAACTTACTAAATCGGAAGCCATATATTACAACGCGTACATGGGGAAACAAACCTTTCTCCTGGAAGCTACGACGTACCCAAGTAACCTACTTAAAACCCTTATGCGAATGTTCCTCGATCTGTACCTCATAAAAGCTCGTAGTACAATCTCACATTCCTTAAACTCCATTCCCCTATACCACTTTTTCACCTCGTATTTTTGCTTGGTCCCTATTTACCGCCATCAAACCCACCGCCAAACCTCCCACTTTAGAATAAAACACATTTCACCCTACGCTTCAAGTCAACATCCCAAACCTCCTCGACTTACGGTAACATATCAACCTCACGTTTTAACCAATCACACCTCCGATCCACAGAAAGATAAATAATCTTCTCAATATTCCATTGCGCTGTTCCTGTAATTGGAATTCGCGCAATGTGCCACACTTACTATTATCAATAAAAACGATGTTAACAACGATCACACGTGGGCCAGAGTGAGATGTTGGGGCCTCAAAACACCCAGACGCCAATGACCTTTTCCAAACATCCTTACTGAATTTTCCTCCGTGCCACATCCAAATCGTCTCTATAAATAATACCGCAATCTTTAATGACATCGCAGTTGTGTTAACACGTTACAGCTCACCATTCCACCCCTTTCAAGGTTACCCAACCCCATGATTAATCGACTTTCAATATTTACCTTCATACCCATGCGCACGTTCAAACACACGCACAACACCTTCCTAACCCTTGCATAGGACATTCGTTCAACACCAAACAGTGTACATCCACTAAAACTATTATTGCGGCCAACAATCCCCTTCCCTACCCCACCACACCCCGGGGAAAACAAACGTGCTCTCAACCAATCCTGTAAAAGGGATCCTGAAAAAAGCACAAAAAGAATCTGTGACATAGGGCACCCTTGTCTTAAACCTCTACCCATCTCATAAGTCCGTCCATACACCCATTTATTTGTACCCTCATCTTTGCCCCGCGTTTACAGCGTCTGTTTACCCACCAATATTTCTTCTCCATAACCCTGTCTCCGAAGAATACTTCTGAAGTGCACCCCTTTCCCACTCTCATTGCGCGGACCGCCAGTCCAAAGGCAGATAAGCCGCCCCCTCCCCTCCCCCTTTGACTCCACAAAACTTCTTATAAGCCCGTGTCCTTTACATCGACCTGCCCGGCAACCATACTGCGATGGCGAAACGACCCTCCCACCACGCCATTTTAACTTACCCAAAATTTTGCGAAAACCTTATTAGTCTGCCACAGTGCAACGAATTATCGCCCTGTACTTCCCATGGTTTGGCTGACCTTTGCCTTTTGGGACAAACACCAACAATGCCGTATTTGCTTATCCCTAACGTACCTTCTCCTTCATCAATTTAATAATCTTTACCATGAACTTCCCAATCATACTCCCAATGCTGCAATTAAAATTCCACCGGTAAGCCATCAACCGGGGCCTTGCCCTTCCTCATTCAGTGTTAAAGCTATTTCAATTTCTCCTCAGTAATAACCCCACCCAAAGCCTTCCTTTCACTGTGATCCTAAATGCACTTGCATACTGCACACCTTACTTAATTCCACTTCATCCACGCCCTCTACTAGTCCAGTGTTGTTTATACCACATTTCAGCATGTGCATCATAGCTTCTGTGTTTCGTATTCTCTTGACCTTGCTCTTATGGATTTCCATCGGTTATTTACCTCCAAGTTGGGATTGCCCCGTCAGCTGCCTGCTTTTGCTTTTGTTTCTCAACACACCGCGGATGCTGTTCCCCCACAAACTTCTTTCTATCCTGCTTTGCACCTGCTCCGCTTGAAACGCTCATTATGCAACGTTCGCACGTCTCTTATGTCTACAATCTCGCCCCCTCCCCCCCCCCCCCCCTCCATGGGGTAAAAACACCAACCACAGATCCTTGCCATTAACAACTTCGTAACGATCCTCCTCTAAAAATAATTCGCTTGCCATATTTTAAGTGTTTATACGCCTTACACTCCTCACGTAACAAAAAACGGATTATATCCCTTTCCTTGGCCCACGAGTCCTCCACCGTTACATGTCTTCCCCTCATGAGCTTCCTTGAAAGCTCATTCCATAGCATTGTAAAAACCCTCTAAACCCTTCCTCATCACTTAACACTCTAATATTTTATTTCCAATAATTCTTTTATATTTCCGCCATTCCTCCCACCCTACTTCCATACAACTGCCCTGTGATCTGGACAAGACCGTCTCCACGTATAAAAGTCTTTACAACTACTCCTGCAGATATACACTCTGTCTAACCCTTGCAGCATTATCCCCTTCTGATAAAAGTATGTTTTCTGTTTCCCACAACCCCTCCCCCAAACTTATCTCTAACTTATCATTCCCTCAACAAATCTCTGAGAGGTGACTGACTCATGCCCAGCCCTTTGGTTCGACACGTCAGCCCGCCCTATGAGCAGTTCCAGTCACCTCCACTATCGCTACTTCCGGCAAAAAGACCACGCAAAAATAGACAAGGTCTCACACACAAAATCCGTTCGACCCTTCGTTGTCATTCTCTGCCAGGGGGCATAGGTCACTTACAAGATAAAACGTTGTCCCATCACTCGCAACACCCTCCCCCCCACCCCACTACATCTTTGCAAACAGCCCTCCCTCACACCCCCCTCAAATTCTGCAACACCCTCCCCCCACACCCTCCAATCTCTGCAATCCACTAACGTGGCTCGTCTCTTTTATTAAAAAGACCCACACCACCTTTCAACGGATAGTTGGCAAGGTCAGTACTGTTATACCTGCTACCCGTCTCCTTCTTTGAAATTGAGGTGTTCTTGAAGGACAGAACATCAATTCTATTGTTTCGCTAAGAAATGCTCTCAACCACTCCTCTTTAGTCTTGTACATAAAACGTCTTACATAGCAAGTCATACACCTAAGGCCTGTTATATTTTCCACCTTTCCTCTTCTCCTCCCATGGTTCACCACTTGATTTGTTACCGTCTATGTGTCTTCTTTACTGTACCTTCCATTCGCCTCCCTTCTTAGCGGATGGAAGTCCATATGACCCCCCCCCTCCCCTCACCCTTCCTATCAGTTTTTTTTCCTGTCCTCTGTGCCGGCCGGTCAGTAACGTCATCCGAATCTGACGTAGCTTGCCCATTCCTCGTAACGTTCTTATCCCTCATGTCAAGATCCGAGGAAGCCTAACGGTGTACCTCAACATCCTCCTTCACAATGAGGTATGAAGTCTCCCGATGTCCCAGTATCGGTGTCCTTCTGGAGAGTCTCATATTGTTGACAATCGGACTCAAAATGTCTCCAGCTACGTCATCCTGAGATGGACGCTTCAACCATTTGCGGTGACAAGGTCCTTTAAAAACTTCGTCTATATCCTACGATACCCCTTTTAACAGTTCATGCCAGGGTACCAATACATCACGGATGGTATCGGCAAGACTCAGGTTGCAGGGGAGCTGAGGGCGGGAGGATTCTCTCTCATTTCGAAATCCTGGTCCACCATCTCACTCCACTACCGACCACGCCCTTCCTCTGACGAACGATGCCACATTCACGTGTGACTGGGCTTACTTCTTCTTGCACATGTTTGGTCACGCGTCTGTTCTTTTCGCATGCGCCGCTATGTGGTCTTCTCTCCACAAATTTGACACGTTCGCCGCTGTCCAGGATATAAAACTCTGTGTCCTATAATCTTGAAGATACACATTTGACGGTATGGGTTTGACCGCAAACGGCATCTTAAGGCTGATGTACTTCCGGCATACCTGCGTAGGCACCCATTATCCACTTACCTGCTGGCAGAGGTGACACAGTTTCATGATTTCTCAAAGGTCGTTTCTGATGTCAAGGGCTTCGTTCGCCTCGAAGGGGACTTCCGCAACTTGATCCAATTTTAATATCGAGACACGTCACCAGTCTCACACGACAGCAGGCCGTAACGTCAAACACACATCTTGAAAGCGCCTAACACTGATTCATAAACTGTCGCACTCAGCAGTTTCACAAATCCTCTTTGCGCTCCAGTTCAGCGCTCCAATATCAATTACCTATACTTGAATGCCGTTGTCTCCCTGATATCTGGGTAAGAGTATTTGAGTGAACTAGGTGTAATCGACCTCGAAGTAGATCCATTACCAATAGCATTTACACGTCTGCGATGACAAACCGCCATCTTAACACCTGTCAATTTCCAGCGTGTCAACAGAGGACTCAACAACTCCTCGTTACCACCTGCTGTCAGGTACTGAGGAGCGTCAGGCAAGGGGTCTACACAGCCCAAGAGCGAGCAGACAATGATGTGGAAGTTTGAGGGAAAGATGAAACTGTTTTAGGGATGGTGTTGGTTAGTGAAACCAGGAAAAATTCGAGTTGGGGATTTTGTGTAGGTGCTTGCAGAAAGGATTGTTGTACCAGTTGAGGATTGTTCCCCATGTAAGCTTGGAAAGAGTATTTGGTATAGGTTTAGCAAGGTGAAGTTTTAAGCCTAGGGTAAGAGGATGGTAACGATCGTTTCTGCATGGCATTACTACCGTTGGGGGAGGTACCTAGAACAGAGGGTAATTGTGGGCCGATAGGTGTGGAAATCTGTGGGGAGGATGTGACGGTGTTCCTCGCTGTATTACTTTTTATGAGGGGACTGGAGGGTGTTAGGTATTGCGTTTATGTGGGGTTGTGACAGGGGGCGGGTGGGGGAGGTGGAGGGGAGGGTTGAAAGGAGGTAGGGGTGGGTGGGGAAAGTGGGGGGGGTTTGGAGGATGGGGGGGGCAGGTGGGGGGAAGTGTGAGGCGGGTGGGGGGACGTGGGGGGAGGTAGGGGGCGGTGCGGGGGAGGTGGCGGGCAGGTAAGGTTGAGGTGGTGGGTGGGATTGGGGGAGGTCGGGGGGGGTGGGGGGCGGGTAGGGGGAGGCAAAGGCGAGTGGGGGGAGGAGGGAAGCGGTTGGGGGAGGGTGGGGGCGGTTGGGGGGTAGGTGGGGTGGGGTGGTGGTTGTGGGGGCCGGGTGGGGGAAATGGGGGCAGCTGAGGGGGGAGGTAAGAACGGGTGGGGGAGGTGAGGGTCGGGTGGGGGGACGTTGGGAAGTAGGGTCGGCGTAAGGGTAGGTGGGGGCGGGTGGGGGTACGTGCGGGGGCCAGCAGGTGGGGGTAGTGGGGGAGGTTGGGGGGCGGGGTCGGGGGAAGAGGTTGAGAGGTGGTAGGGGCCGGTGGGGGTGTAGTTAGGTGGTGGGTTGGCGGGCGGATGAGTGAAGAGGTGGGGGCGGCGGGTTGGGGGAGTGGGGGGTTGGGGAAAGTGGGGGCGCGGGTGGGGGGGGTTACGTTGGGGGCGAAGTGGGGGGGGTGGGGGGACGGGGGGGGGGGTTGGGGGAGGTGGCGTGGGGGGTGGGTGGTGGGGGGGGTTTAGGGGAGGTCAGGGGGCGAGTGGGGGGAGGTTTGGGGGGGCGTTGTGGGGGAGAGTGGGCAGGAGATGTGGGGCGGGATATGGTGGGGTGGTGAAGGGCGGTTGCGGGGTAGAGGTGGTTTGGGGCCGGAGGTTGGGGGAGGTTGGGGGGCGGGGGAAGGGGGGATGTTGGATGTGGTGTGAGGGGGAAGTGGGGGGAGGTGGGGGGGTTGTGGGCTGGTGGCGGGCGGATGGGGGGAGGTTGGGGGCGGGTGGGGAGAGGTGGGGGTTGCTGGGTGGGGCGGTGAGGGAGGTGCGGGTGGGTACGGTAGGGGGAGGTGGGGGGAGGGTGTGGGGTGTGTGGGGCGGGTGGGGGGTCGGTCGGGGGGGGTGTGGGAGGTGAAGGCGGGTGGGGGAGGTGGGGGATGGTGTGGAGGGATGTGGGGGCGGGTTATGGTCGAGGGAGGTGGGGGGTGTGGGGGCGGGGTTGGCGGGTTGGGTTGAGTGGTGTTCGGGTGGGGGTAGGTGGGGAGGGGTGAGTGTAGTGAGGGTGAGGTTGGGGATTGGAAGCGGGTTTTAATGTCGGGGAAGAGGGGGCGGTGGGGGGAGGTTGAGGGGCGGGTGGGGGGTGGGGAGAGATGTGGGGCGGGGGTGGGCGAGGTAGGTGTGGGGCGGGTTTGGGTGAGGTGGATGCGGTGTCGGGGGGAGTGGGGTGGCGGGGTAGGGAGGGTGGGGGGGCAGGGGGAGGGAGGTGGGAGCGGCTGGGGGGAGGTGGGGAGTCTGGGCGCGGACCTGGGGGGAGGTTGGAGGGAAAAGGGGCTGGGTGTTTGGATGTGATGGAGGTTCGGGGTGGGTGGGGGTATGGTGGTTGGCGGTGTGGGGGGACGGTGGGGGCAGGTGGGGACACGGTGGGGGCGGTGTTGGGGAGGTGTGGGAGGAGGTTGGGGGCAGCGGGGAGGCAGCAGGTGGGGGAAGGTGGGGGAGGCTGGGGGAGAGTGGGGTGGGGGAGGTGGGGAGAGTGATGGGGGCGGTTTGGGGGAGGTGGGGGGTGGGTGCGAGTGGAGGTAGGTGGGAAGCGGGTAGTGGGAGAGTGGGGGGGGGGTGTGGGGGCGGGGTAGTAGAGGGAGGTGGGGGGGTGTGGGCGGGTTGGGTGAGGTTGGAGTTTGGGTGTGGGTGGGGGGTAGTGGGGAGCGGGTGAGGGGATGGTTGGATGGAGCGGGAGCGATGTGTGGGGGACAGTGGGTGGCTGGGCGGTGTGGGGAGTGGAGTTGATGGGGCGGGTGGGGGGAGAGTTGAGGGGCGGGTTGGGGGAGGTGGGGAGAGTTGTGGGGCGGCGGGGGGTGGGGGCTGTGAGGGGGGGAAGTGGGAGTGTGGGAATGCGGGTGGGGGGAGGTGGGGTGGCGGGTCAGGGGGAGGTGGGGGCAGGGGGGGGAGGTGGGGAGCGGACTGGGGGTGGTGGGGGAATGTGGGGGGAGGGTGAGATGGAGCGGGGGTGGGTGTGGGTGGGGTAGGTGGTTGGCGGGTGGGGAGGTGGGGGGCAGGGAGGGGGAAGGTTGGGGGCAGGTTGGGGGAAGGTGGGGGGAGTGGGGGGCAAGGCAGGTGGGGGCCGGCAGGTGGGGGAGGTGGAGGTGAATGGGCGGGTGGGGGGAGGAGGGGGGTTGCGTAGGGGAGATGTGGGGGCAGGTGGGGGGTGGGTGGGGGGGGGTGTGGGGGTTTGGTGGGTGTGGGTAGGGGGAGGTTGGGGGGTCGACTGTGGGGGAGGTGTGGGGAGGAGTGGTGGGGAGAAGTGGCAGGTAGGGGTGGGGGAAGATAAGGGGCGGTCGGGTTGGGGGAGGTGAGGAGAGGCTGTGGGGCTGGTCTGGGGGGCGATTGGTGGAGGGGCGAGTGGTGGGGAGGTGGGGGCGGGTGGGTAGGTTAGGGGGCGGTTGGTGGGGTGAGGTTGGGGGCGGGTGGGGGGGAGGTGGTGGGGCGGGTCGGGGAGGGTAGGGGCGGGTGGGGTTAGTGGGGGGGCGGGTGGAATGGAGGAGGTGGGGGGGGCTGGGCGTTAGGAAAGCGCGGGTTTGGGGGTGGCACGGGGAGCGGGTGGGGGACGGGTAGGGGGCGGGTAGAAGGCAGGTGGGTGGCAGGTGGGGGTCGGTCGGGGGGCGGGGGGCGGGTGAGTTTGGGGGTGGGGTGGAGGAGGTGGAGGGCCGGTGTAGTGGAGGTGGGTGCGGGTAGGGGGGAATGAGGGGTTGGCTAGGGTGTGGTGGGGCGGGGGGGGGCGGGTGGGGGAGGTTGGGGCGGGATGGGGGGGAGTGGGAGGCGGGTGGGGGGGAGATGGGGGAGGGGGAGGGGCAGGTAGGGGGCGGGTGGGCAGCGGTGGTGGTGGGTGGTGGCAGGTGCGTGGCGGGTAGGGGGAGGTGGGGGGGCATGTGAGGCGGAGATGGGGGGCGGATACAGATGGGGTGGGGGGAGGGTTAGGGGGCGGGGACTGGGGGAGTGTGGGGGCGGTGAGGGGGAGGTGGGGGTCTTTTGGGGGAGGTAGGGGCGGGTGGGGGGAGGTGGGGGGGGGCGGGTGAGGGGTTAGGTGGGGCGGTGGGTGGGGGAAGTTAAGGGGAGGTGGGGGGGCGGGTGGGGGTATTGTGGCGGGCTGGTTCGGAGGTGTGGAGGTGGTGGGGGGACGCTGGGGGGGGGGGGGGGGAGGTGAGGGGGGTGGGGGCGGGTGGGGGGAGGTGGGGGGGGGGTGGTGGTGGGGGCTCGGGGGGGGGGGGAAGTGGGGGGGTGGGGGGTTGGGGGGGTTTGGGGGGGAGGGGGGGATTGTGTTTGGGGGGGGGGGTGGGAGGATGGGGTTTGTAGGGAGGGGGGGGGGGGTGGGGGAGGGGGGGGGAAGGGTGGGGGGGTGGGGGAGTTAGGGGGGGGGGGGGTAGGTGGGGGGGTGTGGGGGGGGGTGGGGGGTGGGAGTTCGGGGGGGGGTAGGTGGGATGCGGGGGGGGGGGGGTGGGTGGGGGTGGGGGAGGTGTTAGGGACTTTATGTGGTTTTTTTGCTGTCCCGCTACAGGGGGGTTTTTATATTTTTAACCTTTGATTTGTGAGGTTTTCATAATTAAAGTTTTTATATAAATACTATGTGGAATACTGGGGTTTAAGCAAGATTGCCATAGTTGTTTGGGAGTTGACATCATTTTTGCACCTTTTAGAAAAAATAAATTTTGCTTTTTTTTTCTTTCACCGGTGGAGGGTCTTGTGTTAAGTAAAGACATGTACCCCATTTAATTGTTTTTAAATTTTTTGTGCCCCAAGATTTTTATGCATCACTCATGATAGTGTAATCCTAGACCCTTTATGTTAAGTTAGATGAGTATTGGGATGTTTTTTGGCGGGAGGGGGGGGGGGGGGGGGGGAGGGGGAGGGGGGGGGGGGGTGAAAATTTTGTCAAGTTTCAGCCTTCACAGTATTAACTTGGGATAAATGGGGGTTTTTTTGGGTGTCAGAACACTTTTGTCTGTTTTTAAACATTTTTTTAAGGGTGAATTGGGGAATTTTTGATTTAACTCATTTGGGGGTACCTTTTAATATAATTTCCACCCTTTTATTTTAAAATTTTAAAAAAAAAAAAAAAAAATTGCACGTCCGGTTGAGACTTTGGTGCGAGATTCCAAGGTGAGTCTTGCGCAATCCAGCTGTAAAAGGGGCGTTTTTTTCGACGTATTCGCCCCTTTCGGGGTTAAGATTTGTAAAGTTTTCCCCATTTTTTTTTTATAAAGGGGACATCAGGAATGTTTTTGAGGGATTGGGACCGACATCTGGCCAACAAGGAAGTGGACGCAGGGACTTAATAGGCCGTCTGGAGGGGCCTTTTCCTGAGATGACTCTGAGACTTCCCATACCGTCTTACGTGTGTTGGAGGGTTCGGGGGCCAGTTATGGGTATCGTATCCCGGGGACAGAGACTAATGCAGAATTTGTGGGGCGTACGACCTAGGGCGGAGGTGTGTGAAGCTGAGGAGGGCCCCTAAAAAGGTGAAAAGTTCCCAGCTAAAAGCGTTTTGGACCCCACGCGAAGAAGGGGTTTGGGCCCTTGTGGAGTGAAGGGGGGAGGATTCAAAGAGGAGAATGGGTGTGTGGGTAAGCTGTACGTAAAGGATTGTTACAACGGGAAAAAAAGTGCAGAATCAATGCAAAGAGGTGCAGGCTCTGAGGAAGAGCTTCAGGAATTTTAAAGACTTGATGCCCCTGCAGGGATGTTTTTCCGAGGGGAAGGCACGGCGTTGCCTGAGAGGAATGTAATGAAAAAAACCCTAGGGGGTTGAGGGCCAACTAGAAAGGGAGTTGTGCGGTGCTGGGGAAACGGCATGGTGGGGTTGAGGTCATCGTGAGGGAACCCATTAAAAACAGGATGTGGAGGGCTCACGGGAAGGAGCGGCGGCGTCAGATTAGATAAATGTCCTGACCCCGGCGCAGAGGTCTGGGAGGAAGGAAGAGCACGTCGAGGAAAGTCACGAATAAGAGGCATCGAAAAAAAGGGGGGGGGGGGGTTGATGGTGTGAACCTTTGTGCTGTTGGGGGGCGGGGTGGATAAATAAGCGAGGGGAAGGGTTGGAAACTTTAAAGGGGCCTTAGGTGTATGATGTGAATGTAAAGGCTGTGAAAATAGTGTGAAGAGGGAATGGTTTGAATGTTTCTTTTTAAAAATTAGGGGGATGTAGTGTTCCTGAAAGAATAAAATTTCAAGGAGGGGAAGAGTTCGAGGTGGGGGTTTTTTGGGTATGACTCCCTTTGTACCTGAAAGGTGGTGTGGGGTATTTTGATCAGGAGGCACCCCGTTTTTGTTCTAAGAAGTGGGGGGGGGGGGGGGGAAGAGTATTGCAATGGATGGGTTGGAGGGGCAGAGGGTACCCTTTGTAAGGGGTTATGCACCAAAAAAAAAAGTTGGGGGAAAAAAAGGGTTTTTTGTATGTGAAAAAACTGTTTTTTCTTAGTGGTTTACTGCGGGGGCCATCGTTGGGTGGGGATAAACTGCGTTATTTGGGGGTGATGGAACCAAAAGGGGGGGGCACGTGTGGGTTGCGAGATTTTTTGGGGGATATTCATTTGGGGGAGCATTTGGGGGGGGGCGTGGAGGTAGAGCCCCTTTTTGTAAATGGGGTTACGGGGTTTGGGTTTGGGATGGTGTAATATCTAAAGGGGGTTTTGGTTTGACTTTTCCGTACAATAGAGTTTTTTGGAAATCAGGGGAGTAGCAAGGTGGGGTGGGAATCACTGCAGGTATATTGGGGTTTTGGAATTTAAATAAAAAGTGTGTTAGCAATGAGGAGGGGATAGGGGGATTTGCAACGCTGTGGGAGGGGTTACAGGGAGAGGTAAAGGGGGTAGGGGAGTGGTGATATGGGGGGATGGTGTGGTAAAGGGAATTTAACAATATAGTAAAGAAGGGAAACATATCCCCAATTCTTTTTAAAAATGGGTTTCCAAAAATTTGGAGGTAGGTTTCGGGGGTTGTTTGCGAGGGGGACGGTGGGGGGGCACTTATCCAATGGATGTATTAGGCAAATTTAAAGGGGGGCTGCTGAGGTACGGATGAGAGGTTCAAGGGTGCAGGTAAGGGGGGGGTGGAAAAGGTGTTATGGGGGATAGACTTCATCGGCGTATTGCGTAGGCAGAAACAAAGACACAGGAATGCTATACCTGGTTGGGGGTTCATGAGTCGATAGGGGGGTACAGGGAGGGGCTAGGTAACAACTATGGAAGGAATGGGGGGTTTGCTGAAAAGTGGTATAGAATATGGCAAAGAAAGGGGAGGGTGGGGTTTTAGAACAGGTGTGTGGGAGTTTGGATGTCAGTTGCGTAACGTGATAGGGGAAGCTGGGTGGGAAAAAAAAACGAGGGGGGAAAATGGGGGGCTTTAAGGGAAAGCGAAGGGCAAAGACCCGGGGAATTTAGGACTCCCCGGGATAAGTTTTATAGCAGCATTGGGATTAATGAGGCTTTTTTTTTGGGTTTGGTTATTAAATTGATAAAGGAAGAGGTGGCGGATGAAAGCGGCAACGGCTGCTTGTATTTGGGACCCAAGGGGAAAAGGGGGCATATGCCGGGGAAAACCGGGCATCTCGTTTTTATTGCAGATTACAAATTGTTTCTAAGATTTTGGGGAAACAGGGGAATTTTGTGGTGGGGAGGGATATCAAAAAACTCGTTTGGTTTTTCCAGGGGGGTCTATGGTGGGGGGGCAAAAGGGTTATTGGGATTTGGGAGGCAAAAAGGGGGGGGGGGGGGGAGTTGGTGGGCTCGTTGGGAAGGGGCAAAAAATAGAGGGATTGGAAAGGGACTGAAAGCCATCCTCAGGTTAGGATTTGGGGAAGAATGTGGGTTGGGTTTGAGGGTTGTATGGAGGGCAAAGGGGAGGTACAGATTAATGGGGCGATTGGGTGGAAGATTTTAAAGGGTAGGGGATTAGGAGGGGGTCCTATGTCACTTTTGTTTGCGTGTCAGGCCCTTTAAGATTGGTGGGGCAGCGTAGTGTCACGTAGAGGGGCCAAGGGTTTGTGAGGTTGCGAGGGTTTGGGGATTTTAATTGGGTATGGGATTATAAACTGTTTTGACAGGGGGGGGATGTCAAAGGGAAAATTAGATGGGGGGAGTACGAAGTTCGCTGGGGGTAATGGTTTTGAGTGTAAATTGATAAAACCCTGGTTTTGGGGTTGGAACTTGGGAGGAAGGGTTTATTGGGGTAGTGCATTTTTTTAGGAAAGGGGAATTCGTTAAAAATTTGCGGTTTATTTACGCGACGATCTACTGTGGCAGAGGAAAAAACCCATTAGGATGGAGAAAGATTCAGGGACGCTTGGGTGATTTTCGACCTTATCATTTTACCCTTTTGCAGTTTTTCCCTTTTTATTTTAAAAACTTACTGTATACAAAGTATGGCACTTGGCAGCCGGTTCCCCTTTAGACATTAAAATGGTTTAAAAAAACCCACAGGTTGTTAGGGAGCAATATGCAAAAGTTAGGTATCTTTTTTCGAAAAACGTTTCGCCCACACAGAGGGTTCTTCGATGAGGGATGACCCCTCAAAAAATTTAAGGGGGATGGATGATTACTCGTCTTTAAGTATCTTTGTTCTATCACTTTTCTGTACTCGATGGAAGCCACTGGTAGGGCCCAAAGTTTCGAAAAAAGAACCCCAACTGTTGAATGTGTTTACCCAAAAACGTGTTCCATTAAATGGGCCAGCAATAACCAAAATATAGGAAGTTTTTTAAAATTTTTGTGGGGTTGAGCTGTGATGGGTTTTAAAAAAGGGGTGTGGTAATGTTATGTAAGTAAGGGGGGGGGGTGGGGTTGCTGGATTTAAAGCGGGAGGGCAAAAGTGTCTTCATTAAAGGAGGTGATGGGAAAGTGGGGGAGGGGGTTTGGCCAGGATCCCTAACAGATTGCAACGGATGTTTTCAGGAGTTGAGTTCTGAGTGTGAAACGGGTTTTGGGGCTATGGTGGGGGTCGAGACCCAGAAAAGGTCAAAATAGGTGGGGTTGTTAGATTGTTAGCGGGGAGGGTTGTGGGTGTAGGGGAATTTTTCCCCATGATGCGGGGGAAGAATTGGGAATGGGTTGAGTAGGTGAGGTTCCAACTTCGGGGTTTGGGATGTAATGTATTTTTTTTCTGCACGGCTTTTTCCCGTCGGGTGGGTTCTAGGGATGAGGGTCTTTTGACGGGGGGGGGGGGTGTTGCAGGATATGGGTGGGAGGGTCGGCCTTTCATGTAGTATTTTTGTGAGGAGAGGGTGTCAAGGGGGGTGGTTAAATGGGGTGTATAAGGATAGGAGGTCAAGGAATTTCTGTTTTGAGAGTTTTAAGTCCGACGGGGGGGTTTTGGGGGAAAGTGAAATCAAGCTGTGGGGTACATTAGGGCAGAATTATTACATTTAGTGGGGGGATTGGGGGGGGAAACAGGTCAGTGAGGTGAAGGGGGGGGGGTGTTAGCATAAGTTCTATAAAACAGTATGTAAAAATAAAAAAAAAAAAAAACTCACCGAAACAGCAGATGGGTGCAGAGCACAACCGCATCTCTTGTGGTAGGCTAAAAGGGTTAAGTGGATTAGTTTGACGAAATTCTGTAATCCCATTGGGGCTGCACCATACACTATCGCCCTGGTTTTTCCCATGGGTTCCCCCTATGATTGTTGGGAGAATTACCTGCGGAAAGAGGGAAATGCCCCACAAGCAGCCAATACCAATGGATTTACGCGCCCCCTCACATCAGGGGCCATTTTGGGGTAAAGGTAGCTCCCCCTGAAAAAAACGGGGGGTGCAAGCCAAAACCCGCCTCTCCATGGTCGGGCAGCGAATGGTGGATGTAGGCCTTCCCCTCTGTTCCCTACTGTAAGTTGTGAACCCTTTGTAAATGTCAGTCAATATTTTAAAATATACAAATCTAAAGGTTTATATTTTTTTATATTTTATAAGTTTATATAGTTTTTTTGTTTAATTGTTTATATTTATATTGTATGTTATATGGAAAAATTGTGAGTGTATAGGTAACCTCTTTTATGTCAATTACAATGTGTTGTTAAATTTGTTGGTATGTTTGTAGGTTGAGGCCTACGTCCCCTTTTATATCTCTTTTTTTAATTTTTTAAGCTTAAAAATTTTTAAATTTAAAAAATAAAAAAAAAAAAGGGGGAGACCTGGGCGGGATACCAAACCGGCGATCAAATAGAAAAGAAAAGAACGAGTTCCAAGCTTTTTTTTGACAAAGCAATCATTGTTTATGTGCAACGCCCGGGTGGTATTTTAATGAAACCCCAGCATATTACCTGCAGGGGGGATATCACTGAGGCCCGGGGTATATACATGCACCGGGGGTATATACAAGGTCGGGATAATACACTGCAGGCCGGGGTATATACACCCCAGGCCCGGGATATATACACTGAGGCCGGGAATATACACGCAGGTCGGGATTATACATGCGGCCGGGGTATATACACCGCAGGCCCCGGGGAAATACACTGACATCTTTCAAAAATACAATATGCTCGAGAAAATTTTTCGTTTTCTTTTGTTTCGATTATTGAGTAGCTTGAAAAAATATAAATTATCCTTTTTTTCAATTATTTTTTTTTTACTTACATTTTTTTAAATAATTGTTTACGTTCACAAAAAATGAAAAAAAAAACGAATTAATGAAAAAAATTTGCTACTTTAGTTTAATATTTTTTAAATTTTCATAAAACGCTGTAACTAATAAAATTTAAAAAAATAAACATTTATATTTTATTCATTTCAACGAAAAATAGGATTTAAAATTTCTGTTCTATTTTTTACAAAAGCCAACCCGGGTTTCATAAACTTTTTTACAAAAGCCAACCGGGTTTATAAACCCTTTTTTTTTAAAAAGCCAACCCGGTTTCTTTTAAAATTTTTTTTAAAAAGCCAACCGGCTTTCATAAAACTTTTTTACAAAACCAACCGGCTTTTATAAAACTTTTTTAAAAAACCAACCGGCTTTCATAAAAATTTTTTTTCAAAAGCCAAAAGGGTTTTATAAAAAATTTTTTCAAAAGCCAACCGGCTTTTATAAAAATTTTTTACAAAAGCCAACCGGGTTTCATAAAACTTTTTTACAAAAGCCAACCGGCTTTCATAAAACTTTTTTACAAAAGCCAACCGGCTTTCATAAAACTTTTTTACAAAAGCCAACCGGCTTTCATAAAACTTTTTTACAAAAGCCAACCGGCTTTCATAAAACTTTTTTTACAAAAGCCAACCGGCTTTCATAAAACTTTTTTACAAAAGCCAACCGGCTTTCATAAAACTTTTTTTACAAAAGCCAACCGGCTTTCATAAAACTTTTTTACAAAAGCCAACCGGCTTTCATAAAACTTTTTTACAAAAGCCAACGGCTTTCATAAAACTTTTTTACAAAAGCCAACCGGCTTTCATAAAACTTTTTTACAAAAGCCAACCGGCTTTCATAAAACTTTTTTTTTTACAAAAGCCAACCGGCTTTCATAAAACTTTTTTACAAAAGCCAACCGGCTTTCATAAAACGTTTTTACAAAAGCCAACCGGCTTTCATAAAACTTTTTTACAAAAGCCAACCGGCTTTCATAAAACTTTCAGTTGCAGGGAATGTCTTGGAATCAAGTACCATGTCTGGTATTATTTACGATATATTTCGCTCTTAAGGATACACATGCTCACGCATGCAGTGGTTTTCCTATAATACATATCTTTATTTACTACAAATACATGTAGAAGGTATACAGATTGAATCGACACCATGACTAACCCTTCTAGGGTAGGGTAGGTGTGTGCCCGAGACTTTAGCTCATGAGACTGTCATTCTCATTTGCCCCCTTGAGGCGGGGATGGCAGACCAGAGAGGCCTAGCTTGTGGCTAGGCCTGGGGACAGTTGGTCCCAAAGATGAGGAGGTACTTGTGCCTCCTCCCATGAGAGACTTCGGTCTCAGACACTCCCTAAAGAGGGAGCCAAGGCCGGGCCACCACTTGGAAAAGGCCCGGGCCGGGAGAATACCGGCTAATCTTTAATAATAATAATAATAATATAGGTCGAGCTGACATCAGTGATATAATATATAGAAAGCCGCTTGTTATGCATAGCATTTCAGGCAAATTTTTTTTATGTATATTATTTCAAGCCAATACAGCGTAACGTAAAAATAAAAATAAACAGGAAACAGTATGGATCTCAGTCCAAAAGGTTCGCGTACTGGCAAAATAGTCCCGACACAAAATACCTGACACAAAAAGTATTGCACCTATATACTCGCAAGATATTGCTGTATAACATACAACATTAACTTACGGCAAGAACATAGCTACAAATAAACACAGTAACAGGGTCGTGAACTGAAATATATACACATTTTTTTTTTCTTATTCACCAGTATTCTCCCGGCCCAGGTCTTTTCCAAGTAGTGGTGACCCGGCCTAGGCTTCCTATCTGGGGAGTGTCTCGAGACGTAAGTCTCCCATGGGAGGAGGTACAAGTGGCCCGTCATCTTAGGGACCAACTGTCCCCAGGCCTAGCCACAGTCCCCGCCCTCACGGGGCTCGTAGGGAGAAACTAGGCCTCTGGTCTGCCATCTGCCCCGCCCCAAAGGGGCTCGTGGGGATGGCAGTCTTATGAGCTGCAGATGGGAGCAAGCTCAGGCCTTTTATATACACATTCATGATTCAAAACCTTACATATATATATATAAAATTTACATATGACATATGACCAAGGTTCAATACAATAAAAAGAATACATACAAGAAATTGTATCCATTAATCCCATCCTTAGTTCTGTAATATTTTTTTTTATTTAATTTAAAGAACAGTACAGCAGTACATAATGCCTGAATATAAATAGACATAAAAAGATAACAACATAAAATTCTTAGAACCAATGGCTCTATAACCTCTCTGAAAAATAGCAATACATAAAGCAAAAGCTTACAGCAAAACATCTCAAAACAACTACCATTAACAGAGTACTATTATTATTATAATCAAGGGAAAAGCGCTAAACCCGGAGGATTATACAGTGCCTGGGGGGGGATGTGGAAGGCATTCAGGCTTAATTCGGGGAACTGGAGCACAGATCCAATTCCCTAACATTCGCTGCCTGACCACGGTAGTGTGCGGTAGTGCTCTGCACCCCTCTGTTGTTTGTAGGCGAGCGCCCTTGTCAGTTACCTGGCTGCAGTGGTGTGAAGTGGTGCTGTCACACCTCGGCTGACAACTTAGGTGCACTGTGATCGTCAAGATGGCGGTTAGTCTGAGACGAAGGATAAATACTGTAGGCATCGAGCTACTTAAAGGAACGATAACGCCCAGTTCTGCGCAAGTCTTATTGCCAAAGATCATACGGGAGACTTATGGAGTACAAGATAGTGACTTGTATGGTGTAGCATTGAACGGAGGACAACGAATTTTCGTCAAACTGCTATCAGCAACGGTTTATGAATCGTTAGTCACCAGGTTTCAGGACGTGAGTCTTAACGTCACACCAGCTGTCACTGTAAGAATATAGGTGTTTCACGGTAATTAACGTGGATCAAGTTACGCAACTTTCCCCTTTGAGGGGACGAGGCGGATATAAGGAAATTTTTTTGGAAGTATGGGACGGTGCATTATGCTCAACATGGTACGTGGGCGGCAGGAGCCTATGCTGGTTTCCAGAGGGTTTCTTTCAACCTCAAAATGACTTTGAGGCACCCAATACCTCCTATTGTACCTACAAGATTTCAGGACGCAGGTAAGGTAATGTACCCAGGAAAAACGACGTACGTGCCGCCTATGTGGTCAGTATAAATACATAGCGGCGACCTGTGACAAGCGAAGACATGTGCCTGGACCTGTGGTGGACGTCGGAGCCCCTGCTTCAAAGGTGGCAGGTGAGGAACAAACATCGGAGGAGGGCGTGGTTTTTTTGTGGAGCGAGATAGTGGATCAGGCACACAGGACTGGTGGTGAGTTGGAGTCCCGCCCCCAACTGCCTGATCAGTGTCGTCTCCTGTGGATAAGGGGGAGCAGAATGTACAAGAGAAGGTCTTGAATTGAGGAGGAATTGGGGGAGGTGTGAAGACGTTGTCACCACCAGAGAGGGATGTTACATCTGAGCGTGGTGTCATTGGAGAATCGTCGCTTCCAGAAAGTCTGAGACATGATAATCTGGACGTGATGGTGGTTTGGAGTCGTCCATTGACTCATTACACCATTCTCAGGTGAGGTGGAGGTTCATCGAGAGGTAACATCTGATCAAGATATGTGTAACATGACTGTCACGAGAAAGAGGGCGGCTACATCAGATTCAATGACGTCCTTACGCCTGCACAAAGGCCTGGGAAACAGACTGAGGTGAAGTGTGAAAGGTAGTGGTGTAGGGGGTTTGGTACCATGATAGGAGGCACCGGAAGAAGGGGGGGGGAAAGAGAGCACTCTAAAGGGTGTCAAATTTAAAATTTCCAAGCTCTGGAGTTGTAAAGAGTGATGAGAGGAAAGCAGGGGTGGAAACTTTAATAGGCCTTAGGTGTATGTCTGTAAATGTTAATGGGTTATGTAGCGGTATGAAGAGAGATTGGTTTCGAAAATTTTCTGAATAAATCAAGAGTGGATGTTGTGTCCTGCAGGAGCACAATTTCAAAGAGGGTAGGTTGTTTGGAGGTGGCGGGAAATTTCGGGTAGTTACCCTGCCATCTCCCCGTCTAAAAGGTGGTGTGGGAATTTTAAAAAGGGGAGACGAGCCCGTTTGTTTTGCAGAGAAGCGAGGGAGGAGGGGGAGGGGGGGTTTTGCGTGTGGATGGGTGGTGGATGGGTAAGCGTGTGTCTTTTGTGGTGGGGTATGCACCGGCAGAAAATAACATAAAGGTAAAAAAATGATTTGTGTGTGAGGATTTTGGGTTTTTTCCTAAGTGCACTGCCAGAGGTGGCGATAGTTGTGGGGACTGGAATAGTGTAATCAGGGGGGCGATGTGGACCCAAAAGGGCTGGATATATGTCTGTGGCTCTTAGGGATTTTTTAAAGGGGATGTTAGGTTACGTGATGCCTTTGGGGGAGCGGTGTGGGAAAACTGAATATACGTTTGTTAGGAGTGGTTATGCTGCGAGACTAGATAGAGTGAACCTTTCTCAGGGAGTGGACGTGAAATCTTTCAGTACTGTTGAGGCTACAATGTAAAGATCATAGGGCAGTGGTGGTGGAGGTTGGGGGGGGGACCTCGCGGACATATATAGAAGTTATTGGAAATTTAAAAATATAAGTGTGTTAGGTGATGAGGAGGGTTGGAGGGGTTTCAGTCCTATGGAGGGGAGCTTAGTGTGGAAGAACAGGGAGTGGATGACATTGTGAAAATGGTGGGATAGTGTCGCAAAGGAAAGGATTAGAAAGTTTATGTGAGAGAAGAAAAACGTATTAATAATTTAAAATATGGACTGGCTAACTATTAAGGATGGGTTAAAGGGGGTTTTGCTATGGGAGGGGTGGGTGGGAATAATTTTCCTATGGATAAATAGCTGAAAAAAAGGGGGAGGTTGAGGGTGTTGAAAAAACAAAAGGTTCAAGCTGTAAGGATCGGCAGGGGTGGAGGAAGTGCTTGGGGCGACAAGCCGTCAGCGTGTTTTTTTGCGGCATCAAAGAAAAGGGCAGGCGCTGACGCTATACCATGTTTAGAGGTAACGGAGAGGGTTGGGAATTATAGAGTAGGGCAGAGATACGAACCACGAAGGGGATGTGTGCGTATGCGGAGGCTTGGTACGAGAAGTACTGGAACAGTGGGGGGGTGGGTGACGGGCATTGGACAAGGGTGTACGTATGTGACGTGTAATTTAGGAAATAGTGATCGAAAGGCTTTAGGTGGGACGATTACGGCAGAGGAAATAGAGAAAGCGTTAAGGGGGAATGAGGAAGGGGAAAGCTCCCGGAAATTGATGGTCTCCCAGTAAATTTTATTTACAACATTGGGCGTTGATAAAGGAATTTATAGTTAGGTTATTTAATAGTATGAAGGAGAAGGGTAAGTTGGGGGAGAAGCAGGAAACAGCAGTAGTAGTGTTGGTCCCGAAGGTCAAGGGCAGCCCACCCTTCGGAGTACCGAGCCATATCACTGATGTGTGCAGACTATAAGGTGTTTGCAAAAATTTTAGGTAATAGGGTTTAAATGTGTAGTGGAGAGGGTGGTGTCAAAATCTCAGTTCGGGTTGCCGGAAGGTCGATGATTGAAGGACAGGATACTGAGAAGTTTTGTGGAAGCTAAGGGTGGGGGTGGAGGGCGGCTTTGTTGGGTCTAGACTGGGAGGGAGCATATGATAGAGTGGAAAGGGAGCTTTGCAGGTTATACTTAGGAGACAGGTTTTGGGGAGGAAAAAGTCGAGTGGGGGAAATACGTTGTACAAGGGGGCGAAAATGAGATACAGATTAATGGGTGTATGGGAGGGAAAAATTTCAATGGGAAGAGGCCTTAGACAGGGATGCCCCATGTCCCAAATAAATTTTTTGCGTGTTTCCAGGACCCCTTTTTTAGAATGGTTTTACCCTAGCTTATTACGCCATGTGAGGGAAGTGGGGGGGGTGGAGGGCCTGGCCGGGGTTAATTGGATATGTTGACGACACCACTGTTCTCATTCGTGCAGGGATGTCAATGAGAGTGTTGGACGAGGTGGTGGGAATTATTTGGAAGTGCCACGGGTAATGCAGGTAAATAGTGCGAAGTCAAGGTTTCATGGGGTTGGGTTCTTGGGTTGGGGGTGTGGGGGGGGAGATGTAATGTTGTTAAAGAATGGGCGGTGTCTTTAAAGATTTGTGGTATTATTTATAGGGATGACATGGTTGCGGCGGGAGGAAAATTCGGATAGGTTATTGGAAAGGATCGAGGGCGTCCCAGGTGTTCTTGAGACCCCAGCACCTAACTCGATCAGCGAGTGATATCGTGAACATTTTTTTTTGTATAGTAAGGTTTGGTATGTTTGCAGCTGTGTTCCCAATTACAGGGACAGCGATTGCGGGGATACTAAGACGGGTGTACAAATTTTTATGGGGTTCACGTTGTGATTGGTTACGGAGGGAGGTTGTAATATTACCTGTAAATCAGGGTGGGTTGGGGGTTGGTGGATTTGAGACGAGGGCTAAATGTGTGTTTATTAAATGGGGAAATGTGCGTGAGGGTGTGAACGCGGGCAGTTGGGAAGGATACACGACAGGCTGGGTAAGTGGTATCGAGGAATGGAGTTGAGGGAATGTGAAATAGTTTTGAGGGGGTGTGATGTTGTTAGGGAACTGAGAAAGGTTCGTATAAGGGTTTTGTGTAGGTTACTTGTAGGTAGGTGCGTTGTCCCGTTGAGGGTTTGTTCCCCATGTATGCGTGGGAAAAGTATTTGGTTTAGATTTAGTAAACTGAAGTTAAAACCTCGGGCGCGTGAGGTGATGTTTCGTTTTCTGCATGGATCCTTCCTCTGGTGAGATATTACGAAACAGACAGGTTGTAGAGGGTGGGGGGTGTGGTATCTGTGGAGGGATGAGACAGCGTTTCCATGTAGTTACTTTTGTGAAGGTAGAGGAGTTAGGTGCTGGTTAAGTAGGTTGGAAAAGAGGGTGGGGGCCGTGGGGTGTCGGTTTTTGCGTGCTCTAAGTCTAGATATGGGTGGATTAGACGAGGGTGTCATAAGAGCTTTAGATTATATCATGGTAGATTATATATATATGTCGTGGGGTTTATGAGGGGGAGGGATAGTGAGGAGAGAAGAAAGGTTCTTGCGGTTAACGTTCTATAGTACGAGGTGTCGTAACAAGATTTGTATGGGAGGAGGTGGGGTCAGGGTTTCTCAGAGGGGTATAGAAAAGCTAACGTTAGGAATTCTCGTAAATCTGTGATTGGATATGAGTGAGTGAAGGGGTTTTCATAGGTTGGAGGAGTCAGTGGGCAACAGCGGGCTCGCCTCCCTGGGGGGGGGGGTCGTGAGAGTGTTGTGAATGTGGGTTTGGAAATGGTTTCCTGTTTTCATTGGGACTTTATGGCAAACCAAGTGTGGATGTAAAAGCTCAAGGTCTCGTTATGGTAGATATAACACTTTTCAGAAAGTAGGTATAATATAGATTTTTTTATGTATAATTATGATGTGTATCAGTCTTGTATAACATGATTCTTGAGAAATAAGTTATTTGCGACATGAAGTGTGTTTTAGTTTGTATTTATGTTACATGCTGGGTTTTTGCACGATGAGATATACTTATATACTGTTTTGCATTGTGCATACAGTGCATCTGATTAATGTGATATTGTGAAAATTTTTGTGTACGTGTGGGTGTGTGTGTGTGTGGATGTGGGTGTGGGTGTGTGGGTGTGTATGTGTATATTTATTTTTTTTTATTATCACACCGGCCGATTCCCACCAAGGCAGGGTGGCCCGAAAAAGAAAAACTTTCACCATCATTCACTCCATCACTGTCTTGCCAGAAGGGTGCTTTACACTACAGTTTTTAAACTGCAACATTAACACCCCTCCTTCAGAGTGCAGGCACTGTACTTCCCATCTCCAGGACTCAAGTCCGGCCTGCCGGTTTCCCTGAATCCCTTCATAAATGTTACTTTGCTCCACTCCAACAGCACGCAAGTATAAAAACCATTGTCTCCATTCACTCCATCAACCCTCACGCATCCTGCTGAAGTCCAAGCCCCCGCAACAAAACCTCCTTTACCCCTCCCTCCCAAACCTTCCAGGGCCGACCCCTAACCCCGCCTTTCCCTTTCCCCTACAGACTGATACACACTTAAGCACATTCTGTTTTCGCTCCATTCTCTCTACATTCCGAACCACCTCAAAACCCTTCCCAGCCCCCTGGACAACAGTTTGGTAATCCGCACCTCCTCCAACTTCCAACATACAATTCTCTGCAATATATTCACACCCACACATTGCCCTCACATACACTCCATGCCCCCCCAGCCTTCTCCCGCTGCAACTTCATCACCCCCGCTTCACACCCATAATAAGAGCGTTGGTAAAACATACTCTCATACATTCCCCTCTTTGCCCCCCAGGACAAAGTTCTTGGGCTCCACAGACTCCTAAGTGCACCACTCACTCTTTTTCCCTCATCAATTCTATGATTCACCTCATCTTTCATAGACCCATCCGCTGACACGTCCACTCCCAAATATCTGAATACGTTCACCTCCTCCATACTCTCTCCCTCCAATCTGATATTCAATCTTTCATCACCTAATCTTTTTGTTATCCTCATAACCTTACTCTTTCCTGTATTCACCTTTAATTTTCTTCTTTTGCACACCCTACCAAATTCATCCACAATCTCTGCAACTTCTCTTCAGAATCTCCCAAGAGCACAGTGTCATCAGCAAAGAGCAGCTGTGACAACTCCCACTTTGTGTGTGATTCTTTATCTTTTAACTCCACGCCTCTTGCCAAGACCCTCGCATTTACTTCTCTTACAACCCCATCTATAAATATATTAACAACACCACGGTGACATCACACATCCTTGTCTAAGGCCTACTTTTACTGGGAAAAAATTTCCCTCTTTCCTACATACTCTAACTTGAGCCTCACTATCCTCGTAAAAACTCTTCACTGCTTTCAGTAACCTACCTCCTACACCATACACTTGCAACATCTGCCACATTGCCCCCTATCCACCCTGTCATACGCCTTTTCCAAATCCATAAATGCCACAAAGACCTCTTTAGCCTTATTAAATACTGTTCACTTATATGTTTCACTGTAAACACCTGGTCCACACACCCCCTACCTTTCCTAAAGCCTCCTTGTTCATCTGCTATCCTATTCTCCGTCTTACTCTTAATTCTTTCAATTATAACTCTACCATACACTTTACCAGGTACACTCAACAGACTTATCCCCCTATAATTTTTGCACTCTCTTTTATCCCCTTTGCCTTTATACAAAGGAACTATGCATGCTCTCTGCCAATCCCTAGGTACCTTACCCTCTTCCATACATTTATTAAATAATTGCACCAACCACTCCAAAACTATATCCCCACCTGCTTTTAACATTTCTATCTTTATCCATCAATCCCGGCTGCCTTACCCCTTTCATTTTACCTACTGCCTCACGAACTTCCCCCACACTCACAACTGGCTCTTCCTCACTCCTACAAGATGTTATTCCTCCTTGCCCTATACACGAAATCACAGCTTCCCTATCTTCATCAACATTTAACAATTCCTCAAAATATTCCTTCCATCTTCCCAATACCTCTAACTCTCCATTTAATAACTCTCCTCTCCTATTTTTAACTGACAAATCCATTTGTTTCTCTAGGCTTTCTTAACTTGTTAATCTCACTCCAAAACTTTTTCTTATTTTCAACAAAATTTGTTGATAACATCTCACCCACTCTCTCATTTGCTCTCTTTTTACATTGCTTCACCACTCTCTTAACTTCTCTCTTTTTCTCCATATACTCTTCCCTCCTTGCATCACTTTACTTTGTAAAAACTTCTCATATGCTAACTTTTTCCCCTTACTACTCTCTTTACATCATCATTCCACCAATCGCTCCTCTTCCCTCCTGCACCCACTTTCCTGTAACCACAAACTTCTGCTGAACACTCTAACACTACATTTTTAAACCTACCCCATACCTCTTCGACCCCATTGCCTATGCTCTCATTAGCCCATCTATCCTCCAATAGCTGTTTATATCTTACCCTAACTGCCTCCTCTTTTAGTTTATAAACCTTCACCTCTCTCTTCCCTGATGCTTCTATTCTCCTTGTATCCCATCTACCTTTTACTCTCAGTGTAGCTACAACTAGAAAGTGATCTGATATATCTGTGGCCCCTCTATAAACATGTACATCCTGAAGTCTACTCAACAGTCTTTTATCTACCAATACATAATCCAACAAACTACTGTCATTTCGCCCTACATCATATCGTGTATACTTATTTATCCTCTTTTTCTTAAAATATGTATTACCTATAACTAAACCCCTTTCTATACAAAGTTCATCAAAGGGCTCCCATTATCATTTACACCTGGCACCCCAAACTTACCTACCACACACCTCTCTAAAAGTTTCTCCTACTTTAGCATTCAAGTCCCCTACCACAATTACTCTCTCACTTGGTTCAAAGGCTCCTATACATTCACTTAACATCTCCCAAAATCTCTCTCTCTCCTCTGCATTCCTCTCTTCTCCAGGTGCATACACACTTATTATGACCCACTTCTCGCATCCAACCTTTACTTTAATCCACATAATTCTTGAATTTACACATTCATATTCTCTTTTCTCCTTCCATAACTGATCATTTAACATTACTGCTACCCCTTCCTTTGCTCTAACTCTCTCAGATACTCCAGATTTAATCCATTTATTTCCCCCACTGAACTTCCTACCCCTTCAGCTTTGTTTCGCTTAGGGCCAGGACATCCAACTTCTTTTCATTCATAACATCAGCAATCTCTGTTTCTTGTCATCCGCACTACATCCACGCACATTTAAGAAAACCCAGTTTTATAAAGTTTTTCTTCTTCTCTTTTTTAGTAATTGTATACAGGAAAAGGGGGTTACTAGCCCATTGCTCCCGGCATTTTAGTCGCCTCATACGACACGCATGGCTTACGGAGGAAAGATTCTTTTCCACTTCCCCATGGACAATAGAAGAAATAAAAAAGAACAAGAGCTATTTAGAAAAAGGAGAAAAACCTAGATGTATGTATATATATATATGCATGTGCGTGTCTGTGAAGTGTGACCAAAGTGTAAGTAGGAGTAGCAAGATATCCCTGTTATCTTAGCGTGTTTATGAGACAGAAAAAGAAACCAGCAATCCTACCATCATGCAAAACAGTTACAGGTTTTTGTTTCACAGTCATCTGGCAGGACGGTAGTACTTCCCTGGGTGGTTGCTGTCTACCAACCTACTATATATATAAATATAAATATATAAATATATAAATATATATATATAAATATATATCTCTTTCTATTGTATTGAGCCTTTGTCATGGGTCAGACGTTATGTAATACTTTATATATGCATGATTGATTCTTTTTAAAGTTTATAATTATGGTCTGTACCCTGATACCGGTTTGGTGTTCATGCAAGTTCTTGATGTTAAGTTTTAGTCTGTATGGTATACAGACATATCTAGACAGTTTAGTGACGTAGTCCATTTGTCTGAAATTTGTATATGGGTGTATTGTAACAGTATAGAGCTTGTTATTGTGTTCTAAGCTGTATTCTTTTTCTGTTTATTTGTATGTTGGGATATGTTCAGCTGTATTGTTAGGGATAAGTATGTAGATTATCTAGTCAGATTATGATGTTAGGTTTTGGTTTTTTGATTAATGTGAAGGATGGGATTTAACTGATATAACTTCTTTGTATATTTTGTTCAAGTGTATTGAACCTTTGTCAGATGTCATTTATATGTACAATTTATATATATGCAAGGTTTTGTATATATGTCAATTCATGACCCTGTGACATGTAATTTTGTTTTTAGTTATGTTCTTGATGTAAGTTTTTGTTGTAATATCTTGCGAGCATGTAGGTACAATCCGTTTGTCAGTTAATTTGATTAGGTTCCATACTGTTTCTTTATTTTTATGTTAAACTGTATTGGTTTTAAATAAAATATAAAAAAAAAAATCAAGAGCCCCTCACCAACATCAAGGAAACAGAGTACTAGCCTATCATATATAACTTGAAATCAACATTAACATACCCATATTAGGAATGTACTAGAGCCTAACATTTAACAAAGGCTCAAAACGATATATAAAGAGTAACACAAAAGAAAAACCTGATTTCACAAAAAAAGGAAAACCCATGCATATGCATACATGTACACAAACAAAACAGTATAGAAAAAGATGTTGATCTACAAAAATCAAACACATATTATGACCCCATAACCGATAATAAACATAACCAATTACATATACCATTAAAAGCATATGACTCAGGAATCGGGTCATTACAAGACAGGAATACCTCCAAATACATGACAAAACCTTCGGGGTTGCACTTTCATTCATTACACAAAAGTAACAATAAGTATCAACGAGCTCTCAAAACTCCACAACCACCCATCCATGACAACCAGCAAACACAATCCATACCAACATTCACTACACTCTTATGCCCCTCCCCCTTCCCAGGAGAAGAGCCTGCTATTGCCCACTGACTTACACTCAACCAATTTAAATCCCATAAATAAAAAGAACCTTACCTTTCGTACATTCATATTCATTCACAAATTCACAAGGATTTCTAACGTTAGCCTCCTATATCCTTTCAAAAATACCTGATCCCACCTCTTCCCGTACAACTCCCGGTTACGACACATCGTATGATAAAATGTTATCGCAAGAACGCGCCTTCGCACCTCACTAACCCCTTTCCCCCTCATCACACACGATATGTAGATATAATCCACCATGATGTAATCTAAAGCTCTTATGACTTCCTCTTCTAAACCACCAATGTCAAGACTTAAAGCATGCAGAACTGCCACCCCACTCCCTCCCACCCTCTGTACCAACCTACCTAAGCAACCCCTGACATCTTCTAACCCTTCACAAAAATAAACTACATGGAATGCTGTGTCGTCCCCTCCACAAAAACCACAGCCCCCTCCCTCTACTACCCTCCTAGTACTTAGTATGGCCCCTGATGGCAAGATACCATGCAAAAAACGAAACATAGCATCACGCACCCTAGGCAATAATTTCAGCTTGCTAAATCTATACCAAATGTTTCTCCACGAGTACATGGGGAACAAACCCTCAACAGGGGCAACACACTTACCCGCCAGTAACCTACACAAAACCCATATTTGAATGTTTCTCCGTTCCCTAACCAACAACAAGGCCCATAGAACAATTTCACATTCCCTCAATTCAACGCTTCCATACCACTTCTTCATCCTCATATATACCTGTTCTATATTTCCCGCCGTTCACGCCCACGCGCAATACCTCCCATTTAAGAAACACATTTAGCCCTCCGTCTTAGATCCATCAATCCCAACCCACCCTGGCACACCGGTAACATAACAACCTCTCTTCTTAACCAATCACAACATGATCCCCACAAAAATTTAAACACCCTTCTCAAAATTCTCGCAATCGCCGTCCCTGTAATCGGGAACACAGCCGCAACATGCCAAACCTTACTATACAATAAAACATTTACGACAATCACACGTTGGGCCAAAGTGAGATGCTGGGGCCTCAGAACACTGAGACGTCTCACGATCCTTTCTAACAACCTATCAGAGTTTTCCTCACGCGCCACATCCATGTCATCCTTGTATATAATACCACAAATCTTTAGCTACACCGCACACTTTTTAACAACAGTACAACTCACCTTACCCTCCCCTTTCCAAGTGCCCAACCCCATGAGCATTGACTTCTCACTGTTTACCTTCATACCCGTGGCATGTTCAAACACTCGCACAACATCGTCCAATACTTTCACAGGCATCCTTTCATGAACCAGAACAGTTGTATCATCTACATAACCTCTTAATCCCGGCCAAAGCGTCCCTCCCTCAACCCCACCCTCACCCCGGGTATTGATGGTACGTTCAACCATTCTATAAAAGGGGTCCTGAAAACACCCAAATAAGATCTGTGACATGGGACACCCCTGCCTGAGACCTCTACCCATCACAAATCCCCTCCCCATACACCCATTTATTTGTACCCTCATTTGTGCTCCCCTATACAGCGTATTTACCCAATCAACTATTTCTTCCCCATAACCTTGTCTCCTAAGTATACCCAGCAGTGCACGCCTTTCCACTCTATCATAGGCTGCCTGCCAGTCCAAAGCCAGTAAAGCCACCCCCTCCCCCTCTTTGGACTCCACAAACCTTCTCAGAATCCCGTGTCCTTCAATCATCGACCTTCCGGGCAGCCCAAACTGCGATTTCGATACGACCCTCCCCATTACACTTTAACCCTATTACCTAAAATTTTTGCAAAAACCTTATAGTCCGCATATAACGATATTGCCTGAAACTCCCGAAGGGTGGGCTGCCCCTTACCTTTCAGGACCAGCATCACAATCGCTGTAATCTGCTTATCTCCTAACTTACCTTTCTCCTTCATACAATTAAATAACCTAACCATGAAATTTCCTATCAACGCCCAATGCTGTAAATAAAATTCCACCGGTAGACCGTCAATACCCGGGGCTTTTTTCTTCTTCATGCCCTGTAAAGCAATCTCTATTTCCTCTGCAGTAATAACCCCACCCAAAGCCGTCCTATCACTATTACCTAAATTGCACGTTGCATATGTACACACCCTGTCTAACTCCACATCATCCACACCCCCACTTGTCCAGTACTTTTTATACCACATATCCACATATGCACTCATACCCTTTGTATTTCTTATCTCCTGCCCTGCTCTATAGATCCCCATCGCCTCATTTACCTCTAATCTCGGGATAGCTGTCAGCGCCTGCCTGTGCTTTTGATGTCGCAACATGCTGACGGTTTGTCTTCCCCACAAAACTTCTTCTAGACCTGCTTGCACCCTTACCACTTGAAACCAATCATTTTGCAATGTTCGCAATCTCTCTTTTATGTCTACTATTTCGTCCATGGGATAAACACCACCAACCATCCCATGCCCATAACAACCTCTTAATCGATCCTCTAAATAATTCACAAGCCCATATTTTAAATTATTTATACGTTTACCCTCTCTCACATAGTACTTTCTTATCCTTTCTTTAGCCACAGAATCCCACCATGTTACAATGTCATCCACCTCCTGAGCTTCCTTGTAAAGCTCTTTCCATAAAATAGAAAAATCCTCCAAACCTTCTTCATCACTCAACAATTTCCAATAAGAACATAAGAACATAAGAAAGGAGGAACACTGCAGCAGGCCTGTTGGCCCATACTAGGCAGGTCTTTTACAATTCATCCCACTAACAAACATTTGACCAACCCCACTCCAGTAAACCCTCATGGGAAAACCTTACCTTTTACACTTCTCCTTCAAATACTGACACCATGACCTGTACTGAACTCTACAAAAGCCTCGGTGCTGGAACAGTCAAGTATGCATGTGAATCACCGCTTCACTTCACACTCACCCAAGTTCTTGAGTTCATCAAGCCTCTACGTTTCACCTTCAGCAACAAGGCTAAATTATACCACCTATCTAGAAGCAGCTTCAAAAAGTTTGAAAATGGCTCCATTGCTAACCTGCCTCCTCAGTTACTCCTATAACTCCCATATGTGTTCTACCCTCTGATGTGACCTAGCCTGCTGCCAGCTACTCAAGATTCAAGATTTCAACTACTATATATTTCCGCCATCTCCTCCCACCCTACTTCCATCACTACAGCCCTATGATCTGACATAGCCGCCTCAACGGTATTAAAAGATTTCAAGACAACCCCTTGAGAAAGATACACTCTAACCTCGCTGCGTATCCCCTCCTAACAAAAGTATGTTCTGTTTCCCACACCCCCCAAACACATCATGTAACCTAACGTCCCTCATCAAATCCCTGAGAGTTACAGACATATGCCCTGCCCCTTTTGGTTCTATGTCAGCCGCCCTAATAACGCAGTTCCAGTCACCCCCCACTATTGCTACTTCCGGAAGTGCACGCAAAAATTAGACAAGATCCTCGCACACAAAATCCTTCCTTACCTGCATGCTATTCTCCGCAGGCACATACACACTTACAAAAGATACACACTTACCCATCCATGACCCATCCACACGCAACACTCTTCCCCTTCCCCTCACTTCTCTGCAAAACAAACGGGCTCATCTCCTTTATTAAAATACCCACACCATCTTTTAAACGGGTAGTTGGCAGGGTCATTACTTGATAACCTGCTACCTCTAACACCTTACCCTCCTTGAAATTATGTTCCTGGAGGAACACAACATCCACTCTATATTTATTAAGAAACATGCACAACCATTCTCTCTTTATTCTACTACATAAACCATTAACATTGACAGTCATACACCGAAGGCCTTTTAAATTTTCCACCCCTGCCTCTTCTCCTCACTCATTTTACCACTAGAATAAGTATTTCTGTATGTTATCTTCACAATACCTTCTTTCCCTCCTCCCTTCTTCCTATGTTTCTTATCATGACCTCTCCCATCACCACCTCTTCCCTCTCCTACCATTCCAGTCTGCTTCCCAGGCCTCTGCGCTGGCATCAGTACATCATCCGAGTCTGACGTAGCTGCCCGTTTCCTAGTTACAATCATGTCCCCCATAACATGGTCTGGGGAAGCCTCACGGTGAACCTCAACATCCACCTTACAATGATTTACTAATCCCACTGACGTCTCCATCACATCATTGTTCCCCAAATTCTCATATCGTTGACAAGTTGGAAGCGTTAACTCTCCAGCTACTTCTTGCTCAGATGTAACATTCTCCTCAGGCGGTGACAAGGTCTTCAAAACTTCCTCCAATTCTTCCTCTATTTCCAACACTTCCTCCCGTGGTACCATCCCTGCAGAAGTCACTGAAGAAGATTCCGGGGCAGAGAACTGAGGGGGGGGGGACTCACCCCCAGTCCTAAAAGCTTGGTCCACCATTTCACTCCACAAACGACCAGGCCTTCCCTCAGGTGATTGATCCTCACCTGCCACCCGTAAGACAGGGGCTGCGACTTTTACCACAGGTTCAGGTACACATCTCTTTTTCTCACATGCTGCAGCTATGTGGTCATACTCACCACATAGGCAACACGTATGCCTTTGCCCAGGATATAGAACCATGACCTGTGTCCTGAAGTCCTGAAGATAAACGTAAGATGGTATAGGATGTCTCAATGTCATTTTAAGGTTAAAAGTACCTTCTGGCAAACCTGTGTAGGCACCTGCTACCCACATACCATGCTGGGCAAAATGAACTGTCCCATATTTCTCGAAGACTTTTCTGATATCAGCTTCATCCGCCTCAAAGGGGACGTTACATAACTTTATCCAGGTATAATGCCTGGATACATCAACCAGTCTCACACGTACAGCAGGTGTAACATCAAGACTCACGTCCTGGAAACGAGTAACCAACGATTCATAAACCATTGCAGTGAGCAGTTTCACAAAGATTCTATGCACTCCATTTAAAGCCACTCCATATAATTCTCCATCTTGAATTCCATATGTCTCTCTGGTAAGAGAACCTGCGCTGAACTAGGCGAAATCATCCCCAGGAGAAGTTCAATACCAATAGTATTAATGCGGCGCCTATGACAAACCGCCATGTTGACAGCAGTAATTTTCCTGAGGTGTCAACAGAGGTGCAACAGCACCACCTCACACCACTGCAGCCAGGTAACTGAGGAGCGTCTGGGCAGTAGGTCCACACGGCCCGAGAGCGATGAGGACAATTCTCAGGCAAATTAATTCAGTTTTATCCCAGGATGCGACCCACACCAGTCGACTAACACCCAAGTACCCATTGTATACTGATGGGTGAACATGGACAGCAGGAGTCTTATGGTGGCTAAAGCTGCCGCTTCACACACGGAGGGCTCGGGTTCGATTCCCGGCGAGTGGAAACATTTAGATGTGTTTCCTTACACCTATTGTCCTGTTCACCTAGCAGCAAATAGGTTCCTGGGTGTTAGTCGACTGGTGTGGGTCGCATCCTGGGGGACAAGATTAAGGACCCCAATGGAAATAAGTTAAACAGTCCTCGATGATGCACTTACTTTCTTGGGTTATCCTGGGTGGCTAACCCTCCGGGGTTAAAAATCCGATGAAAATCTTATCTTATCTCTATATGGAAACAGCCTAATGTTATCCAGCAGTACCAGAGATTCGAACTCTGGGCCTCAGTGTGTGGGTTGAATGCGCTACCGATCGAGCTACAGGACTGCTTAATAATATTTTGTTACATGTAAACTACAGTTTGTATACTACACTGTGAAATAAAAAATATTGAATTTTGAGCTGAGACATTTGTATACGATGTTTTGACCCTGTGAAGGAGATGCCATGGTGGGGGTGAAAATATCTGACTGCTTTTATTCCCTAAGGCACTGTATGATCCAAAAAGGTTTAGTGCTTTCTGAACGACATCAATAATTATTTTTACTAATTAAAATCTAATCTAATCTAATCAAATTAAAATCTAATCATCTGTTGGTTTACCGTTCATCTTGTAAAATAAAATATCACTTCGTCATATAACGTTTCGTATTCCAATGGCATTATGAATACAATAAATACATTCAAATTCAAATTCAATTCAAATTCAAAGTTTATTCTCTATAAGGATTACAATGCTGAGTTTACAGAAATTTGGTTATTGTTTGGTTTACATGTAGTAAAATTGTGATTACAGAGTGTACCACTAGAACACTTAGCATGGCTAGGCATTTCGGGCATACTTAGTTTTATTCTTAATTGTAAAATATTACAAATTATGAGGTAAGTTGGTATTATGGCTAAGTGACTAAATACTAGTTTATGAGTTTAGCAATGTGAATGCTTTTGTTTTGGCACAGTATATAGTTTCAGTATTGGAGTATCACAGGATTCATTATTTTAAGACTAAGATTAATATTTCTGTTTATGGTCAAATGAGTGAGCGAGTGTAAGTGTGAACCACCAGGTGGTATTTGTGTAGTTAGTTGACGGGGTGTATCAGGGAGATAAGATGTTTTCTAATGGTAGTTTTGAAGGTGATGAATGTGTCTGCAGTTCTAGAGTTCTCAGGTAGGGTATTCCAGATTTTAGGGCCTTTGACATACATTGAATTTTTGTAAAGGTTTAGTCGGACACGGGGAATGTCGTAGAGATGTTTGTTTCTGGTGTTATGCCTGTGGGTTCTGTCACAACTATCAAGAAAGCGTTTTAGGTCAAGGTTGATATTAGAGTTTAAGGCCCTGTAGATATAGATTGCACAGTAGTAAGTGTGGATGTACTGAACTGGGACATAATATCTTAGTCCTATGATGACCCACAGCTGGAACTTGTGGTCATTTGACCGAGACCTTCCGCTGGTTTGCCGGTCCACCCTTTTAAACATTTTTTTTTTATTTTATTTAAAACATGTCAGTACAGTTACATAATAATACATAAAAGAGACTCAACAAGCTCTAAACAATATATAAGCCAGCCCCACCTAAAACAACCTAGTTTTAAACAGGTACAACATTAATGGTACAGTCAGCAAACATCGGATGTATATTAACAAATCAGCACCCATTGAACAACCACTGACCGCCACTCTCTCAGCCTTCCCGACTCCCCCCTATCCCAGCCATCCGATGGCAGAACATAAACCTCCCACTGGTAAGCGGATACAAATTCCGCCCATACATATAATAAAAATGAATACAGTACATTGGTTCAGTCACTAGACAGAAGCACTGAGAACACTCATGCATGTCCAAGAATTGCACTAAAATGTCACTACTATGCCACTATTATGCCACTTGCCCGCCCCTACACACTCCACACATCAACCTACTTCTAGCCAAGATATTACAAACAAAGATACACAAGCCATTACAAATGGCTTCTCACAGTGTGTCAGACTACCTAGAAGTTCCGCTACAGACACCGAGACCTGCATATTAAACATAGCAACAAGCACAACTTAACATTGCACAACGTAACATAATAGAATATTATACAGCATAACATAACACAACATAACAGAACAAAACATGGCACAGCATAACATAATACGGCACCCTGAGATCACACCGGCACCAGGCCAAAATGCATATACACACACCGATGGCATACGCCTCCCTCAACCACACCAGTGTACCTCTGGCACTCACAGGTGCAGGTAGCGACAACTCTATGCAGGACCTAATACACCTCATATGCCACAATTCGCAGACACATCTGAAGACTGGACACCAGCACGCCACCGTCTAGGCACACTGAACTGACACTGCCATTATGTAGCAGACCATACCACACCTGCCACAATGCATCCTGCCCCTACCCAAACCCCACTCTCACCTGGTGGCAAGCCTGTTACTTCCCCCTGAGATCCCACCTCCCCCAACCACCCACATGTCATCTCCTCTTCTCCACACACCCCTTACATCTCAAGCATACCTTTCACTGTGAGAGTTCTATAACTCACCGAAAATCGCTCCTCCCACCTATTCCCATAAATGTTCCTATTCCTCCACACCTTTCTGTAGAACGTTGCCACAAGTACCCACTTCCGCACACCCCCCACTCATCCTTTCCCCTCATGCTCCATGAGATGTAGACAAAATCCACCATCATGCACACGATGTTACATGCCACTCCCTCGACCGCCCCCCCACGTCCAAGCTTAGTGCCTCAGCAATGACACATCCCCCTCTTCCCTTGCCACTGTGTGACTAATCCATTCCCTGATCCTCCCAACCTGTCACACAAAAAAAATACGACATGAAACGCTGTTTCCTCACCCCCATATATCCCACACCGCCCCTCTCCCCTGACCCTCCTATCACGCAGTACTGCACCCGACGGCAAAATGCCATGCAAAAACCGGAGCTTCACCTCACACACCCAGGGACTTAACAACATTCTACTGAAACTCCTCCAAATATTTCCTCAATCATACAGAGCATACTGGCATCACTGCCCTCCCCACGAGCACCCTCTACAAGACCCCCACCCTGTTTTTACCAGGCTCATGAGCCATTGCCATCGCACATAAGACCGTCTCATACTCATTCAACTCAACCCCCCTATACAAGCCCCTCAGCACATCATGCATCTTCCTCAAATGCCCCTCATGGAAATCCACCGCCCTCAGTACTTCTCACCAAATTAACATGCATTTAACCCAGCGCCATTAATCCAAGACACCAAAGGCCACCCCAGTGCACCGGCAACGTTACCACCTCCCTTCTCAGCCAGTCACACCCTGAGCCCCACAAAACCCTGAACACTCTCCGTTGGATATGATGAATCACTGGCCCAGTCAATGGGAACACATTAGCAACATGCCAAATCTTGCTATACAACAGCACATTTACCACAATTGCACACTGTAGAAGAGTTATGTGGGATGGTCGCAGCACCCCAAACTGCTTCTCCACACAGTCTGCCAACTCATCTGAATTAGCCTCCCGTGCCTATGCCAGGTCCCCTGCATAAACAATGCCACAGATCTTCAAGCTCCCCACACACTTCTGTACCACTGGACAACCCCACTCCACACACCTCTCCCATGTCTCCAAATCCAAGATGAGATACTTCTCCCCATTTATGACCATGTCTGTCGTGCCCCCATATAGCCGGACAATGTCTCCCAACTCACCCAACCTTGTCCTCTCATCTACTAAAATGGTCATGTTATCTACATACCCCACCAGACCCTGCCATTCCCTCTCCACCCCCCATCTCTCCTCCTGCATATCTGGGCACCCCTGTCAGAGACCTCTGCCCATGATCACTGCCCCCACATGCCCATTCATCTGCATGTGAATGCATACCCCCCTGTACAATGTGCCCACTCAACCCACTATTTCCTCCCTGAAGCTCTGAGCAGGAGGATACTTCGTACAGCCATTCACTCTACCATGTCATAAGCCCCCTTCCAGTCCAATGCCAACTACCCCCCCCTTCTACCCTCCCCCCATCTCCTTTACAAAATCCCTGAGGATCCCATGTCCTGCCTCTATCGATCTACCAGGTAGGCCAAACTGACTCTGTGAAATTACCCTATCAACAATGCACTTTCAACACTCCCCTAACACCTTTGCAAAAAGTTTGTAATCAGCACACAACAACAAAATAGCATGATAGTCTCTGAGTATATGCTGCTGCAACATCTTCAGCACCAACATCACCACCACAGTTGCTTGCCCCTCCCCCAATCTGCCCCCCTCCTTCATCACATTCAGCAGCCAAACCAGGAAGCCACTCATCAGTTCCCAGTGCTGCATATAAAATTCACATGGCAACCCATCCACACCTGGTGCCTTTCCCTTACACATCCCTGCCAATGGCTGCCAGATTTCCTCCTCCTTAATGTCTCCCCCCCAGTGGTGTTCTATCACTCTTCCCGAGGTAACTCGATATGCCCCCACATATTTTTTTTTTTTTTTTATTATCACACCGGCCGATTCCCACCAAGGCAGGGTGGCCCGAAAAAGAAAAACTTTCACCATCATTCACTCCATCACTGTCTTGCCAGAAGGGTGCTTTACACTACAGTTTTTAAACTGCAACATTAACACCCCTCCTTCAGAGTGCAGGCACTGTACTTCCCATCTCCAGGACTCAAGTCCGGCCTGCCGGTTTCCCTGAATCCCTTCATAAATGTTACTTTGCTCACACTCCAACAGCACGTCAAGTATTAAAAACCATTTGTCTCCATTCACTCCTATCAAACACGCTCAAGCATGCCTGCTGGAAGTCCAAGCCCCTCGCACACAAACCTCCTTTACCCCCTCCCTCCAACCCTTCCTAGGCCGACCCCTACCCCGCCTTCCTTCCACTACAGACTGATACACTCTTGAAGTCATTCTGTTTCGCTCCATTCTCTCTACATGTCCGAACCACCTCAACAACCCTTCCTCAGCCCTCTGGACAACAGTTTTGGTAATCCCGCACCTCCTCCTAACTTCCAAACTACGAATTCTCTGCATTATATTCACACCACACATTGCCCTCAGACATGACATCTCCACTGCCTCCAGCCTTCTCCTCGCTGCAACATTCATCACCCACGCTTCACACCCATATAAGAGCGTTGGTAAAACTATACTCTCATACATTCCCTCTTTGCCTCCAAGGACAAAGTTCTTTGTCTCCACAGACTCCTAAGTGCACCACTCACTCTTTTTCCCTCATCAATTCTATGATTCACCTCATCTTTCATAGACCCATCCGCTGACACGTCCACTCCCAAATATCTGAATACGTTCACCTCCTCCATACTCTCTCCCTCCAATCTGATATTCAATCTTTCATCACCTAATCTTTTTGTTATCCTCATAACCTTACTCTTTCCTGTATTCACCTTTAATTTTCTTCTTTTGCACACCCTACCAAATTCATCCACCAATCTCTGCAACTTCTCTTCAGAATCTCCCAAGAGCACAGTGTCATCAGCAAAGAGCAGCTGTGACAACTCCCACTTTGTGTGTGATTCTTTATCTTTTAAACTCCACGCCTCTTGCCAAGACCCTCGCATTTACTTCTCTTACAACCCCATCTATAAATATATTAAACAACCACGGTGACATCACACATCCTTGTCTAAGGCCTACTTTTACTGGGAAAAAATTTCCCTCTTTCCTACATACTCTAACTTGAGCCTCACTATCCTCGTAAAAACTCTTCACTGCTTTCAGTAACCTACCTCCTACACCATACACTTGCAACATCTGCCACATTGCCCCCTATCCACCCTGTCATACGCCTTTTCCAAATCCATAAATGCCACAAAGACCTCTTTAGCCTTATCTAAATACTGTTCACTTATATGTTTCACTGTAAACACCTGGTCCACACACCCCTACCTTTCCTAAAGCCTCCTTGTTCATCTGCTATCCTATTCTCGTCTTACTCTTAATTCTTTCAATTATAACTCTACCATACACTTTACCAGGTACACTCAACAGACTTATCCCCCTATAATTTTTGCACTCTCTTTTATCCCCTTTGCCTTTATACAAAGGAACTATGCATGCTCTCTGCCAATCCCTAGGTACCTTACCCTCTTCCATACATTTATTAAACAATTGCACCAACCACTCCAAAACTACATCCCCACCTGCTTTTAACATTTCTATCTTTATCCCATCAATCCCGGCTGCCTTACCCCCTTTCATTTTACCTACTGCCTCACGAACTTCCCCCACACTCACAACTGGCTCTTCCTCACTCCTACAAGATGTTATTCCTCCTTGCCCTATACACGAAATCACAGCTTCCCTATCTTCATCAACATTTAACAATTCCTCAAAATATTCCTTCCATCTTCCCAATACCTCTAACTCTCCATTTAATAACTCTCCTCTCCTATTTTTAACTGACAAATCCATTTGTTCTCTAGGCTTTCTTAACTTGTTAATCTCACTCCAAAACTTTTTCTTATTTTCAACAAAATTTGTTGATAACATCTCACCCACTCTCTCATTTGCTCTCTTTTTACATTGCTTCACCACTCTCTTAACCTCTCTCTTTTTCTCCATATACTCTTCCCTCCTTGCATCACTTCTACTTTGTAAAAACTTCTCATATGCTAACTTTTTCTCCCTTACTACCTCTTTACATCATCATTCCACCAATCGCTCCTCTTCCCTCCTGCACCCACTTTCCTGTAACCACAAACTTCTGCTGAACACTCTAACACTACATTTTTAAACCTACCCCATACCTCTTCGACCCCATTGCCTATGCTCTCATTAGCCCATCTATCCTCCAATAGCTGTTTATATCTTACCCTAACTGCCTCCTCTTTTAGTTTATAAACCTTCACCTCTCTCTTCCCTGATGCTTCTATTCTCCTTGTATCCCATCTACCTTTTACTCTCAGTGTAGCTACAACTAGAAAGTGATCTGATATATCTGTGGCCCCTCTATAAACATGTACATCCTGAAGTCTACTCAACAGTCTTTTATCTACCAATACATAATCCAACAAACTACTGTCATTTCGCCCTACATCATATCGTGTATACTTATTTATCCTCTTTTTCTTAAAATATGTATTACCTATAACTAAACCCCTTTCTATACAAAGTTCAATCAAAGGGCTCCCATTATCATTTACACCTGGCACCCAAAACTTACCTACCACACCCTCTCTAAAGTTTCTCCTACTTTAGCATTCAAGTCCCCTACCACAATTACTCTCTCACTTGGTTCAAAGGCTCCTATACATTCACTTAACATCTCCCAAAATCTCTCTCTCTCCTCTGCATTCCTCTCTTCTCCAGGTGCATACACGCTTATTATGACCCACTTCTCGCATCCAACCTTTACTTTAATCCACATAATTCTTGAATTTACACATTCATATTCTCTTTTCTCCTTCCATAACTGATCATTTAACATTACTGCTACCCCTTCCTTTGCTCTAACTCTCTCAGATACTCCAGATTTAATCCCATTTATTTCCCCCCACTGAAACTCTCCTACCCCCTTCAGCTTTGTTTCGCTTAGGGCCAGGACATCCAACTTCTTTTCATTCATAACATCAGCAATCATCTGTTTCTTGTCATCCGCACTACATCCACGCACATTTAAGCAACCCAGTTTTATAAAGTTTTTCTTCTTCTCTTTTTTAGTAATTGTATACAGGAGAAGGGGTTACTAGCCCATTGCTCCCGGCATTTTAGTCGCCTCATACGACACGCATGGCTTACGGAGGAAAGATTCTTTTCCACTTCCCCATGGACAATAGAAGAAATAAAAAAGAACAAGAGCTATTTAGAAAAAGGAGAAAAACCTAGATGTATGTATATATATATATGCATGTGCGTGTCTGTGAAGTGTGACCAAAGTGTTAGTAGGAGTAGCAAGATATCCCTGTTATCTTAGCGTGTTTATGAGACAGAAAAAGAAACCAGCAATCCTACCATCATGCAAAACAATTACAGGTTTTTGTTTCACAGTCATCTGGCAGGACGGTAGTACTTCCCTGGGTGGTTGCTGTCATAAGCCCCCTTCCAGTCCAATGCCAACTACCCCCCCCTTCTACCCTCCCCCCATCTCCTTTACAAAATCCCTGAGGATCCCATGTCCTGCCTCTATCGATCTACCAGGTAGGCCAAACTGACTCTGTGAAATTACCCTATCAACAATGCACTTTCAACACTCCCCTAACACCTTTGCAAAAAGTTTGTAATCAGCACACAACAACAAAATAGCATGATAGTCTCTGAGTATATGCTGCTGCAACATCTTCAGCACCAACATCACCACCACAGTTGCTTGCCCCTCCCCCAATCTGCCCCCCTCCTTCATCGCATTCAGCAGCCAAACCAGGAAGCCACTCATCAGTTCCCAGTGCTGCATATAAAATTCACATGGCAACCCATCCACACCTGGTGCCTTTCCCTTACACATCCCTGCCAATGGCTGCCAGATTTCCTCCTCCTTAATGTCTCCCCCCCAGTGGTGTTCTATCACTCTTCCCGAGGTAACTCGATATGCCCCCACATACCCCTCCTAAATCCTCCACCTCCATGCCTCAACTTTTCCAATAGCCTTTGAACCACCAATCTGCATACACACCCATATCCTCCATTGACCACAGCACCTGCCCCTCATAATATTGCTCCACCATACCTTGCACCTCCATCTGTGTCAGAGTGGTGGCCTTCCATTATTGATGTTGACCACGCATTATGCATGCCAATGGCCTATCACCCAACAACACTTCGTCCACCTCCACCAGTGCCCCCACTGCCTCAAATCTCTTGTTTTGCAACTCCTGGATCCAACTCTTCAACACGTCTATCTCCTCCACTGGATAAACCCCCGTCAACACTCCCATACCCCTTAATCGATGTTCCAGGTATTTAGACAAGCAGTAATGCAGTTGATTGATCCCTTTCCCCTCACGGACATAGAATTTATGAATTCATTCCTTTGCCACGCCATCCCCACTGACCCACTACATCCTCAACAGACCGCCCCTCCACCTTGAGCATCTCCCATAAAGTCACAAAACTGCCCATCACCTCATCCTCTATTACCTTTGTATTTAATTTCCAGTATCCTGCCTGCCTCCACACCAGCAACTCCCACCCCACCTCTGCCACTACCACCCTATGTTCTGAAAACGGCATCACAATGGTACCAAAAGACTCAACAACCACATTCTGCATGACATAGATCCTATCCAACCATGCCCCATAGCCCTTCCACACATAATATGCTCTACCTTCCATGAACCCCCAACGAATGCATCCTGCAAGTGAACATCCCGTAAAAGCTCCCTTAAGACATGCAAAAAGAAGCCTGCCCCCCTTAGTGCCACATCAGCCCGGTGGACAATGCAAATCCAATCTCCCCCCACAATCACTAAAGGCAGCAAACTATGAAAGAAGTATACCAAATCTTCCCTGACAAAGGCTGTCTTAACACTGGCAACATTCACTGGCACCATCCATCCACACGCAAGACCCTACCCTCACCCCTTTTGCTTCTGAGCAACACAAACGGGCTTGCCTCCCTGATTAAGATCATCCCCACCCCTTCAACTGTGTTGAGGGCATAACAAAACTCCAATAACCATTCACATCAAACACCGTGCCAACCTTACAGTTATGTTCTTGAATGAAAATGACATCCATGCAATGCCGACACAAAAACATATACAACCATTCACACTTCACTCTCGCACACAAGCCATTAGCATTTATAGTCATACACCGTAGGCCTGAGCTAAAGTATCTGCCCTCGCTGCCCCACTGCTCCTTTTGCATGCCTACCAGGGCCTTGGGGACCATGTCTGTTATGCTCTCCACACACAACACCCATCCCTTCTGGCACCACCTGCTGGCACTGCTCACCTCCACCCCTTCTACTCACATGTGATGATAGTGATGAGTGTAATAAAAGTGGAGAGGTGAGTGCGAGGGATAGTGCCACCTTCCATACATTCACAGACATAGAGCGCCGTGCCCTCTGTAAACAAAGACTCCCAAGAGGTCTCCATAGTGGAAGTGCACTTAAGAGACTCGTGGATAAGGATAATATTGATGATATTTATATTGATTATGTCTGTTTGTTATTTGGTAAGTTTTTTCATTTTGCTGAGAAATTTAATTCTATCCCTGGACTTTTATAATGGAACCAAACTCGTATAAACTATCCATTTTAAGTTGGAATATTGCGTCACTTAAAAACAGATTTTCTGACCTTCACCATAAAGTAACCACTGAATACATTGATGTTGTGTGTCTACAAGAGTGCAGAGTCCCTGAAAAAAATCTCAACCCCCTAAATTGCCATCATTTGTTGCATATAATTTCAAATCTACTAACTCTTGTGTTCTATATATTAAAAAATCACTTCCCCATCAACTTCTTGCACGTAAGAAAACAGAGGGGCTACAGTATCACGGTGTTAGGATTTATATTGGGAACTCTGCTCTCAACATATTTAACTTGTATGCTCCTGCTGATAAGTTTAATTACTTGGAGCTCCCAACTTGTGCTCAGTCTGAACCTACTCTTATTATTGGTGATTATAATGCAAGACACAAAAGCATTGGAAACTCTCAGTTTGGTAATCGTAATGGTAATCAACTGTTGTCACTCTTAAACAGTCATGATAATGTGCAAATTGTAGGTGACCTTGAACCCACACATATCTATGGAGGCATCCTTGATCTGTGTCTTGTCTTCAACATTACTTCTGCCATCTGTGAGTCTTCCATTGTAACAGATATAGCGTCTGATCATTTCCCAAGGCTAACCTCCCTAGATATTGGTAATACTATCCTCCCTGGTGGGATAGTCAAACGGAAACGTTTTAATGTTTCCCCTGATCAGCATGATGACTTTGTTGCACATGTGACTGACTGGTATAATTCCTATGAGTGTACCTCTGTCGAGACTTTTAACAATGACCTTGTGAGCAGTATTCAGAACTTCTTAGAGCCGCCTCTGAAACCTCCTACTACTCTAAATCCAAATGACTTCCATAACAATCATAAATCTTATAAAAACCATACCTATTACAATGATTCTAAACTTCAAACACTGAAACGCACTGCTCGCAGACTAGGCCTAGCCTATAGTAAACATCGTACCCCTGAAATGCTGAGCCTCTTCCAAACTGTCCTTGCTGCTGCCAGAGAGCGTATGACAGTGCTGCGGCAAACAGACTGGGAACAATTTGTCAATGGTCTTAATGCTCACACCCCACTTAGCCGGGCATGGAGAGACATAAATAGAATTAAGGGTAACAGAACTGGGGAGATAGCACACCCTCATCCCTTACATAGGGCGAATGAGTTAGCCAGTGCTTGTGCTGCTACATCTAACTATGACAATCTTCCCAGTACCACACAGGCGAAATTAATGGACAAATATGATGCAAGGGAGAGACTTGTTTGCTTTATGCTCAGCAAGGCAGATGACTGCAACATTCCTTTCACTAATGCACTTGATGCAGCACTAACTAAGGGCAACTCCACGTCGCCTGGTGAGGATGGTATTTTTACAACATACTCAGATTGTTGTGTCGAGTACCAGGTAATCCATTACTTGAATTATATAACATGAGCTATATCACTGGGGAGCCCCCTAAATCATGGACCAATCAACAAAACTCATTTCGCCCAATATCCTTTACTAGCTGCTTGTGTAAAACATTCGAAAGGATGATTCTTAATCGTCTTATGCACAGAATTAAGCAATTCTTGTCTCCCCGGTTGCATGGCTTCATGCATGGAAGGAGTGTGCATCATTGCATTACCACCTTTCTCACTCTGCACACTGACAGCTCATACACTACCTTCCTTGACCTTCAATCCACTTTTGATGTAGCCAATCGACATGTAATCATTGGTGAACTTGCCAGAATGGATGTTGGAGGATGGCTTCTCCGCTGGATTAAAGGTTACCTGTCCAACAGAAAGTCGTCTGTGTTGTTCCAGGGACATAGAAGTGTAACTAAAGATTTTGAATTAGGAACCCCACAGGGAGGTGTGCTTAGTCCCACCCTTTTCAATATTCTGATTAATGCCCTACTTAATGTTATGCCTAGCCAGCCCCATCATTATATGGTTAGTTTTGCTGATGATATAATGATTCACACCACCGGATTCTCCAACACCCAAAACATTCTTAATCATGTACTAGCCTCGTGTCAGGATCTGGGGTTAATAATCTCAGGGGGTAAAACAAAGATACTCAACAGGCGTCCTCCTCGGCAGAGAGGCACAGTTCGTCAGATCCAGGTGCATGATGGGTCTCTTCTAGAATATGTAAGCAGATACAGGTATCTAGGCTTTGAGGTTCCACTACTTGGACCTGTTGTAACGAGACTTTGTCGCCAATACAAAGAAAGGCTGAGAGCACTTAGAGTTGTGGCAGGTTTTCATCCCATACCTGGGATGAAAACCTGCCACAACTCTAAGTGCTCTCAGCCTTTCTTTGTATTGGCGACAAAATCTCGTTACAACAGGTCCAAGTAATGGAACCTCAAAGCCTAGATACCTGTATCTGCTTACACATTCTAGAAGAGACCCATCATGCACCTGGATCTGACGAACTGTGCCTCTCTGTCGAGGAGGACGCCTGTTGAGTATCTTTGTTTTACCCCCTGAGATTATTAACCCCAGATCCTGACACGAGGCTAGTACATGATTAAGAATGTTTTGGGTGTTGGAGAATCCGGTGGTGTGAATCATTATATCATCAGCAAAACTAACCATATAATGATGGGGCTGGCTAGGCATAACATTAAGTAGGGCATTAATCAGAATATTGAAAAGGGTGGGACTAAGCACACCTCCCTGTGGGGTTCCTAATTCAAAATCTTTAGTTACACTTCTATGTCCCTGGAACAACACAGACGACTTTCTGTTGGACAGGTAACCTTTAATCCAGCGGAGAAGCCATCCTCCAACATCCATTCTGGCAAGTTCACCAATGATTACATGTCGATTGGCTACATCAAAAGTGGATTGAAGGTCAAGGAAGGTAGTGTATGAGCTGTCAGTGTGCAGAGTGAGAAAGGTGGTAATGCAATGATGCACACTCCTTCCATGCATGAAGCCATGCAACCGGGGAGACAAGAATTGCTTAATTCTGTGCATAAGACGATTAAGAATCATCCTTTCGAATGTTTTACACAAGCAGCTAGTATATACCATTCATTCCTTTCTACCTCCAGGTTTTTGTAGATAAATTAGACATATGTGCAAACTTGGGTATCTTTATTGTGGAAACGTTTCGCCACACAGTGGCTTCATCAGTCCAATACATAGAATAGTTAAAGGAGTTTGAGGTAATCAGTCCCTCAGCCTGGAGTCGATGTAATCAGTCCATCAGTCTTCAAAAGAATACAGGATATGTGGGAAGAAAGGGCTTATGTATACTGAGCTACAGATTACCTCGAATTCCTCCTGATCGTCCACCGTTCTTTTCTGTACTGGACCTCAGAAGAAGCTATTGGCTGGCGGAACGTTTCCTCAGTAAAGATTCCCAGATGTTGTACAAGTGTCTCATTCTTCAATATCAAGCGAGTAAAACTTTATTACTCTTTCCTTACTAATTCAAGATGACGAGAGACATCATTTTGATACAGCATTCTCTGATAATAATAATAATAATAATAATAATAATAATAATAATAATAATAATAATAATAATAATAATAACAATAATAATAATAATAATAATAATAATAATAATATGTGCAAGAAAGGTATTAAATACCGACAATGTGAAAGTTAACTTTCATCATGTCGGTATTTCATACCTGTCTTGCACAACTTGTCAGACACTGCAACATCATGGAGTCTTGGTTCAGAGGACATTTACAAGACCTTCTTCACGGCTGCTACAACTAACCCATCTCTTTGGGAAGGACCTACTTCCACTGGGAAATCCCGCCTACCAGTGACTATGTCCTCGTCTGCTAACGGTCCTTATCCAATGACGCCTATATAACCGCAAGATCTCCTCCACCACGATGCTGGTAACACTAACTCAAGGCTGAGGGACTGATTACCTCATCCTTTTGTATATTGTTCTACTGTCTTCTAATTATCTCCTAGAAATCTGTGTTGATAAAGCCACTGGTTGCGAAAGGCTACAATAAACGATATCCAGAATGTTGCACATGGTCTTAACTTTCAATAATAATAATAATTTATAATAATAATATTAATAATATAATAAATAATAATAAAATATAATAATAATAATAATAATATTATAATAATATTTTATTTCTACAAGTACATGTACAGGTATACAGTCCCTAGCTGAATCAGTGGAATATACTTTATAGAAAGCCGCCAAATTAGGTCAGTTTTGTCCCAGGATGCGGACCCACGCCCAGTCGACTACACACCAAGGTAACCAATTTTCATTGATGCATGATCATGGACAGCGGGTGTATTATGGAAACAGTCTAATGTTTCTCTAACGTACTGCTCGCAGACTAGGCCAAGCCTTAGAAACCCATACGTAACCTGAAATGATGAGCCTCTTCCAAAACTGCCCTTGCTGCTGCCAGTGGCGTATGACACAGAAGGCTGCGGCAAAATACAGACTGGGTACAATTTGTCAAAATGGTCTCATGCCGGCATTGGTGGGTCATAAATAGAATTAAGGGTAACGATCTGGGCAGGTCGAGCACCCTCATACCCTTGCATATGGGCGATTGAGTTAGTCAAGTGAATTGGGCTGCTACATCTATCTATGACTGTCTTCACCAGTACCACACAGGCGAAATTAATGGACAAATATGATGCAAGGGAGAGACTTGTTTGCTTTTTGCTCGCAAGGAAGATGACTGCAACTTTCCCTTTCACTAATTATTGAACTTGATGCCTGCCCACTAAATAAGGGCAACGCCACGTCGCATGGTGAGGATGGTATTGTCTTTACAACATACTCAGTTTGCTAGTGTCGAGTACAAGGTTTTCATTTTCTTGAAATTTTATAAAATGAGTTTTGTCACTGGGCAGCTCCCTAAATCTTGGACCAATTAGCTCATTATTCCCATTCCAAAGCCCAATCAAACAAATACTCATTTCGCCCCAATATCCCTTATAGCTGCTTAGGTAAAACATTTGAATGGATGATTCTTAATCGTCTTATGCACAGACTTAAGGAATTTCTTGTCACCCGGTTGCATGGCTTCATGCATGGAAAGGTGTGTGCATCATTGCATTACCTACCTTTCTCACTCTGCACACTGACAGCTCATTACACTACGTTCCTTGACCTTAAATCCGCTTTTGATGTAGCCAACCAGTACATGTAATCATTAGTGAACTTGCCTGAATGGATGTTGGAGGATGGATTTCCGCTGGATTAATGGTTACCTGTCCAACAGAAAGTGTCTTGTGTTTGTTAACAGGGTCATTAGAAGTGTAACTAAAGATTTTGAATTAGGTGGATACCCCACAGGGAGGTGTGCCTTAGTCCCCCTCCCTTTTCTACATTTTGATATTAATGGGCCATACTTGATGCCACTGCCTAGCCGCCCCATCATTATATGGTTTGTTTTGCTGGATGACAAATGATTCACACTTACCGGATCTCGACACCCAAAACATTCTTAATTTAAGTTTTAGCCTCGTGTCAGGGACCTGGGGTTAATAATCTCAGGGGTTAAAACAAACGTACACAACAGGGTCCCTCGGCCGAGGTGGCACAGTTGGCAGTTCCAGTTGCAATGATGGGTCTCTTATAGAATTTGGTAGAAGATACAGGTATCTTGGCTTTGAGGTTCCACTAACTTGGACCGGTTGTACGGACCTTTGTCGCCATACAAAAGAAAGGCTGAGTGCACTTAGTGTTGTGGCGGGTTTTCAACTCTCCCAGGTATTGGTGTATGTTAAAATTGTGAAAATGATGTATCTTGCTTATATTAGATCTTTGGTTGATTATGCAGACGGCCCATACTTGCCACTAGTGGTCTGACTGGAAGCTTGGGAGGGCTGGGAAAAAAACATGCACAAACGAATAGCAATGTGGATCATCATAGGATGCCATCTACTGCCAAAATTTTAAATATGCCGGAAAAGAACTTAATATTCCAAGCATTAGAGATCGTGTTACTGAAAGAAATATCCTTATTGGGGTCAATCTGATTAGGGCTAGACCATTCAAACCCCTGCACAGAAAGCCTACTAACTTTCGCTCAGCACTGGTGAACATCCTTTCCCAGTTAGGATACTCGAAAAAACTGGAACCGAATCCTCCGCATGCAACCAGCTACATGATCTATATCAAGTTGGACATCGCAGAGACTTTTCTCCTGACTCCATGGGATATTACCCCATTCATAACTACAATTCCTCCATTTCCCCCAAAACTCTTCCTTAAATCACAACCAAAGCTTCGTCTTGAAGACAAACATGATTGCACTTAAGCTGTATGATAACTTAGTCCACACAGAGAACAATCTTTCACATATTATTTACGTCGAAGTGGTTCTGTTCACCAGTCCACTGGTGCAGCTGGTAGTGACTGCTGTTGTCATCACAGATTGATGGCTCTCCATAAAGAAATTGGAGCACGCATCAATATCTGGGCCTCTCCATTCAAACAGAACTGTTTGCCATACTCCTTGCACTCAAATGTGTCCATGGATCTAGGTGACACTTTAATTGTTACTGATTCTCTGTCCATCAATAAATGCTCCAACTCATTAAGTATAATTTTGGCATGCTTGTGTCAGAAGCCAGACATAGATATGGTAAGATTGTGTGGACAGTGGATTACAGAGTTGCACATGCTGTGCGATTCTCCATCTCAACATTTTGGTCTTAGAGGCTATGATAGAACTGGATAAATTGGCTAAAGCTGTATGCTTTCAAGAGGGGGTAGATTACAATTTTGGGTTGTCAGCTGTAGAGGGTTTGAGAACAATAATACGCGAAAAGAACTTCAGAAGAATGAACTTTATTGAATTAAGGAATTAGGGCGATTGACACAAGTCAGTCCTTCTATCATCTTTCCATCATGCAGGAGGTAGCCACATGGGTCCTATGGTTGCATCCAACAAAATAAGTCAGAACTCTGGATGTCATACTGCCCGGCTCCGCTGGGTTACATGTATCTTTGGCCAGGTGGTTAAATCACCAACCACACGATGTTAGACAAACGAAATGGTAAATGCCGATGGATTATTGTCACACTTGCGTCTTATTACTGGAGTGTGGATAAAATTAGAATGAATTTAGAAACAAATCACTAGGTGGGGGGGTGACATTTTTCGGGGGGGGGTGTGGGGGGAAGTGTTCAAGAAATGGCTAAGTATTTTATCCACAGTGGGATATTGCAGACCCTTCTGGGAGAAGAAATACCTGTCTTTCCTAGCTGTAAATAAAGGCATTACCAAATTTGTGTGCCTTGTGTGCATGTGTGTGTGTGTGTGTGTGTGTGTGTGTGTGTGTGTGTGTGGGTGGTTGTGTGTGTGTTGTGTGTGTGTTTGGTGTGTGTGTGTGTGCGCGTGGCCGTGTGTGTGGGGTGTGTGTGAGGGTGTGTGTGCGGGTGTGTGTGAGGGTAGGTGTGTGTGTGTAGTGCGTGCGTCCTGTGTTGGGTGTGTGTGAGGGTGTGTGTGCGGGTGATGTGTGAGCGGTGTGTGTGTGTTGTGTGCGAATTGTGTGTGTGTAGTGTGTGTGTGTGCGTGTGTGGGTGTGTGTGTGCGTGTGCGGGTGTGAGGGTGTGTGTGTTGTGTGTGTGTGTGTGTGTTGTGTGTGTGTGTGTGGTGTGTGTGGAGTGTGTGTGAGTGAGGGTTTGTGTGTGGGTGTGTTGTGAGGGTGTTGTGTGTGTGGTGTGTTGGATGTGTGTGTGTGTGTTGTGTGGTTCTGTGTCGGGTGTGGAGTGTGCGTCTTGTGTGTATGCATATATTTGGTTCGCTAGTGTGCAAGTCCGTGCGTGAGCCCTTCGTGTGTGTATGTGCGCGCGGCGAGCTAGTGTGGGTGTTATGATCACATTAATATTTGTATTTATCTAACTCATTACAAATTGTGTCAGGTGTGGACGTATCAGTGGTTCATTACTTTGTAATTTGTTTCATGACTGTAACATGTATAGGAGTGAGGGCTGATTCTTTAACTCTGTAAACTTGCCATGTTTAGTGACCAGTTTCTACCTGTGAGTTCCTTCTTTGTAACTAGTTCAGCTATCATTAAATTTGGGGTCAAGTCACTGGACCTTTTTGTACCTTTGTAATCTTTGACTACGCCCACGGATGGGTATGGGGTTGCATTAGATGACGTGTAATCTAAAGTGTTGTGTGTGTGTGTGTGTGTGTCGTGTGTTGTGTGTGATGTGTTGTGTGAGTGTGTGTGTGTGTGGTGTGTGTGTGTGTGTGTGTGTGTGTGTACTCACCTAGTTGTACTCACCTTGTTGAGGTGCGGGGAGGTCGAGTCCGAGCTCTGCCCGCTCTTCTCTGATCGCTACTAGGTCATCTCCCCGATCCGTGAGCTTATCTTACCTATGCTTAAAGCTATGTATGTGTGTGTGTGTGTGTGTGTGTTTGTGTGTGTGTGTGATCTCAAACAATCATTATTTGCAACAATAACTCATATACAGTTGTGACGGGTGTTGTGGAAGTTGTGAACTGCTCTTACTCTAGAAATTTGATTCATGATTGTTAGCCCAAAGTATATTAACGTATGAGTATCCATTCTACAGAATTCATTACCTTTGTAATTGTTGAGCTCTTACCTTTGTACCTAGTTCAGCTATCCAAATTTGGGGTCGGGCCCAGTCCCTGGACCCTTTACGTACCTCTGTAATCTGTAAATACTTTGTAACTTGTCTTGATTGTGAACAGACTTACCTGGAGTTCATTACCTTTGTAAATTGTGAGTCATTACCTTTGTAAATTGTGAGTTCATTACCTTTTGTAAACTTGTGAGTTCATTGCCTCTGTAATTGATCAGGCTATCAAACTTTGGAGGTCCAAGTCCCTGGGACCATTTATGTACCCTCTGTTAACTTTTGACTACCGCCCACAAGGATGGGGGTTAGGGGTGCATATAAACATATTAAACTAAAACTCAGCCGTACCGGAGCTCGAACTCCGGATTTCGGTGTGTGAGCTGAGTGGGCTACCGATCGAACTACGGGACCTTTCATAATATATTATGTAAGTGCTCCTGAAGCTGTGCATTGAAAAAAAACTAGTCGTAAACCGACCATTATATCAACTACTATTTTAAATTCTTTTCATTTAAAGATGGCCTTTGGATCCGTCTTTAATAATACGAATTACCCACTTACTCACCCACAACTAAATAAATACTGCATAACTGCATCTCATAAATTATAACCTGTGACCCTGTCACACTTTGTTTTTTTAATTACATTACTTAACAGAATACTCCATTCTCTTGAATGTTCAGTAACACATGAAATGACCATATTGATCTGTCTTTGAAATATACTCATTTGTGCTTTTTTTTTTATTATTCGCCGGTACTCTCCCGGCCCGGGTCTTTTCCAATAGTGGTGAGCCGGCCTTGACTCCCTGTCTGGGAAGTATGTCGAGACCTAAGTCTCCCATGGGTAGAGGTACAAGTACCCCCTCATCTTTGGGACCAACTGTCCCCAGGCCTAGCCACAGTCCCCGCCCTTACGGGGCTTGTAGCCAGGCTTCTGGTCTGGCTTTTTTTTTTTTTGCTTAATTGTTATTTGTTTACTGTAATTTTTACCACTGAATATATCATTGCTTATTTAATCTTAAGTTAATTTTAAGCCTGCCCATAATGCTCTGCATACAAGGGTTTTCTGGCATGTACACTTAACCATTGTATTTCTTTGTACATCTATGTATCATGTCCAAATTAATGATAAATAAATAAAAAATAAATAAGTTAGCCGCCTTTTCTTGAATATATGCAAGTATACCCTATTTTACTATGAGTTTTCTGTACGGCTGCTGGACTAGAGATTATTTTTCCTGTAGCATGTGTCACTGTTTCATCTGTGACTTGTGTGGAACTCCATCAGAAGCCTGGCTGAAGTACACGTACACTGTGGAAAATTACATTTATCTGGATGTAACTCATAATGTACATACCAGGAAATGATAACAAAGATAACTATTATTTATCAAAGTTACATAGACAAGTAGGAATTTGGAACATCTAGGTCGCAAAAATGTCCCCCTTCGATACCTACAACTGTCATATCCACAAGTTGCTCTGGACCTATTAATTACGAATGAAATATGCATCACCAGGAATTCTGGTAAATATATAAGTTTATGGACTGTATATTAATTTTAATAAATGATTATATATATACACATTTACATAACAGAAGGAGAATATATCTTAATATCACTCACCAATTTGTCTGGAGATTAATGTGTATCATACTCAAAAACTTTTTTTCAGGGAGATCATCCACTTGACACAGTAACGTCGGACTGGAGATTCATAAGGCTTGATCGACACCATGCCTAACCCTTCTAGGGTAGGGTAGGTGCCTGAGCCCGAGCCTTTAGCTCATAAGACTGTCATTCCCATCAGCCCCCTTGGGGCGGGGATGGCAGACCAGAGAGGCCTAGCTTGTGGCTAGGCCTGGGGACAGTTGGTCCCAAAGATGAGGAGGTACTTGTGCCTCCTCCCATGGGAGACTTAGGTCTCAGACACTCCCTAAAGAGGGAGCCAAGGCCGGGCCACCACTTGGACAAGGCCCGGGCCGGGAGAATACCGGCTAATCTTTAACTAATCATAAGGCTTATCGACTGGACGAAGATTGGGAAAGCTGTGTTTTGTGTGCAAACGGTTAGTTACGCACAGATTAGCTTCGTTTTGGTGACCTTTGGGACTGGTTCAGTTTCAGAGCAGGAGCACGAGGGGGGCTACGGCCCCGAGGGGGTCTGAGCCTACACTCTAAAACCCGGGTGGCGGCTTGGGTCACAGGCGGCACCTTGTGGCTCTGCCCCCACACCTACAGCCCACCTACGGGTCCAGGAGAGCGGCCTAAAACATTCATTGGAATCGGGACGATTTGGGAGGACGCGTGGGCAGGTGGGAGCCCCCCCCAAAGAAGTCAGGATGCGTGGAGATTCTGTACTAAAATCTGCCACTGGGTTATTCGCAGCCCCCCCCCAAAGGGGAGACTTGCACCCCCAGAGGGCCCATGGGGTCGGGGAAGGGAAAGCCAGGGGGGCTGTAGCCCCTCAACTGGCAAGGAGGGAAAGCCATCCCAGGTCCCTACCCATTGCGGGGCCCCACTGGGGGGGACGGTGACCCACGTGGAAGGAGGAATTCCCTCAGCTCTGGCACAAGAAAACCGGGGGAATTCAACAAATTCAAGGTTCCCAACTACGGGTTTAAAGGTATCGGGAAGGTCTACCCACCTCAAATTTTTGCGCGAGTTCATTCCCGGAACGCGTTCTGGGCCTTCCCGGGGGCGAAGACCCTTTTTGAGATTGAAGGGGGTGGGTTTTGACGCATCCCCGTGGTGGAAATGGTTTTTCTTTGGGGAGGGTTTTCAAGGGGTTCCTAAAACTCCCGTGCCCCTCCACTGGACCCCCCTTTTGGAAAATGCACAAAAATTTTCGGCGGAGTGATACTGCAAAAATTTAAAAGGTGCCCACCCCCACAAAAGGGCCACTTCCCATGCACCTGGACCTTGGGGGCTGGGGAAGATTCAAGACCCCCCCATACCCAGGGCCCGACAAGCTTTAACTGTCGGGGTTTTTAATCTTTTGCAGCCACCGCCCAAAAGGAAAAGGTGGTGTGTGCAGCAAGGCACTGATCGAAGGACTGCATTGCAATCCTCAAACAGCCAACTGGCAAAGCCCTTCGGCCAGAGCCCAAGTGTGCCAACTGCTCAAAGAGGCACCATGCCTGGAACTGGAGCTGTCCTGTGATGGTGCAGCACTGGCAGCAGGTTCGTCATTGGAACGACCCGACAGCCCCGACGCCACCCAGCCTTGGAACTGCCCAGCAACAGTCGGTATGGGCTCCAACCATGGTTCCCCGGATACTGCAGGAGGGCAATACCAGCGAGTTCCCAGCACTGGGCTCCCAGTGGTGGCATCAGGGGGCAGGCACTGGATTGCAGCAGCGCGGTCAACTGCGGGGTCAGATGGCAAGGTGGCCAAGAAGACAAAATCATTGAGAAAAACAGCCACAGGCCAGGCACACTGCCCAGCAGGTCCCAGCTGGGCACCAACATTCCTTGCCATACCACCAGCAGGCCTGTTCCCAAGGGCAGGCCCCTACTGTGAGCAGCCAGAGTCAGGCAGAGGTTCCCCGCCGGGGGACCCGGAAGCCCATGGCCACTCAGGCAGGGCCCAGGGTGCACCCAGCTTATGCTGCTGCAGTGTCGACAGCCACCCAGACATACCCAGTGACCCAGCCCCGGCTCGACGGGTCGTCCAGCTCAATGCCTGCAGAGGTAATGGTCGAATCATTTCCGGATCGACTGAAGAAAACCATCGGGGTCATCTCAGCACTCCTCTGTCGCGTGCTGCCGTCAGTGGAGGACAGGGGTGCCTGCAGGCAGCTCTTGTCATGGATGCTGGGCGTGGTCCTACTGGACAGGAAAGACTCAATGGAACTTCAAGCCATCATCCAGGAGTCCTTTCAGTCCATGATGGAGGAGGTCCCGGAGTCGCCAACAATGGACGACGAGTCCCAGGCAGAGATGGAATCAGTGGGCCACCTCAGCGGCCCTTGAAGATCCTCCAGTGGAACATCTGCAGGCTGCAGCGGAAAATTCACTTAGTGATTGAAGCTACAGTTCAGGATGAGGTTGATGTCTTCCTGTTCCAGGAGACACTCACCGATTCGTCACGTCAAATGCAGCCATGTATTCTGGGATTCTCGGCCTACCTTCAGCGCCTGGAAGGGACTGGCAGGGGCACGGCGATCTACGTCAGGACCACTATCCCTCATTCAATCTCCACTGACCCCATCAACTGTGGGGAGAGCGTAGAGGTTCATGCTGTCACCCTACACCTAGCGGATGGACCTCTCATGGTTTACAATATTTACAGAAGCTCACGGTACACCCTTGACATTTCAGAGGTGGCAGCACTCGCCCCACAGGAGGGTCTTGTTGTAGCTGGGGATGTCAATGCCCACCACCCAATACTTTCTTCTGTCTCTCCTACCAACGCAGCTGGGACGCACCTTGCGGCTGTGCTGGAGGAGGTCCCTGAGATCGCCCTCCTCAATAATGGTGAGCCAACCCATCACTACGGTGGCCGCTTGGACGTCACACTCATCTCTAGGCGGTTGCTCTCGAGTGCGAGATGGGAGGTCCACCCCCATCTCACCAGTGATCACTTTGCAGTGGTCACCACGCTGATGGTCCAGCGGTGCCCGCTCCCCACACCTACCCCCAGATGGAATCTAAAAAGGGCCGACTGGCAGTGCTTCCAGGAGATCATTGAGCGCTGGTGGGCTGAGTCTTCTGTTCCGGAAGGCCCAGATGAGGCGGCTCAAAGCTTGCAGGTGGCCTTCACATGTGCAGCTGAGGCAGCCATACCTAAGATTACAGGCAGAGGGTCATGTAAACGTGACTGGTGGTTTTACAACGAGAACATCAGGGAGCAGAACCACTGCATCAATGTCGTACGCAAGATGCACAGGCGTAATCCCACGGTTGAGTCCATGCGTCTGCTCAGGGAAGTGGTGTGACATGCACGCCATGTCTCACACAGGGTCCGGCAGGCTAAATGGTTCGAGTGGTGTGCCTCCTTCAGCTACTCCTCCACCTTATCTGAGACTTGGACCAAGTTATAATTGGCCACTGGGCAGCGTCGCAGTGTGGCTCGGTTGCACCCAGACCCCGAAATGGAGGCAGAATGCCTGGTGGACCTATTCACCTCCAGAGCGGCCATGGCTCAACTGCCTCAGGATCTCCAGGACCTCCAAGCCACCCTCCTTCCTAGAAGGATGATGGTGATCCAAGCGGCATGCCAAGCTAAGGATGTCACGGAAGAAGACTTCATCGACCAGGAGCTCCAGGCAGCCTTCACATCTCATCAGGACACTGCACCGGGGCATGATGGTATCACCTATGGCATGCTCACTTGGTCTGGTCATTCTGGACATTCAGCTGTCCTGGGGGTCGTCAACCGGACTTGGCGAGCTGGCAAACTCCCTGTGTATGGAAGGAGGTGAATCTTTACCGATTCCTAAGCCTGGGGATCCTGGAAAGTGTGGAGACCCATCTCCCTCACCAGTTGCATCTCGAAGGTGTCTTAAAGGATGGTGTTGGAGCGCCTGAGGTGGAAGCTTGGCCCTCCTCATAAACACCTCTATGGCTTTACCAGAGGAGTGGGCACTTTCGAAAGCCTTACCACTCTACTGGGGGCTTTGGGGTTTCGGATGCCCAAGCCCACATTGTTGTCTTTCTTGACCTCGAGAAAGCTTTTGAGCTAGCCAGTGCACCTGCCATCCTCTCACTCTTGGCCCACAGGGGGGTTAAAGGCAGACTGCTTTCATGTCTTCATTCCTATCTCCAGGACAGGTGGGCCCGGGTATGCTTCCAGGGGCATGCCTCTTCTCTCAAGACCCTGGACAACGGCACTCCACAGGACAGGGTGCTTAGTCCCACCCTGTTCAATGTACTGATGCACCAGCTGGTGTGCCTGCCTTTCTCCAGAGGCACCATCCTCCTCAGCTATGCCGATGACCTGGCGCTTGTCATACCTAGGAAGCGCCAGCTTTTTCAGCGTGCCCAGGAGGACCTCGATCTGCTGGCTTCCACTTGCCATCGCTTGGGGCTTAAGATATCTGCGGCAAAATCCAAAGCCATGATCCTTCGCACCATGGTGCCCAGTCAGAGGCTGCGGGTCCTGGGCATCGACCTGGAGTGGGTTCACAGTTATAGGTACTTTGGCATCTACATTGACAGGCACCTCACCTTCCAGAAACATGTGCACCATATTAAAGAGAGGGCTTTCAGAGGGTCGGGGATTGAGTGCCATGGCCAACCCCAGGGTTGGGGCCAGCCTCGAGGTCATGAGGTTGTTTACATCCAGGCAATACGTTCTCTCGTTGACTTTTGGGGGACTTGCTCTGATTCAAAGCAAGACCCACAAACATCAAATCCCTCTGTGTCATCCAGAACACAGCTGTACGGGCCATGCTGGGGGCTCCTAGGTAGGCCAGTACAGTAGCTCTGAACCATGAGGTGCAGCTACAGCCTCTTGAAGACAGGATCCAACTGGTAGCTGCCAAGAGGATCGCAAAGTATCTCCGACTCCCAGGGGCTGACAAACTGATGAGAGATTTACGGGTCTGCCATGGACAGGTCATTCCACTGCTTCCCGGCCGCCGATGGATGTGGCCGGTAGCAGATGCCACACGGAAGCTCTTGCCCATGGCATTGCTCCAGGTGGGAGGCCGCGACAGACTGGCAGCGAACTACATGGTGCCACCCCCTTGGGCACCAGAGCTGTTTGCGGTGCACTGGAAAACCCTACCAGACAGCAAGAGGCATTGCACCCCAGGACATTCTGCAACGACTTGCCTCGGCTAGCATTGTGGGTGCAGAAGGCCCAGGGTGTGTGCCATATTACACCGATGGCTCCAGAGACCCAGTGGCAGGCCGCACAGCTGCTGGGATGTTCCACAGCAATCTGACAGCAGGTTGGCGCCTACCAGACTATTGCACCATCCTCCAGGCCGAACTCTTTGCCATCCAACAAGCTCTGCAGCATGCTCTTGCAGACCATCAGCATCCCCCCATTATCCACGCTGATTCCAAGGCAGCGATCCAAGTGCTTATGCACAGAGAGCCAAAGGACAATATACACTTAATCACATCCATCCAGGGTGACCTGCAGACTCTCGTGGCCCAGGGTCGCGGGGCTACCATCAACTGATCCCGAGCCTTTGTGGGAAATCCTGGCAATGATGCTGCAGATGAGGCTGCTAGGACTGCAACTCTCGAGGCACAGCCACATGCTGCAATCTCCATCAGCCTCAGCCAGATTGCGCTGTGGGCTGCCGGTGCGGCCAGGCGCCCATTCCCTGACCCTGGGGATTCATGGAGCCTCTGTTGGTATGCTAGGGCGACCCACAGGGTGCCCCCTCCAAGTATTCGGACACAGTCCAGAGAACTGAGGGTGCATATCCACTGCCTACACTTAGGGTATCCCACCACTGCGCGGATTGTTGAATGGGCACGAGAGGAGCTCTGTGCCTATTGTGACTGAATGGTTCCGAAGCCCTTGGTGCACTACCTGTTAAACTGCCCGGCTACAATGCCCCTTCGCCGTAGACACTTCCCAATGTCCCCAGTGGGACAGGCCCTAGAGGATGAGGCAGCACATTTTGTGTACTTAGCCACGGGGACTTGGAAACCTCATTTCCAGCCCATTGCACGTCACCCGCCCCCCCCCCCCCCGCTAAAGTTGCTGCAAGGGCCTGCTTTGGGCCTCCATTGCACTGCACACCAGCCGCTGTTCGTGCACACTAACGTTTGGTACGTCATCTGGCCATAGAGCCGGTGAGGTACCCCCCCTTCCTGCTGAAGACCTGCCACGCAGGTCCAAGTAAAGATAAACGACACTTCCCTCCCCGGGGAGCCAATGCCTGGTCACCAAAATGGAAGAGACCCAGGCCGGTTGTGATGTAAGAAGAGTTTTGGGGGGAAATGGAGGAATGGTAGTTTGGAATGGGGTAATATCCCATGGAGCAGGGAAATGTCTCTGTTGTCTAACTTGACATAGATCATGTAGCTGGTTCAAGCGGAGGTCAGTTCCAGTTTTTTCGATCCATTTGGAAGGATGTTCGGCAGTGCTGAGGAACAAAGCTTCGTCTTGAAGCCACACATGATGCCTTAAGCTGTATTGATAACTTAGTCACACAGAACACTCTTTCACAATTTATTTACGTTGATGGTTCTGTTCACCAGTCCACTGGTGCAGCTGGTAGTGCTGCTGTTGTCATACAGAGTGATGGCTCTCATAAAGAAATTGGAGCACGCATCAATAACTAGGCCTCTACCCTTCAAACAGAACTGTTTGCCATACTCCTTGCACTCAAATGCGTCCATGTATCTAAGGTTGACACTTTAATTGTAACTGATTCTCTGTCATCCATAAATGCTCTCAACTCATTAAGTATAAATTGTGGCATGCTTGTGTCAGAAGCCAGACATAGGTATGGTAAGATTGTGGACAGTGGAGTCAGAGTGAACATGCTGTGGATTCCATCTCACATTGGTCTTCAGATGCATGATAGAACTGATAAATTGGCTAAGCTGTATGCTTTTAAAGAGGGGGTAGATTACAATCTTGGGTTGTCAGTTAATAGTTTGAGAACAATAATACGAAAAGAACTTCAAATGAGCTTTATTGACCTAAGACTTAGTGAGATTGACACAAGTCAGTCCATCTATCATCATTCCATCATGCAGAAGGAGCCACATGTCTATGGTGCATCCAGCAAGATAAGCAGACTCTTGGATGTCGCTACTGCCCGGCTCCGGCTGGGTTACAAGTATCTATGCCAGGTTAAATCACCACCACCAGAAGTAGACCAAACGAAATGTAAACTTTGCCAGATGGACTATTGTCACACCTTGCATCATTATGTACTGGAGTGTGATCAAATTCATGAATTTAGAGACAACTCACTCAGAAATGTTCAAGAAATGGCAAAGTATTTTATCCTCAGTGGTATATTACAGACCATTCTGGAGAAATACCATGACTTTGCTAGCTGTAAATAATGCATTACCATGTGTGTGTGAGTGTGTGTGTGTGTGTGTGTGTGTGTGTGTGTGTGTACTCACCTAATTGTACTCACCTAATTGTGGTTGCAGGGGTCGAGACTCAGCTCCTGGCCCCGCCTCTTCACTGATCGCTACTGGATCCTCTCTCTCTCTGCTTCCTGAGCTTTGTCATACCTCTTCTTAAAACTATGTATGGTTCCTGCCTCCACTACTTCACTTGCTAGGCTATTCCACTTGCTGACAACTCTATGACTGAAGAAATACTTCCTAACGTCCCTGTGACTCGTCTGAGTCTTCAGCTTCCAGTTGTGACCCCTTGTCCCTGTGTCCCCTCTCTGGAACATCCTATCTCTGTCCACCTTGTCTATTCCCCACAGTATCTTGTATGTCGTTATCATGTCTCCCCTGACCCTTCTGTCCTCCAGTGTCGTCAGTCCGATTTCCCTTAACCTTTCCTCGTACGACATTCCCTTGAGCTCTGGGACTAGCCTTGTTGCAAACCTTTGTACTTTCTCTAACTTCTTGACGTGCTTGACCAGGTGTGGGTTCCAGACTGGTGCTGCATACTCCAGTATGGGCCTAACATACACAGTGTACAGTGTCTTGAACGATTCCTTATTAAGGTATCGAACGCTATTCTCAGGTTTGCCAGGCGCCCGTATGCTGCAGCGGTTATTTGGTTGATGTGTGCCTCCGGTGATGTGCTCGGTGTTATGGTCACCCCAAGGTCTTTCTCCCTGAGTGAGGTCTGTAGTCTTTGTCCACCTAGCCTATACTCTGTCTGCGGTCTTCTTTGCCCCTCCCCAATCTTCATGACTTTGCATTTGGCTGGATTGAATTCGAGAAGCCAGTTACTGACCACATGTCCAGCCTCTCCAGGTCTCTTTGCAGTCCTGCCTCATCCTCGTCAGATTTAATTCTTCTCATCAACTTCACATCATCTGCGAACAGGGACACTTCAGAGTCTATTCCTTCCATCATGTCGTTCACATATATCAAAAATAGCACTGGTCCTAAACTGACCCCTGTGGGACCCCGCTCGTAACAGGCGCCCACTGTGATACCTCTTCACGTACCATGACTCGTTGCTGCCTCCCTGTCAGGTATTCCCTTATCCATTGCAGTGCCCTTCCTTTTACGTGTGCCTGATCCTCCAGCTTCTTCACTAATCTCTTGTGGGGAACTGTGTCAAAGGCCTTCCTGCAGTCTAGGAAAACGCAATCTACCCAACCCTCTCTCTCGTGTCTTACTTCTGTTACCTTGTCATAAAACTCCAGGAGATTTGTGATACAAGATTTGCCTTCCATGAACCCATGCTGGTTTTCATTTATAATCTTGTTCCTTTCCAGGTGTTCGACCACTCTCCTCCTGATAATCTTCTCCATGACTTTGCACACAATACATGTCAGAGACACAGGTCTGTAGTTAGTGCCTCGTTTCTGTTTCCTTTCTTAAATATGGGACTACATTAGCTGTCTTCCATTTCTCAGGTAGTTGCCCAGTTTCAAGGGATGTGTTGAAGATTGTGGTTAGAGGCACACACAGCATCTCTGCTCCTTCTCTAAGGACCCATGGGAGATGTTGTCCGGTCACATCGCCTTTGAGGTGTCAAGGTCACTTAAGAGCTTCTTCACCTCCTCCTCAGTTGTTCGTATGTCATCCAACACTTTTTTGGTATATTCCCTCTTGATGTTCCCTTTCTGTGCTGTTTTCCCCACAGCCCTTCCTGTCCTCTACTGTAAAAACTTCCTTAAATCTCCTGTTCAGCTCCTCACATACCTCCTGATCATTTCTTGTGAGTTCTCCACCTTCTGTCCTTAATCTGATCACCGGGTCTTTGACTGTTTTTCTTCCTCCTGATGTGGCTATACAACAGTTTCGGGTCAGTCTTGATTCTCGATGCTATGTCATTTTCATACTGTCGCTGGGCCTCCCTCCTTTCCTGTGCATACTCATTCCTGGGTCTGGCGACTGATCTCCCCATTTTCGTGTGTTCTCTGCCTTTTTTTATTTTTTTCCCTTCTCTATTGCACTTTGTTTTTGCCTCCTTACACCGTCCCGGGTAAACCAGGGCTTGTTCGGTCTTCCCGTTGTTACTGTTGCCCTTGGGAGTGAACCTTTCCACTGCCTCCTTGCATTTTGTTGCTACATATTCCATCATTTCATTACTTTGGGTTTCCTGCCAGTTCTCTGTCCCACTGGACCTCCCGCAGGAATTCTTCAACCCTATGTAGTCCCCTCTTTTTTAGTCAGGCTTTTCCCATTCTACTCCTGTTATTCTCTCCACTTGCAGCTCTACTATGTATTCAAAGCACAGAACCACGTGGTCGCTAGCTCCTAGGGGGCTCTCATACTTGATGTCCTCAAAGTCTGAGCTGCCCAGGGTGAACACAAGGTCCAATCTTGCTGGGTTTATCCTCCCCTCTCACTCTGGTAGTGTCCTTAACATGTTGGTGCATGAGGGTTTTCCAGCACCACGTCCAACATCCTGGCTCTCCATGTTTCGGGACCCCTATGTGGCTCCAGTTTTCCCAGTCAATCTCCCTGTGGTTGAAATCCCCCCCCTAACCAGCAACTTTGCTCTGCTGGAGTGAGCTCTTCTTGCCACCTCAGCAAGCGTGCCACCATTGCTCTGTTGCTCTCTTCATATTCCTCTTGGCCTCCTGCAGTTCTGTGTGGGGGGTTTTATAATCACTGCAATGACCACTTTGTTTTCCCCAGACTGAATTTTTTAAAATTTTAAATTATGTTTTTATCCCCCCATACCCACCCCTGGGGGCGTTAGAAAAAGATTACAGAGGTAATAATTGGTCCGGGACTGGACTCCAAAGTTTTGATAGCTGAGAAGTTACAGAGGTAATGAACTCACAATTTAAAAAAGGAAATGAATACAATTTACAAAGGAATAAATCCGGGAAAATTTGGTTCAAAATCATGACAAGTTAAAAAAGGTATTTACAGATTCGGGTATTTTAATGGGTCCGGGGACGGGGCCCCCAAATTTTGATAGCAAAAAGGAAAAAGGAATGAGCTCACAAGTTAAAAGGTAAGAATTCTGTAGAATGGTTTTTACTTTTATACTTTGGCTACAATCATGAACAAATTATGAGTATGAGCAATTCACACTTCCACCCCCGGTCACAACTGTAATGATTTTATTGGTGCAAATATTGTTTGTTGAGTCAAAACCCCACCACACACACACAAAACACACACACACAACACACACACACACACCCCCAACACACCACACAACACACACCAACACCACCCTTTAGTTTAATACTTTTTTCACCCATACCCACCGGGGGCGGTAGCAAAAGATTAAAAGGTACATAATGGGTCCATTTCTGGAACCCCAAATTATGATAGTGAATAGTTACAAGGTAATGCTCCAGGTAGATCTGGTCACAATCTTTGGAAAGTTACAGAGGTAATGAATCAGCCTCATCCTATACTGGTTAATCAGAACAAAATTAAAAAGTAAAAACCACTGATAGTCCAACCTGGTCAAAAATTGTAATGAGTTATAAAAACAAATATTAAGGGGATATACCCCCACACTACGCGCGCGCGCAAACACACAGAGGGGCACGCACGGACATGTCACACAGCGTAAATATATCATACCACAAGGACGACACCCACAACACACACCCACACACACACAAAAACCAACACCCACACACAAACCCCCTCACACACCCCCACACCCCCAACCCTCACACAACCCCCCAAAACCAAAACCACACACAACACACACCACACCACACACACAAAACCCAACACCCCACACACCACACACACCCCCCACACACGCACACACACACACACACACACACCCACACACACACACACACCCCACACACACCCGCACCACACACCCCACACACACCCACACACGCACCACACCACCACCACACCCTCACACACCCCCGCCACACACCCTCACACACCCCCACACACGCACGCACACACAACAAAACACCCCACACACACCACACACACACACACACACACCACAACACACCACACACACACACACATGAAAAATGCACACATGGGGTAATGCTTTATTTACAGTAAAAGGGGGGTTTTCTCCAAATGGTCTGCAATATACCACTGGGAAAAATACTTACCTTTTTTGAACACTTCTGAGTGAGTTGTTTCAAAAATTCTTAAATTTTTTATCACACCCATAATAATGAGAAAGGTGTGCAATAATCCATTGGCAAAGTTTACATTTCGTTTGGTCTACATTGGTGGTGGTTTTTAACCTCCCAAAAAATTACTTGTAACCACCGGGGGCCGGGGCGGGTGACACCAGAGTCTGTTATTTTTTTTTGGATGCCCCTAGACAGTGGCCCTCCTCTGAGGGAATATGATAGATGGACTACTTGTGTCAATCCCTAAGTCTTAAGTCAATAAATTTTCATTTGAAGTTTTTTTTTATTATTGTTCTCAAACTGCTAAGTGACAACCAAGATTGTAATTACCCCCCTCTTTGAAAGCATACAGCTTAGCCAATTTATAGTTTATCTGCATCAAAGACCAATGTGAGAGGGGAATCCCAGATGTGCACTCTGATCCACGTCCACAATTTACCATATCTATGTTGGTTTCTGACAAAAGCACCCACAATTTTATATTAATGATTTGAGAGCTTTTTTGGATGACAGAGAATCTTTTAAAATTAAAGTGTCAACCTTAATCGGCCCTTTTGAGTGAAGGAGATGGAAAACAGTTCTGTTTGAAGGGTTTAGGCCCAGTTATTGATGCTGCTCCAATTTCTTTATGAAGCCATCACCTGTGTGACAACAGCGCCCTACCACTGCACCTGGACTGGTGAACAAACCCTCGCGTAAATAAAATTTTTGAAAGATTGTTCTGTGTGACAAGTTATCAAAACAGCTTAAGGATCATGTTTTTGGGTTCAAGACGAAGCTTTGGTTGTGATTTAAGAAGATTTTGGGGGGAAAATGAGGAATGGTAGTTTGGGGAAAGGGGTAATATCCCATGGAGCAGGGAAATGTCTCTGTGTCCAACTTGATATAGATATGTAGCTGGTTCATCGGAGGTCGGGTTCCCGTTTTTTCTCCCTCTGGAAGGTTTTCACCATGCTGAGGGAAAGTTTGGGGGGCTTTGTGCAGGGGGGTTTTAATGGGCTACCCAAGCATATTGACCCAATAAGGGTATTTTTTTCAGTACACGATCTCTAACTTGGAATATTTAAATTCTTTCCCCATATTTAAATTTTGGCAGTCGAGGGCATCCCCAGGATGATCCTATTGCTTCGTTTTTTCGTTTTTTTTTTCCCCCTCCAAGTTCCATCAGACACGAGTGCAAGTAGTGGGTGCATAATCAAACCAAGATCTAATTAAGCAAGATACATCATTTTCACAAATTTTTAACATTAGCACCATACCTGGGATGAAAAAACCTGCCAAACTCTAAAATGCTCTCAGCTTTCTTGTATTGGCACAAAGTCTCGTTTAAAAGGGGCAAGTAGTGGAACCTCAAAGCCTAGATACTGATCTGCTTACATATTCTAGAAAAGACCCATATGCACCCCGGGGTCTGACGAACTGTGCCTCCTGCCGAGGAGGACGCCCCGTTGAGTATCTTTTTTTTTATCCCCGAGTTATTAAAACCCAGGTCCCCGAACGAGGCTAAAACTGATTAAGAAAGTTTTGGGGTTGGGGAATCCGGTAGTGTGAATATTTTCATCACAAAAAATAACCATATAATGATGGGGGTGGCTAGGAGGCAATTTAATAAGGGTTTTAAAACAAAATGTTGAAAAGGGTGGGCTAAGCAACCCCCTGTGGGGGTTCCTAATTTAAAATCTTTGTTACCTTCTATGTCCCGGAACAACACAGACACTTTCTGTTGGCAGGTAACCTTTAACCAGCGGAGAAGCCCTCCTCCAACATCCATTCTGGCAAAATTCACTAATGATTACATGTCGTTGGCTACCAAAAGCGGGTTTTAAGGTCAAGGAAAGTAGTGTATGGCTGTCAGTGGCAGAGGGGAAAAAGGGGGTAAAGCAATGATGCACACTCCTTCCCTGCATAAACCCTGCAAAAGGGGTGACAAGAATTTCCTTAATTCTGTGCATAAGACATTTAAAAACATCCTTTTTAAATGTTTTCACAACAGCTGTAAAGGGGTATTGGGCGAAAGAGTTTTGTTGTGGCTTTGGAAGGGAATAAAGAGGCATTTGGGCCATGATTTTGGGAGTCCCCCGTGACAAAATCATGTTATATAATTCAAGTAAAGGATTACTGGTACTCGACACAGCAAACTGAGTATGTTGTAAGTAATACCATCCTCACCAGGCGACGTGGAGTTGCCCTTAGTTAGTGCTGCATCAAGTTCATAATTAGTGAAAGGAATGTTGCAGTCATCTGCCTTGCTGAGCATAAAGCAAACAAGTCTCTCCCTTGCATCATATTTGTCCATTAATTTCGCCTGTGTGGTACTGGGAAGACTGTCATAGCTAGATGTAGCAGCCCAAGCACTGACTAACTCATTCGCCCTATGCAAGGGATGAGGGTGCGCGATCTGCCCAGTTCTGTTACCCTTAATTCTATTTATGTCCCTCCATGCCCGGCATTGAGACCATTGACAAATTGTTCCCAGTCTGTTTGCCGCAGCTCTGTCATACGCTCTCTGGCAGCAGCAAGGGCAGTTTGGAAGAGGCTCAGCATTTCAGGGGTACGATGGTTTCTATAGGCTAGGCCTAGTCTGCGAGCAGTACGTTTGAGAAACATTAGGACGTGTTTCCATAAGACACCTGCTGTCCATGTTCATCCATCAATATAAAATGGGTACCTGGGTGTTAGTCGACTGGCGTGGGTCGCATCCTGGGACAAAACTGACCTAATTTGCGGCTTTCTATATAGTAGTATGTCACTGATGTCAGCTAGGACTGTATACCTTGTACATGTACTTGTAGAAATAAAGATATTATTATTATTATTATTATTATTATTATTATTATTATTATTATTATTATTATTATTATTATTATTATTATTATTATTATTATTATTATTGAAAGTTAAGACGCATGTGCAACATCTGGATATCTTTATTGTAGACGTTTCGCCATCCAGTGGCTTTATCAACACAGATTCTAGGAGATAATTAGAAGACAGTAGAACTATATACAAAAGATGAGGTAATCAGTCCCTCAGCCTTGGAGTTAGTGTTTACAGCATCGTGGTGGAGGAGAGTCTGGCGGTTATATAGGCGTCAGTGGATAAGGACGTGTAGCAGACGAGGACATAGTCACTGGTAGGCGGGATTTCCCAGTGGAAGTAGGTCCTTCCCAAAGAGATGGGTTAGTTGTAGCAGCCGTGAAGAAGGTCTTGTAAATGTCCTCTGAACCAAGACTCCATGATGTTGCAGTGTCTGACAAGTTGTGCAAGACAGGTATGAAATACCGACATGATGAAAGTTAACTTTCACATTGTCGGTATTTAATACCTTTCTTGCACATATTATTATTTATTATATTATTATTATTATTGTTATTTTTATTATTATTATTATTATTATTATATTATTATTATTATTATTTTATTATTATTATCAGAGAATGCTGTATCAAAATGATGTCTCTCGTCATCTTGAATTAGTAAGGAAAGAGTAATAAAGTTTTACTCGCTTGATATTGAAGAATGAGACACTTGTACAACATCTGGGAATCTTTACTGAGGAAAGTTCCGCCAGCCAATAGCTTCTTCTGAGGTCCAGTACAGAAAAAAAACGGTGGAACGATCAGAGGAATTCGAGGTTTAATCTGTAGCTCAGTATACATAAGCCCTTTCTTCCCACATATCCTGTATTCTTTTGAAGACTGATGGACTGATTACATCGACTCCAGGCTGAGGGACTGATTACCTCAAACTCCTTTAACTATTCTATGTATTGGACTGATGAAGCCACTGTGTGGCGAAACGTTTCCACAATAAAGATACCCAAGTTTGCACATATGTCTAATTTATCTACAAAAACCTGGAGGTAGAAAGGAATGAATGGTATATGTAGTTGTTTTGGAAATAAGTTGGACCAATATTTAGGTTGAAATGATTGAATTTGAGAAAGACCTGTTTAGAACAGCCCAGCAGACCTGCTGCAACGTCCCTACATTCTTATGTTCTTTACTAACTTCTAAATACCTGAAGGTGCTAAAAATGCAGTGTTACAGGAAGCAAGCACTGGGAAGCAATATCATTGGAATACTCGAAATGCAGTGGATCTAATGCAGAAAGATCGTTCGGAGAACTGTTCCCGACATAAGTTTGGAAATGTCAGTGATTCACATTTAAAAAGGCATGTTACGAGTCGTCCATTGGTGGCAGTCGACTATGATGGGAAGGAAGAGAACAATTTCGTTCCATTTTCACTGACCATGACTTTATTTTCGCTTCCGTCGTAGACAGACATTAAGCTCTAACCTGACATGTATTCGTGAATTGTGAAGCGTGACGATTATCATTAATATCTGCCGTTGCTTTCCCCAGCAACGAGAGGGACTGACTTAGTGAATAGGCAGCCAAATCATGTTATGATTTTGCTATTCTTGGCGAAGGATGCACCAGAATCAGTCAAAAATTCTTCCCTGATCAGGTGATTCCATAAACGTCTTCACTGAAATGTTTTGCTTCGTACTAGTGATGAAGAGCATCAGGGAGACATTACTGTTACCTGATACAACGTGTGTACCTGATACTACGTGTGTACCTGATACTACGTGTGTACCTGACACAACGTGTGTACCTGACACAACGTGTGTACCTGACACAACGTGTGTACCTGATACTACGTGTGTACCTGACACAACGTGTGTACCTGACACAACGTGTGTACCTGACACAACGTGTGTACCTGATTTCTACGTGTGTACCTGACACAACGTGTGTTTCCTGATACAACGTGTTAAACCCGACACAAAACGTGTGTACCTGATACTACGTGTGTAACTGGGCACAAACGTGTGTACCTGGGCACAACGTGTGTACCTGACACAAACGTTGTGTACTGATACTACGTGTGTACCTGATACTCGTGGGGTACCTGATACTACGTGTGTACCTGACACTCGTGGGTACTGATACTACTTGTGTACCTGATACTACGTGTATTCCTGATACTAACGTGAGTACCTGATATTACGTGTGTACCTGATACTTTCGTGGTACCCGACACAACGTGTGTACCTGATACTTTGTGTGTACCTGATAAAAGTGTGTACCTGGACCACAACGTGTTTTACCTGATACTACGTGTGTACCTGACACAACGTGAGTACTGATACTACGTGTGTACCTGACACAAGTGTGTACCTGATACTTTCGTGTGTACCTGACCTTACGGGGTGTACCTGACACTACGTTTGTACCCGATACTACGTGTGTACCTGAATACTACGTGTGTACTGATACTACGTGTGTACCCTTTATACTACGTGTGTACTGATAAATACGTTTTGTACCTGATACTACGTGTGTACCCGATACTACGGTGTTCTGATACTCGTGTGTACCTGATACTAAAGTGTGGGACCTGATTACTACGTGTTACCTGACACTACGTGTTTTACCTGATAACTGTGTTGTACTGATACTTTCGGGGTGTACCTGTTACTACGTGTGTACCTGATACTACGTGTGTACCGGACCCCTACGTGTGTCCTGACACAAACGTGTGTTACCTGATACTACGTGTGTACCTGAACACAACGTGTGTACCTGATACTACGGGGTGTAAACCCGACATAAAGTGTTTTTCATGACCCCACGAGTGTAAACCTGATACTACGTGTGTACCTGATACTTTCGTGTGTACCTGATTACTACCTGGGTTTACCTGGAGAGAGTTTCGGGGGTCAACGCCCCCGGGCCGGTCTGTGACCAGGCCTCCTGGTGGATCAGCCGCCTGATCAACCAGGCTGTTTGCTGCTGGCTGCACGCAAACCAACGTACGAGCCACAGCCGGCTGATCAGGAACTGTTTTTTAGGTGCTTGTCCAGTGCCAGCTGGAAGACTGCCAGGGGTCTGTTGGTAATCCCCCTTAATGTGTGTGGGAGGCAGTTAACAGTCTCGGGCCCCTGACACTTTTGTATGGTCTCTTACGTGCTAGTGAAACCCCTGGGTTTTCAAATTTGGGGGGGTGGTGCATCGTCTGCCAAGTCTTTTGGGTTTGTTTGTGAGTGATTTTTCGTGTGCAGTTTGGTACTAGTCCCTCTAGGATTTTCCCGGTGTATATAATCATGTATCTACCCTCCTGCGTTCAGGGAATACAGGTTAGAAACCTCAAGCGCTCAGTAATTGAGGTGTTTTATCTCCGTTTATGCGCGCCGTGAAAGTTCTCTGTACATTTCTAGGTCGGCAATTTCCCTGCCTTGAAGGGTGCTGTTAGAGTGCAGCAATATTCCAGGGCCTAGATAGAACAAGTGACCTGAAGAGTGTCATCATGGGCTTGGCCTCCCTGTTTTGAAGGTTCTCATTGTCCATCCTGTCTTTTTTAGCAATGCGATTGATACAATGTTATGGTCCTTGAAGGTGAGATCCTCCGACATAATCATCCTAGGTCTTTGGACGTTGGTGTTTCGCTCTATTTTGTGGCCCGAATTTGTTTTGTACTCTGATGAAGATTTTAATTTCCCCATGTTTTACCATATTGAGTAATTTGAAATTTCTCATCGTTACTTCATATTGTTTTCTGCTGCCCCTGAAAGATTTGGGTTTATGTCGCCTGGAGCCTTGCAGTTTTCTGAATGGAAGACACTTGTCATGCAGATTCGGGTGTTCATCTTGCAAAGGAAGACCCCGGTGCTGTGGCTGAACATCCTTGTCTTGTCGGATATGAGGATGAGGAACAAGATGGGAGCTTAGTACTGTGCCTTGTGGGACAGAGCTTTCCCGTAGTGCCTCGGACTTTCCTGTTGACGACTTACTCTCTGTGTTCCCGTTAGTGAGGAAATTATTGATCCATCGCCGACTTTTCCTGTTATTCCTTTAGCGCGCATTTTTTTGCGCTATTCCCCCATGGTCACATTGTCGAAGGCTTTTGCAAAGTCTGTATATATTACATCTGCATTCTTTTTGTCTTCTAGTGCATTTAGGACCTTGTCGTAGTGATCCAGTAGTTGAGACAGACAGGAGCGACCTGTTCTAAACCATGTTGCCCTGGGTTGTGTAACTGATGGGTTTCTAGATGGGTGGTGATCTTGCTTCTTAGGACCCTTTCAAAGATTTTTTATGATATGGGATGTTAGTGCTATTGGTCTGTAGTTCTTTGCTGTTGCTTTTACTGCCCCTTTGTGGAGTGGGGCTATGTCTGTTGTTTTTAGTAACTGAGGGACGACCCCCGTGTCCATGCTCCCTCTCCATAGGATGGAAAAGGCTCGTGTTAGGGGCTTCTTGCAGTTCTTGATGAACACAGTAGTTCCATGAGTCTGGCCCTGGGGCAGAGTGCATGGGCATGTCATTTATCGCCTGTTCGAAGTCATTTGGCGTCAGGATAACATCGGATAGGCTTGTGTTAGTCAAAATTTTGTGGCTCTCTCATAAAAAATTCATTTGGTCTTCGATCTCAGTCTGGTTAGCGGCTTGCTAAAAACTGAGTCATATTGGGACTTGAGTAGCTCACTCATTTCCTTGCTGTCATCTGTGTAGGACCCATCTTGTTTAAGTAGGGGCCCAATACTGGACGTTGTTCTCGATTTTGATTTGGCATAGGAGAAGAAATACTTTGGGTTTCTTTCGATTTCATTTATGGCTTTTAGTTCTTCCCGCGATTCCTGACTCCTAAAGGATTCTTTTAGCTTAAGTTCGATGCTTGCTATTTCTCTGACCAGTGTCTCCCTACGTGTGTACCTGACACTACGTGTGTACCTGACACAACGTGTGTACCTGATACTACGTGTGTACCTGACACAACGTGTGTACCTGATACTACGTGTGTACCTGACACAACGTGTGTACCTGACACTACGTGTGTAAACCCGACAAAAAACGTGTGTACCTGATAATACGTGTGTAACCTGACACAACGGTGTTCCTGATACTACTGTGACCTGACACAACGTGTGTACCTGATTTTTACGTGTGTACCTGACACAACGTGTGTACCTGATAAATACGTGTGTACCTGACACAACGTGTGTACCTGATACTACGTGTGTACCTGACACAACGTGTGTACCTGATACTACGTGTGTACCTCATACTACGTGTGTACCTGACACAACGTGTGTACCTGATACTACGTGTGTACCTGATACTACGTGTGTACCTGATACTACATGTGTACCTGATACTACGTGTATACCTGATACTACGTGTGTACCTGATACTACGTGTGTACCTGAACTCATGTGTACTTGTACTACGTGTGTACCTGACACACGTGTGTACCCGATATACGTGTGTACCTGACACTACGTGTGTACTGATACTCGTGTGTACCCGATACTACGTGTGTACCTGATACTACGTGTGTACCTGATACTACGTGTGTACCTGATACTACGTGTGTACCTGATACTACGTGTGTACCTGATACTACATGTGTACCTGACATAACGTGTGTACCTGACACAACGTGTGTACCTGATACTACATGTGTACCTGACACAAAGTGTGTACCTGACACAACGTGTGTACCTGATACTACGTGTGTACCTGACAAACGTGTGTACCTGATACTAAAGTGTGTACCTGACACAAACGTGTGTACCTGATACTACGTGTGTACCTGACACAACGTGTGTACTGATACTACGTGGTACCTGATACTAACGTGTGTACCTCATACTCGTGTGTACCTGACACAACGTGTGTACCCGATACTACGTGTGTACCTGATACTACGTGTGTACCTGATACTAAAATGTGTACCTGATACTACGTGTAACCTGATACTACGTGTGTACCTGATACTACGTGTGTACCTGATACTACATGTGTACCTGATACTACGTGGTACCTGACACAACGTGTGTAAATATATAGTGTGTACCTGATACTACGTGTGTACCTGATACTAGTGTGTACCTGATACTACGTGTGTACCTGATACTACGTTTTGTAAACCCGATACTACATGTGTACCTGACATAACGTGTGTACCTGACACAACGTGTGTACCTGATACTACATGTGTACCTGACACAAAGTGTGTACCTGACACAACGTGTGTACCTGTACTAACGTGTGTTTCCTGACACACGTGTGTACCTGACACAGGTGTGTACCTGATACTACATGTGTACCTGACACATCGTGTGTACCTGACACAACGTGTGTACCTGATACTACGTGTGTACCTGATACTACATGTGTACCTGACATAACGTGTGTACCTGACACAACGTGTGTACCCCGTTTCTACATGTGTTTCCTGACACATCGGTGACCTGACACAAACGTGTGTACCTGATACTACGTGTGTACCTGATACTACATGTGTACCTGACATAACGTGTGTACCTGACGCAACGTGTGTACCTGATACTACATGTGTACCTGACACAACGTGTGTACCTGACACAACGTGTGTACCTGATACTACGTATGTACCTGATACTACGTGTGTACCTGATACTACGTGTGTACCTGACACAACGTGTGTACCTGACACAACGTGTGTACCTGATACTACGTGTGTACCTGACACTACGTGTGTACCTGATACTACGTGTGTACCTGACACAACATGTGTACCTGATAATACGTATGTACCTGATACTACGTGTGTACCTGACACTACGGGTGTACCTGATACTACGTGTGTACCTGATACTACGTGTGTACCTGACACTACGTGTGTACCTGATACTACGTGTGTACCTGACACAACATGTGTACCTGATACTACGTGTGTACCTGATACTACGTGTGTACCTGACACTACGTGTGTACCTGACACTACCTTTGTACCTGATACTAGGAGTGTACCTGATACTACGTGTGTACCTGATACTACGTGTGTACCTGATACTACGTGTGTACCTGACACTACGTGTGTACCTGACACTACGTGTGCACCTGATACTACGTGTGTACCTGACACTACGTGTGTACCTGATACTACGTGTGTACCTGATACTACGTGTGTACCTGATACTACGTGTGTACCTGATACTACGTGTGTACCTGATACTACGTGTGTACCTGACACAACGTGTGTACCTGATACTACGTGTGTACCTGATACTACGTGTGTACCTGATACTACATCTGTACCCGACACTACATCTGTACCCAACACTACATCTGTACCCAACACTACATCTGTACCTGACACTACATCTGTACCCAACACTACATCTGTACCTGACACTACATCTGTACCTGACACTACATCTGTACCCGACACTACATCTGTACCCGACACTACATCTGTACCCAACACTACATCTGTACCCAACATTACATCTATACCCAACACTACATCTGTACCCAACACTACATCTGTACCCAACACTACATCTGTACCCGACACTACATCTGTACCCAACACTACATCTGTACCCAACACTACATCTGTACCAAACACTACATCTGTACCCAACACTACATCTGTACCCAACACTACATCTGTACCAACACTACATCTGTACCCAACACTACATCTGTACCCAACACTACATCTGTACCCAACACTACATCTGTACCCAACACTACATCTGTACCCGACACTACATCTGTACCCAACACTACATCTGTACCCATCACTACATCTGTACCTGACACTACATCTGTACCCAACACTACATCTGTACCCAACACTACATCTGTACCCAACACTACATCTGTACCCAACACTACATCTGTACCCGACACTACATCTGTACCCAACACTACATCTGTACCCAACACTACATCTGTACCCAACACTACATCTGTACCCAACACTACATCTGTACCCAACACTACATCTGTACCCAACACTACATCTGTGCCCAACACTACATCTGTACCCAACACTACATCTGTACCCGACACTACATCTGTACCCAACACTACATCTGTACCCAACACTACATCTGTACCCAACACTACATCTGTACCCAACACTACATCTGTACCCAACACTACATCTGTACCCAACACTACATCTGTACCCAACACTACATCTGTACCCGACACTACATCTGTACCCAACACTACATCTGTACCCGACACTACATCTGTACCTGACACTACATCTGTATCTGACACTACATCTGTACCCGACACTACATCTGTACCCAACACTACATCTGTACCCAACACTACATCTGTATCTGACACTACATCTGTACCCGACACTACATTTGTACCCAACACTACATCTGTACCCAACACTACATCTGTACCCAACACTACATCTGTACCCGACACTACATCTGTACCCAACACTACATCTGTATCTGACACTACATCTGTACTCGACGCTACATCTGTTCCTGACACTACATCTGTACCTGACACTACATCTGTACTCGACACTACATCTGTAGCTGACACTACATCTGTAGCTGACACTACATCTGTAGCTGACACTACATCTGTAGCTGACACTACATCTGTAGCTGACACTACATCTGTAGCTGACACTGCATTTGTAGTTGATACTACATCTGTAGCTGACATTGCATCTGTAGCTGACACTGCATCTGTAGCTGACATTGCATCTGTAGCTGACACTACATCTGTAGCTGACACTACATCTGTAGCTGACACTACATCTGTAGCTGACACTACATCTGTAGCTGACACTGCATCTGTAGCTGACATTGCATCTGTAGCTGACACTACATCTGTAGCTGACACTACATCTGTAGCTGACTCTACATCTGTAGCTGACACTACATCTGTAGCTGACACTACATCTGTAGCTGACACTGCATCTGTAGCTAACACTACATCTGTAGCTGACACTACATCTGTAGCTGACACTACATCTGTAGCTGACACTACATCTGTAGCTGACACTGTATCTGTAGCTAACACTACATCTGTAGCTGACACTACATCTGTAGCTGACACTACATCTGTAGCTGACACTACATCTGTAGCTGACACTGCATCTGTAGCTAACACTACATCTGTAGCTGACACTGCATCTGTAGCTGACATTGCATCTGTAGCTGACACTACATCTGTAGCTGACACTACATCTGTAGCTGACACTACATCTGTAGCTGACACTACATCTGTAGCTGACACTGCATCTGTAGCTGACATTGCATCTGTAGCTGACACTACATCTGTAGCTGACACTACATCTGTAGCTGACTCTACATCTGTAGCTGACACATCATCTGTAGCTGACACTACATCTGTAGCTGACACTGCATCTTGTAGCTAACACTACATCTGTAGCTGACACTACATCTGTAGCTGACACTACATCTGTAGCTGACACTACATCTGTAGCTGACACTGTATCTGTAGCTAACACTACATCTGTAGCTGACACTACATCTGTAGCTGACACTACATCTGTAGCTGACACTACATCTGTAGCTGACACTGCATCTGTAGCTAACACTACATCTGTAGCTGACACTGCATCTGTAGCTGACATTGCATCTGTAGCTGACACTACATCTGTAGCTGACACTACATCTGTAGCTGACACTACATCTGTAGCTGACACTACATCTGTAGCTGACACTACATCTGCACCCGACACTACATCTGTAGCTGACACTACATCTGCACCCGACACTACATCTGTAGCTGACACTACATCTGCACCCGACACTACATCTGTAGCTGACACTACATCTGCACCCGACACTACATCTGTAGTTGACTCTACATCTACAGCTGACCACTGTCTATAAAATCTCCCAACTCCTGCCCCAAACATCTTACTACTGGGAGATTTCAACTTGAGACACCTAAAATGGAGAAGTATAGCAAACAATATTTTAGCAGAGATCACCCCGGGAGGCAGCTCAGACGGAAATTCACACACACACGAACTATTAAATCTCTGCACCAAATTCACCTTAAACCAGCAAACAATAAAGCCTACAAGACTAGAAAATACGCTGGACCTCATCTTCACTAACAATGACGATCTGATACGTAATATAACCGTATTACAACATAACAGAGGTATAGACAGCAAAATGTGAGTAATCGTGAAGGTTTCTTCACGAAATTCAATTTCAGTAATAAAAAACATACAATGTGATCAAGTAAACCATCTCCTAAATGAAACAAGCTGAGAAGATATCCTAAACTACATGGATCCGAATATTTGCCTTGAAAAAATGAATTCTGTGGTTCTTGAAAACTGCTCAAGACACATTCCATTAAGAAAAAAAAAAGAGAAGATGTAAACTAGGAAGGGAGAGACGAAGAGTCGCAGAGCTGCTGAGTTGGGTCAATGTATCTGAAATACGAAGGAAAGCACTAGTCAAGGAAATCGCAAATATCGAACTGAAAGAATCTTACAGGAGACAAGAATCACAGGAAGAACTAAAAGCCATAAAGGAAATTGAAAAAAAAAATACTTCTTCTCATGCCAATCTAACGGAAAAGTAACATCCATTATTGGGCCTCTTCTTAGGCGGGATGGGACATACACAGATGACAGCCAAGAAATGACTCAGTGTTCAGCGAGCCACTGCCCAGACTAAGGGTTGACAACCCAAATGAATTCTTTAATCCAAAATTTGGTCATCTCAAAAATCTCGGATATTATCCTAATTCCACAACACTTTGAAGAGGCAATAAATGACATGCCCATGCACTCTCCCCCAGGCCCAGACTCATGGAACTCCGTGTTCATCAAGAATTGCAAGAAGCCCCTATCGAGTGCCTTCAGCATTTTATGGAGAGGGAGCATGGACACAGGGGTCATCCCACACATACTAAAAACAACAGACATAGCCCCACTCCACAAAGGTGGCAGTAAAGCAACTGCAAAGAACTACAGACCGATAGCACTAACATCCCACAACATAAAAATCTTTGAGAGGGTTCTAAGAAGCAAGATCGCCAAACACCTAGATATCCATCAGTTACACAACCCAGGGCAACACGGGTTTAGAGCAGGTGGCTCTAGGTGGTCCAGCTACTGGACCACTATGACAAGGTCCTGGGTGCTGTAGAGGATAAACAAAATACAGATGTAGTATACACAGATTTTGCAAAAGCTTCCGACAGGTGTGACCATGGTGTAATAGCACACAAAATGCGTGATAAAGGAATAACAGGAAAAGTTAGTAAATGGGTCTATAACTTCCTGACAAATAGAACACAAAGAGTAATAGTAAACAGAGTAAAGTCTGAGGCAGCTACGGTAAAAAGGTGTTCCACAAGGCATAGTACTCACTCCCGTTCTATTCCTCATCCTCATTTCTGACATAGACAAAGATGTCAGCCATAGCTCCATGTCTTCCTTTGTGGATGACACCTGGAATACCATGGCAGTGACCTCCACCGAAGACACCGCGAGGCTCCAAGCGGACATCAGCCAAATCTTCGAATGGGCCACTCAAAACAATATGAAGGTCAACGAGGAGAAATTTCAACTACTCAGATATGGGAAACTTGAGGAAATTAAAAATGTATCAGGATATAAGACAAATTCTAACCATACAATAGAGCGGAAAAGTAATGTGAAGGACCTGAGAGTGATAATGTCAGAGGACCTCGCCTTCAAAAACCACAACAATGTATGTACCTCATCTGCTAGGAAAATGATGGGATGGATATTGAGAACCTCAAAACTAGGGACACCAAGCCCATGATGATTCTCTTCATATCGCTTGTGGAAAATATTGTATATTTTCCGAAAATATAGTTTATTTTGCATATAAATTGGTGAAATACATTGTAGTTAATAAAAATTAATTTGTAAATAAAAAAAGGAACCAGCGACAGGGTTAACGCCGCTTGGGGAGAGAGACGCCATGTTTTTAATTGGGCTAGAAGGAACGCTAGTGAACGGTAAGAATATTTCGTCGCTCTGGAGGTTAAAATGTGGTTGAAACCTCTCAAATAGGAGCAGAAATTGTTGGAGTTACTGTCCTACAGAATGTGAGAAACCAACGACTGGACAGGACTCCGAAATTAGATGGGAAAAGGCATTAGTAATATCTATATATGTTGAAATTCTGGCCAGTAGTTTCTTCATATTCTAGGCAGGGGGTTGTAGATGACACACCAAGTAATCTCCAGACAAATTGGTCAGTGTTATTAATATAAATTCTCCTGATATATATAAATGTGTATATGTGTTCATTAACTCAATTTAACATACAATCCATATAATTTATATTAATAATTTTACCAGAATTACTGGTGATATTTATTTCATTTGAAGTTAATGTAGGTCCAGAGTGACTTGGGGAAGTATGGGAGTAGTAAGTATTCGAAGGGGGACATTTTGTGCGACCTAGAATGTTTCAAAATTCCTACATGTCTATAACATTTGATAAGGAATAATTATCCTTGTTACCAATTACTAGTATGTATCTTATGAGGTTCATCCAGGTAATTTTAAAATTCCACATCGCTTGTGTTCTCTAGGCTGGAATACTGCTATACACTAATGGCCCCCTTCAAGGTTGGCGATATTGCAGACCTGGAGAGTGTACAAAGAACTTTCACGGCGCACATAAATACGATAAGGCACCTGAATTACTAGGAACGGTTGAAGGTCCTTGATCTGTATTCTCTGGAACACAAGCGAGAGAAATACATGATAATATACACTTGGAAGGTCCTGGAGGGATTGGTACCAACATGCACACGAAAATCACTTCCCATGAAAGCAAAAGAATCGGCAGGAGATGCAACATTTCCCTGATGAAAAGCAGGGGCGACACGAGGACATTGAGAAACAACACAATAAGTGTGCGGGGCCCAAAACTGTTCAACTGCCTCCCAGCATACATAAGGGGGATTACCAATAGACCATTAGCTGTCTTTAAGAAGGCACTGGACAGGCACCTAAAGTCAGTACCTGACCAACCAGGCTGTTGTTCGTACGTCAGCTTGCGTGCTGCCAGCAGTAATAGCCTGGTTGATCAGGCCCTGATCCACCATGAGGCCTGGTCTGTGACCAGGCCTCATGGCGTTGACTCCCGGAACTCTCCCCAGGTATACTCCAGGTAACAGGTTGACCAGGTGAGTGAGTGTTGTTGAGTAAGAGTTGTAATAATAATAATATCTTAATTTGTACAAGTAGATATATAAGGTATACAGGTGTAGCTGTCACCAGTGACATACTGCTATATGCAGTAAGATCACATAAACAGGCGATATCAAAATATGCGAAACAACCACTGTGAAAGAATAGTGAAATTCCAAGCGCTTTTGTGACTTCTCACACTATCAAGAAACTCTGGATGTGTAGATGAATGGTTCAGAGAACCGACATGTTGATAAATTAGACACATGTGCAACTCTTGGGTATCTTTATTGAGGAAACGTTTCGCCACACAGTGGCTTCATCAGTCCATACGTAGGAGAAACTTGAAGAACAGGAGTTTCTCCTACGTATGGACTGATGAAGCCACTGTGTGGCGAAACGTTTCCTCAATAAAGATACCCAAGAGTTGCACATGTGTCTAATTTATCAACATGTCGGTTCTCTGAACCATTCATCTACAAATCTGTCAGACACTGCAACATCTTGGGATCTTAATGCTTAAGAATTCTTCGCTTGCCTAATTCTTGGGCACGACCTACTTCCACATTGAACAAATGTGACACCACCTATGACTGCTACACCTCTCCTGCCAAACGGTTTATAAGCTCCTTCTCCGCTGATATGCCGTATTCTATTCAAGATTGATGTACTGAACACATCGACTCAAGGGTGAGGGACTGACTACCTCATTCTCCTCCTGTTCTTCAAGTTTCTCCTACGTATGGACTGATGAAGCCACTGTGTGGCGAAACGTTTCCTCAATAAAGATACCCAAGAGTTGCACATGTGTCTAATTTATCAAACTCTGGATGCCTTGATAATGAGAGAAGTCACGAAAACGCTTGGAATTTCACTATTCTCTCGGAGTGGTTTTTTGCATAATACTTATAGAAAGCCGCTTGTTAAGCTCTCAGAGCATTTCGGGTAAATTAGGTCAGTTTTGTCCCAGAATACGACCCACACCAACTAACCAACACCCAGGTACCTATTTTACTGATGGGTGAACATAAACAGCCGGCGTAAAGAAACTCCCTCGCCAGGAATCGAATCCATACCCTCGCCGTATGAAGTGAGAGCTTGAGCCACCAGGCCACGGAGCACCGTACTCCCTCAGCACTTGATCATGATTGTGACCAGATCTACTTGGAGTTCATTACCTTTGTAACTTGTTCATCTATCAAAACTTGACGGTCCAGTCCCTGGACCGTAGCGGAGCTGCTGCTGTGTGCAGAGCTCTGAGCAGGGAGAGTCAAGCAGAGCTGCTGTGTGGGGCAGAGCTCTGATCTGATCTCATGGAGTGGTCAGTGGTCAGTCATCACGTGAGGTCACAGGCCCTGAGCTGCTTTGGGGATTAGTGTGGATGGTTACAAAGCCATGACTTGTTTTGCAGTGTTTTAAAAAGTGAGGTTGGAGAGTTGAAGGAGGAAGTCTTGCTTCTCCAAGAGGAAATTAGGAGGCTGAAGGTTCACCTCAGTGGGGTTGGGAGGGAGTGTGAGGTAGATGGAATGGTGGAGGGGAATGAGGCTACCAGCAGCGAGGTGCAGTCTGTCTCTCGCTGCGAGGAAGCTGTAGGTGGGGAGGTAGCAATGGCTACCAGCAGTGAGGTGCAGTCTAGCACCTGCTACAAGTGGCAAGTGGTTCTCAGTAATGGGAAGAGCATCAAAATAAGGAAAGTTAAGAGAGAAGATTTGAAGGTAGGAAATCGCTTCTCTGTTCTTCAGGATGAGTGTACTTCAGTGGCCAGTGAAGGTAAAGGTACTACTTGTCCATAGTGTGTTGCAGTGTCAGACAAGATGGTATAAACCTTGGTAATAAATACCGACAAGTCACATCTCACTCTCCACCTATATATAAGAACATAAGAACATAAGAACGAAGGAACACTGCAGAAGGCCTACTGGCCCATGCGAGGCAGGTCCAAGTCTCCTACCGGCTTAAGCCAATGCACCCAACCTAGTCAGGTCAGGTCACATTGACTTAAGGTAGGAACACGGCAACCGACCTGGTAGCACAAGCTATCAGGTCTAACTCACACCCACCCACATCTACTCATAAGAACATAAAAAAGGAGGAACACTGCAGCAGGCCTGATGGCCCATACTAGGCAGGTCCTTTACAATTTATCCCACTAACAAACATTTGACCAACCCAATTTTCAATGCCTCCCAAGAAACAAGCTCCGATGTGCAAGTCCCTCTCAAATCCAACCCCTCCCACTCATGTACTTATCCAACCTAAATTTGAAACTACCCAAAGTCCTAGCCTCAATAACCCAACTAGGTAGACTGTTCCACTCATCAACTACCCTATTTCCAAACCAATACTTTCCTATGTCCTTTCTAAATCTAAACTTATCTAATTTAAATCCATTACTGCGGGTTCTCTCTTGGAGAGATATCCTCAAGACCTTGTTAATATCCCCTTTATTAATACCTATCTTCCACTTATACACTTCGATCAGGTCTCCCCTCATTCTTCGTCTAACAAGTGAATGTAACTTAAGAGTCTTCAATCTTTCTTCATAAGGAAGATTTCTAATGCTATGTATTAATTTAGTCATCCTACGCTGAATGTTTTCTAACGAATTTATGTCCATTCTGTAATATGGAGACCAGAATTGAGCTGCATAATCTAGGTGAGGCCTTACTAATGATGTATAAAGCTGCAGTATGACCTCTGGACTTCTGTTGCTTACACTTCTTGATATAAATCCCAGTAATCTATTTGCCTTATTACGTACGCTTAGGCATTGCTGTCTTGGTTTAAGGTTGCTGCTTACCATAACCCCCAAGTCCTTTTCACAATCTGTATGGCTAAGTTCTACATTATTCAACTTATAAGTGCTAGGGTTATAGACACTCCCGAGCTTCAGAACCTTGCATTTATCTACATTGAACTGCATCTGCCACTCCTCTGACCAAGAGTAGAGTTTGTCTAAATCCTCCTGAAGTTCCCTAACATCTACGTTTGAATCAATTATCCTACCTATCTTCGTGTCATCGGCGAATTTGCTCATATCACTAGTAATTCCTTCATCGAGATCATTGATATATATTATAAACAACAACGGGCCCATGACTGATCCCTGTGGAACGCCACTTGTTACTGATCCCCACTCTGATTTAACCCCATTTATGGACACTCTCTGCTTCCTGTCTGTGAGCCATGATTCGATCCACGAGAGCACCCTTCCCCCAATGCCATGAGCTGCCACTTTTTTTAACAGTCTATGGTGCGGAACTCTATCAAAAGCCTTACTAAAATCTAAGTAAATAATATCAAATTCTTTATTGTGGTCAACAGCCTCAAAAGCTTTACTGAAGAAAGTTAATAAATTAGTTAGACAAGACCGGCCTCTTGTGAATCCATGCTGAGTATCCTTAATCAAGCTATGCTTATCGAGATGGCTTCTTATAATCTCAGCTATAATTGACTCTAGTAATTTGCCTACAATTGAGGACATGTATTTATCCAACCTATTTTTAAAGCTACACAACGTTCTGGCCTCTATAACGGTACTTGGGAGTTTGGAAATAAATGGTATAAAATACCGACACAATGGAAATATAAACACAAATGCAGTATAATGTGATCCTTTATTGACTACGTTTCGCCCACACAGTGGGCTTTTTCAAGTCACAAACAGAACTACCTGGGGTGGAAGGAACGCGAGTATTTATAGTCCGGTTCAGAATGCTGAGGTCAGGTGAAGAATGCTGCATCTGATGATGTACCGAGTGGGGTTATAGAGTCTAAAAACTTGGGTAGCTTGGAAAGGAAATTGGATAAGTTTGTGAGCAGACCTTCTACAGTGTTCTTATGTGGGATAGCGATGAAGAAGTTTCTTGGCAAGTGGTTCAGCTATGTTATAGAAGCCACTATTCTGGTTGAAGTTGTCGGATATAGAAATAAGTGATGATTCCAGGATTCTTCGGTGGAAATAAATGGTATAAAATACCGACACAATGGCAATATAAACACAAATGCAGTATAATGTGATCCTTTATTGACTACGTTTCGCCCACACAGTGGGCTTTTTCAAGTCACAAACAGAACTACCTGGGGTGGAAGGAACGCGAGTATTTATAGTCCGGCTGAGGTCAGGTGAAGAATGCTGCATCTGATGATGTACCGAGTGGGCTTATAGAGTCTAAAATCTTGGGTAGCTTGGAAAGGAGATTGAATAAGAAGGTAAGAGATAGAGTGTGCTTCCCAGGAGCTGGTGTTAGTGACATAGTCAACAGGTTGGATAATATGTCAGGTAATGAGAACAAGCCTATTATCTGTCTCAGTGCTGGTGGAAGTGATATTGGGAAGGGTAGGAGAGAAGAGCTGCTAGATAAGTACAGGTCAGCTATAGATTTAATTAAGTCTAAGGGAGGGGTCCCAATCATATGTAGCATCTTGCCTAGAAGGGAAGCGGACAATGAATTGTTGTCTAGGACAATTGGTGCAAATTGCTGGCTAGACAGATACTGCAAGGAACTTGCAATCCCATTCATTGACAACTGGGACAACTTTTATGGCAAACATGATATGTATGGATATAAATGCTCTGGAAAACATACAAAGGAGGATGACAAAGTTGATCCCATGTATCAGAAATCTTCCCTATGAGGATAGACTAAGGGCCCTGAATCTGCACTCTCTAGAAAGGCGTAGAATTAGGGGGGATATGATTGAGGTGTATAAATGGAAGACAGGAAAAAATAAAGGGGATGTAAATAACGTGCTGAAAATATCTAGCCTATTAGGTAAGACACATATGCAACAGTTAGACAACTTTATTCGGAATAAAGTTGTCTAACTGTTGCATATGTGTCTTACCTAACAACCTGTCGGTATTGTATACCATTTTGATGTTCATATCTAGCCTAGACAGGACTCGTAGCAATGGTTTTAAGTTGGAAAAATTCAGATTCAGGAAGGATATAGGAAAGTACTGGTTTGGTAATAGAGTTGTGGATGAGTGGAACAAACTCCCAAGTACAGTTATTGAGGCTAAAACGTTGTGTAGTTTTAAAAATAGGTTAGATAAAAACATGAGTGAGTGTGGGTAGGTGTGAGTTGGACCTGATTAGCTTGTGCTACTAGGTCAGTTGCCGTGTTCCTTCCTTAAGTGAATGTGACCTGACCTGACTAGATGTGGAAAAAGACACTTATGTACAGTTCAGGACATTTATTAAAGGAAACGTTTCGCCACGAGTGGCTTCTTCAGTTCATAGTCGTGGAGATTCTGAAGCAGAAGAAAGGAGCCTGGCGCTTATATAGTAACGTCAGGTGCAGCAGACGTTACTATATAAGCGCCAGGCTCCTTTCTTCTGCTTCAGAATCTCCACTACTACGGTGCTCTTTGCACCTACTCCTAGGTTGAGGGACTGATTACCTCATCTTCTGTACATAGTTCTACTGTCCTCAAGTTATGTCCTAGAATTTGTATTGATAAAGCCACTGGATGGCGAAACGTCTACAATAAAGATACCCAGATGTTGCACATGTGTCTTAATCTCATCTTGTCGGTATTGTATACCATTCGTACACAATTAGTTGTACTTGTGTCCTTTTACCTAACATCGAGTTGCTGATGCAATAGCAACATATAGGTGTTCACCTGCAATTTACAAGTCTGCGTTTTCACTACTAGCTCACCATGATGGTCAACACATTAACATATGTCGACTGATTAGAAAGCAGAAATTCCTTTTCTTGCCTTTAAATCTCGAATTTCAAACCTTTGCATTGCTGGGGGTTAAATTGCAGTAGCTACTTGTCAGACCAATCATGCAGCTTGTCCAGCTATATTACTCTAGATAATGGTTTGGAGAACAGCCAAGTTAATAAATTGTCTAATTTATCAACTCGTCACTTCTATGAGCCATTTATCTACATTCTTGTCAGACACAGTAACATCTTGCGATCTTAATACAGAGAATTCTATGCTTTTGTAACCTATAGTCATGACCTACTTCCACCTGTGCATTTATCATCTGTCTGTTTGGGACGATTCAGCAGGCATTGAATGGTTGTCTAGGGCAATTGGTGTAAATTGCTGGCTAGACAGATACTGCAAGGAACTTGCAATCCCATTCATTGACAACTGGAGCAACTTTTATGGCAAACATGATATGTATGCAAGGGATGGGGTACATCTCTCTGGGGCTTGGGTGGTAGCACTTGCAGACTCGATTGAGAAGGCCATTGGTGAAATGCCTATGATTTTAAACTGATGGAAGATAGAGGTATGGGTGTGTGTGGGAAATAAGCAGGTTGCAAGACTAGGGTTGGAAACAGTAAATGTATAATAGGCATTCAGCATGAAGTTATAAATAAAGACAATAGATCAGGTCAGCAAACAAAGGGGGACAGCAGAGGGCAGCAAGGGACTAGCTCCCTTAAGGTTTACTATACTAATAGCAGGAGTGTAAGAAATAAGATAGATGAGCTAAGATTAATTGCAAGTGCAGGAAACATAGATATTATTGCTGAACATTAAAATGGTATAAAATACCGACAGGTTGTTAGGTAAGACACATATGCAACAGTTAGGTATCTTTATTATGAAACGTTTCGCCTACACAGTAGGCTTCTTCAGTCAAGTACAGAAAAGTTGATAGAAGCAGAAGATACTTGAAGACGATGTAATCAGTCCATCACCCTTAAAGTTTTGAGGTGGTCAGTCCCTCAGTCTGGAGAAGAGCATTGTTCCATAGTATGAAAAAATATGGAGAAGAAGTGACAGGATGGAGCTTTTTATAGCGCCAAGAGGTGAGACGTAGGCCACTAGGGGAGGTAAGAACTCAGATGTTGAGAGGTCAGGTCCCTCTCAAATCCAGCCCCTCTCACTAGTGGAAGTTGTCGAAGTTGATTGCAGGTCTGTACCAAGATACCCTTGTGTTGCAGTGTCTGACAGATTGAACATTAAAATGGTATAAAATACCGACAGGTTGTTAGGTAAGACACATATGCAACAGTTAGGTATCTTTATTATGAAACGTTTCGCCTACACAGTAGGCTTCTTCAGTCAAGTACAGAAAAGTTGATAGAAGCAGAAGATACTTGAAGACGATGTAATCAGTCCATCACCCTTAAAGTTTTGAGGTGGTCAGTCCCTCAGTCTGGAGAAGAGCATTGTTCCATAGTATGAAACAATATGGAGAAGAAGTGACAGGATGGAGCTTTTTATAGGCCCAAAAGGTGAGACGTAGGCCACTAGGGGAGGTAAGAACTCAGTGTTGAGAGGTCAGGTCCCTCTCAATCCAGCCCCTCTCACTAGTGGAAAATTGTCGAAGTTGATTGCAGGGCTGTACCAAGATACCCTTGTGTTGCAGTGTCTGACAGATTGAACATTAAAATGGTATAAAATACGACAGGTTGTTAGGTAAGACCATATGCAACAGTTAGGTTATCTTTATTATGAAACGTTTCGCCTACACAGTAGGCTTCTTCAGTCAAGTACAGAAAAGTTGATAGAAGCAGAAGATACTTGAAGACGATGTAATCAGTCCATCACCCTTAAAGTTTTGAGGTGGTCAGTCCCTCAGTCTGGAGAAGAGCATTGTTCCATAGTATGAAACAATATGGGGGAAGAAGTGACCCGGATGGAGCTTTTTTTTAGCGCCCAAAAGGTGAGACGTTTGGCCCTAGGGGAGGTAAGAACTCAGATGTTGAGAGGTCAGGTCCCTCTCAAATCCAGCCCCTCTCACTAGATACCTAACTGTTGCATATGTGTCTTACCTAACAACCTGTCGGTATTTTATACCATTTTAATGTTCAATCTGTCGACACTGCAACCCCAAGGGTATCTTGGTACAGACCTGCAATCAACTTCGACAAATTCCAATTTGTGAGAGGGGCTGGATTTGAGAGGGACCTGACCTCTCAACATCTGAGTTTTACCTCCCCTAGTGGCCTACGTCTCACCTCTTGGCGCTATAAAAAAACTCCATCCTGTCACTTCTTCTCCATATTGTTTCATACTATGGGGAAAAATGCTCTTCTCCAGACTGAGGACTGACCACCTAAAAAACTTTAAGGGTGATGGATTTGATTACATCGTTTTTCAAGTATTTTCTGTTTTCTATTAAAACTTTTCTGTACTTGACAAAAGAACCTACGGGGTAGGCGAAACTTTTTCATAATAAAGAACCTAACTGTTCCATATGTGTCTTCCCTAAAAAACCTGTTGGGTATTTTATACCTTTTTAATTTTTCAACCCTGCCCGGGAAAATGAAACCCAAAAGGGGATTTTGGGTACAGACCTGCAATCAATTCGACAACTTCCATTAGTGAGGGGGGCGGGAAATTTGAGGGGGAAACCTACCTACAACATCGGTTCTTACCCCCCCTAGTGGCCTACTCCCCCCTTTGGCGCTTAAAATGCTCCACCCCTGTCACTTTTTCTCCAAAATTGTTTTCATACTAGGGAAAACCAATCCCTCTTCTCCAGACTGGGGACTAAACCAAACCTAAAAAACTTTAAGGGTGATGGACGATTACATCGTCTTCAAAGTATCTTCTGCTTCTATCAACTTTTTGTATTTTGACGAAAAAGCCTCCCTGGTAGGCAAAAATTTTATAATAAAGATACAAAACTGTTGCAAAATTTTGGTCTTACCTAAAAAATTGTGGGTATTTTATACCATTTTAAGGGTTAATTTCTGTCAACACTGCAAAACAAAGGGGTATTTTGGTTTACAGACCTGCAACAACTTGGGGGAAATTCCCCCAGTGAGAGGGGTGGTTTTGAGAGGGACCTAAACTCTAAACATTTTTAGTTTTTTCCCTCCCCTAGTGGGCCTACGTCTCCCCCTTTTGGGCGCTAAAAAAAAGCTCCACCCTGTCACTTTTTCCCTCCATTTTTGGTTTCTTTACAATGGAACAATGTCTTCTCCAGACGGGGGGCCCTGACCACCCAAAACTTTAAGGGTAAAGGACTGATTACATCGCTTCAATTTATCTTTTTGCTTCAAATCAACTTTTTCTGTACTTTAAACTGAAGAAGCCTACTGTGTAGGCAAAACGTTTCATAAAAAAGATCCCCAAAACTGTTGCAATTTTCTTACCTAAAACCTGTCGGTATTTTATCCCTTTTTAATTTTTTTAAATCTTCAGAAAACTGAAAAACACAAGGAAATTTTGGGGTACAGCCCTGCAATCAACTTCGACAATTTCCCCCATAGGGGGAAGGGGTTTGGAAATTTAAAGGGGGACCTGACCTCTAAACTCTGATTTCTTACCTCCCCTAGGGGGCCTACGTCTCCCCTTTTGGGGCGCTATAAAATACTCCATCCGTCCTTTTTTCCTATTTTTTCATACTAGGAAAACAATGCTCTTTTTTCCAGATGAGGACGGGCCCACCTCAAAAATTTAAAGGGTAAAGGACTGATTACATCGTTTCCCAAGTTTTTCCCTGTTTCAAAAACCCTTTTCTGTACTTGAGGGAAGAACCCTTTACTGTGTAGGGAAAAGGGTTTTCAAAATTAAAGATACCTAACTGTTGCAAAATGTGTTTTAAAACCAAACCCACCTGTGGGTATTTTTTTACCATTTTAAGTTCAATTGTCAGCCCACTGAAACCAAAAGGGGAAACTTGGTACAGACCTGCAATCAACTTCAAACAACTTCCACTAGTGAAGGGGCGGGATTTGAGGGGAAACCTGACCTCCAAAAATTGAGTTTTTAAACCTCCCCTAGGGGCCTACTTTTCTCACCTTTTGGCGCTATAAAAACCCCCACCCCTGTCATTCTTCCCATATTGTTTATACTATGGAAAAATTGCTCTTTTTCCAGACTGGGGGAAACTGACCACCTCAAAACTTTAAGGGGGGGGGGACGGGATTAAATCGCCCCTTAAAGGGTATCTTCTGCTTCTATAAACTTTCTGTTTTTGACTAAAGAAGCCCTGTGGGGGCGAAACTTTTCATAATAAAGATACCAAAATTTTTGCATTTTTGTGCCCTTCCCCAAAGATTTATTGTTTAAAAAACCAGAGCCCTGGCTCAACCCTGAAAGATAGAGAGATGCCCTCGAATTTTCACATCCAAGGCTATAAATTTTTCCACACTAAACGGGGGTAAAAAGGAAAAGGGTGGGAGTAGCATTTATGTAAAGAGAAAATTTTAAATTTGGGGTTAGAAAAAGATTTTTAATTGGGAAGCATCCCCACTAAATCGTTTGGCTACAGCTTCTCGGGGGCCCGAGAAAAAAAAATTTTTGGGGGTGTTTTACGGGGCCCCAAATTTGTTTAGGGAGTGCAGTAAACTTCTAGGGAAAAAATTTTCGTAAGGCATCTACTTTCGAAAATTTTTGTGCTAAGGGGAAAGATTTCAACTATAGACAGATTGACGGGGACCCAATTTGCCCGGGAAATTTAGAGTCAGGTGCTTTTTTTTGATACTATCCGGGATTTTTTTTTAAAAACAGTTTGTGGGACAGGGGCCAACTGGGGGAAATAACCCCCTTGATTTGGGTTTCTTGCCAGAAAAGGGAAACACAAATTTAATAATTTTTGGGTTAATGATGATTTGGGGAAAATAAAACACAAATAAATCAGTTTTAATTTTATAGGGGGGGGGAAAATTTCCCCTAATAATGGCAATCAAGTCCCCGCCCCCTGATTTTCGCTTGGCTGTTTCATAGGACTGAAAAATTACTTAGGGGGGGCTGAACTGGGGGTGACCTGACCCAAAGGGGCAGGTAGGTGGGGATGGTTGCCGATAAGATGCTTTTTCCCGGGCATAGTTTTTAGTGCTCAGTCAAAATTTTTTTTTTCCAATAGGGAAAAACAGATCAAACAAAAAAGATCCTAAATGGATGAACAATAGATTAAAATTTGATTGGTCAAAAGAGAAAGGGATAAAATAGGCAAATCAAAAAAAGGGGAGGGGCAATTAAGAAATCGATATATTCAGTTAAAAAAAAGAAATAAAAAAAAAAATTTTTAAAAAACAAAAAGAGATTATGAAGTTAAAGTTGCAAGAGAATCGAAGACCCAACCCAAAAGGATTTTTTTCAGGTTTTACCCGAAATAAGATCAGGGACAAGATAGGCCCACTCAAAAAATTTTCCCCGGGTCAGTCACTGAAAGGATAAGGGAAATTTTGTAGAATTTTTTCCATACTTTCTCAGTTTTTTAAAAAGGGGGGATACAAACGATTTTTTCCAGTAATATAAATTTTGTAAACAGGGCGATTAAAAAAAACTGTGCACCAAATTTGGGGGCACAAATGACCCCCAAAAAGGTCCTTAGGCAAATAGATTTAAAATTTAAAAACCTAACAAAACCCCAGGCCCCGATGAAATGTATCAAGGGTTTTTTAAAAAGGAAAGTAAAGAGGAAACCCTTAAACTATCTAAGGGCCCAAAAATGGGCTCAGTTTTTAAACAAACCGCCCAACCAGACTGAAAGTCGAAGATCAAAAAAATTTTTTATGAAGAGCCCCCAAAATTTGATTAAAAACAAGCCCATCCGATGTTAAAACCCGACGAAAAAGACTTCGAAAAAGGCGATAAATGACAGCCCATGCAAATCTGCCCCAGGGGCCCGACTCATGGAACTCTGTGTTCATCAAGGAAATGCAAGAAGGGCCCCCATCCGACCTTTTCCCTCCTATGGAAAGGGGGCATGGGCACGGGGGTCGTCCACAGTTAAAAAAAAAAGAAAATAGCCCCCCTCCCCCAAAGGGGGGAGTAAAAAACAAAAAAGCAAAGAAAATACAGACCAACACACTAACAAACCCATATCATAAAAAACTTTGAAAGGTCCTAAGCCCAAAAACCCCCCACGCCCTCTAGAAAAACCCTTCCCTTACAAACCCGGGGAAAAATGGTTTAAAAACAGGGGCGTTTCCGTCTGTCTCAAAATTTGGAAACCCCTACGACAAGGTCCTAAATGCATAGAAAACAAAAAGGGAAAGCAGATGTAATATATTTCAGACTTTGGGAAAAAGGGCCCTTTAACAAGTGGGACCATGGGAAATAGCGCACAAAAAGGTGCTAAAGGAATAACAGGAAAAGTCGGGGGCGATGGATTCTATAATTTCCCCACTAACAGAACACAGAGAGTGTTTGTAACAGAAAAAAGTCCGACAGCTACGGTTTAAAAGCTCTGTTTTTCCCCAAAAGGGACAGTACTCGCTCCCATCTTGTTTTCCCTCCTTTTTATCCGACATAGACAAGGATGTCAGCCACAGCAACCCTGTCTTCCTTTGCAGATGACACCCGAATCTGCATGACAGTGTCCCCCTTTCCCTTTTCAGAAAACTGCAAAGCTCCCGGCAGACATCAACCAATCTTTCAGTGGGGTCGAAAAATATGAAGTTTTAACGATGAGAAATTTCAATTACCCCAATATGGGAAAAAATGAGGAAAAATTAAAACTTTATCAGAGTACAAAACAAATTTTGGCCCCAAAATAGAGCGAAACACCAAAAGCAAAAACCGGGGGGACAAGTCGGAGGGTCTCACCTTTAAGGACCATAAAAATTTTTATCAATCGGGATCTGCTAGAAAAATGACAGGATGGATAATGAGAAACCCTTTAAAAATAAAGGGGGGCCCCAAACCCATGATGACCTTTTCAGGTCACTTGGGTTTTTCTAGGCCCGGTTTTTTGCTGGAAAAACTAAAAAGCACCTTTCAAAGGGAAAGGGGAAATTGCCGACCTAGAAAAAGTACAAAAGAACTTTCACGGGGCGGGATAACGGAGAAAAACACCTCAATTATTGGGGGCGCCCTTTAGGTTCCTAAACCTGAAATTTCCCCGGAACGCAGGGGGGAAGATAATATTTTAAAACACCGGGAAAAACCTAGAGGGACTAGTACCGAACTTGCCCACGAAAATCACCCACTACGAAAGCAAAAGACTTGGCAGACGATGCACCATCCCCCCAATGAAAAGCAGGGGTGTCACTAGCACGTTAAGAGACCATACAATAAGTGTCAGGGGCCCGAGACTGTTCAACTGCCTCCCAGCACACATAAGGGGGATTACCAACAGACCCCTGGCAGTCTTCAAGCTGGCACTGGACAAGCACCTAAAGTCAGTTCCGGATCAGCCGGGCTGTGGCTCGTATGTTGGTTTGCGTGCAGCCAGCAGCAACAGCCTGGTTGATCAGGCTCTGATCCACCAGGAGGCCTGGTCTCAGACCGGGCCGCGGGGGCGTTGACCCCCGGAACTCTCTCCAGGTAAACTCCAGGTAAACACCTTTGGCTAATCTTTTCAACATATCACTACAAACTGGCATGGTGCCAGATAAGTGGAAAATGGCAAATGTGATACCTATTTTCAAAACAGGTGACAGGTCCTTAGCTTCGAACTATAGACCAATAAGCCTAACCTCCATAGTGGGAAAATTTATGGAATCAATAATTGCCGAGGCAGTTCGTATCCACCTTGAAAAGCATAAATTAATCAACGAATCTCAGCATGGTTTTACAAAGGGGCGTTCCTGCCTTACGAATTTATTAACTTTTTTCACTAAGGTATTTGAGGAGGTAGATCATGGTAATGAATATGATATTGTGTATATGGACTTCAGTAAGGCTTTTGACAGGGTCCCACATCAGAGACTATTGAGGAAAATTAAAGCACATGGAATAGGAGGAGAAATTTTTTCCTGGATAGAGGCATGGTTGACAAATAGGCAGCAGAGAGTTTGCATAAATGGGGAGAAATCAGAGTGGGGAAGCGTCACGAGCGGTGTTCCACAGGGGTCAGTGTTGGGCCCCCTGCTGTTCACAATCTACATAAACGACATAGATGAGGGCATAAAGAGCGACATCGGCCTACTTCCACTGGGGAATCCCGCCCACCAGTGAATTTGCCCTCGTCTGCTTCACCTGACGTTACTATATAAGCGCCAGGATTCTTTCTTCTGCTTCAGAATCTCCACGACTATGGTGCTGTTCGCACCTACTCCTAGGTTGAGGGACTGATTACCTCATCTTCTGTACATAGTTCTACTGTCTTCAAGTTATGTCCTGGAATTTGTATTGATAAAGCCACTGGATGGCGAAACGTCTACAATAAAGATACCCAGATGTTGCACATGTGTCTTACTCTCATCTTGTCGGTATTATATACCTTTCGTACACAAGACAGGAATAAATAAAGGGGATGTAAATAGTGTGCTGAAAATATCTAGCCTAGACAGGACTCGCAGCAATGGTTTTAAGTTGGAAAAATTCAGATTCAGGGAGGATATAGGAAAGTACTGGTTTGGTAATAGAGTTGTGGATGAGTGGAACAAACTCCCGAGTACAGTTATAGAGGCCAGAACGTTGTGTAGCTTTAAAAATAGGTTGGTTAAATACATGAGTGGATGTGGGTGGGTGTGAGTTGGACCTCATAGCTTGTGCTACCAGGTCGGTTGCCGTGTTCCTCCCTTAAGTCAATGTGACCTGACCTGACTAGGTTGGGTGCATTGGCATTGGGTGCATTGGGTGCATTGGCCGGTAGGAGACTTGGACCTGCCTCGCATGGGCCAGTAGGCCTTCTGCAGTGTTCCTTCGTTCTTATGTTCTTATGTTAACAGTGGTACCGAAGAGCGACTCAGGGAGAACCCCCCTCCATATGATAAAAGCCGGTCCTGAGCGCGGTGTACCTCCATCCATTGGCTTTGTTTGAGTTTTCTCACAGCCAAGATGATGGTAGACAAGGCAGAGATGTGCTAGCACTGCCAGCACGTTGTCCAGCGCCCCCTACCACACTATCTCCTGGAATGCCAAGTTACTGAGACACTCCGCAGGCAGCTAGCACTGACGACCCCTCCCGAAAAAGACCCAGAGAAGGCTGCGGCTACCCGTGGCCTGGTGGCTAAAGCTCTCACTTTACACTGCGAGGGTCTGGGTTCGATTCTCAGGTACCTGGAGGTTAGTTGCCTGGTGTGGGTCGCATCCTAGGACAAAACTGACTTATTTTGCTTGATATGCTCTGAGAGCTTAGCAAGCGGCTTTCTATATAGTAGTATGTCACTGTCAGCTAGGCCTGTATACTTTGTGTCTGCCCGAGATGCCCCGGCATGATAGTGGCTTTCTTTGTACTTAGCAAACCAAAACTGTAATTACACTTTGTAACCTTTACAAAGAAATAAATCTATCTTATCTTTATCTAGTGTATAACGGAGTCTACGCCCCAGACAAGCTGTTGCCGTGATAACGATATATCCTCCTCCTCGCTAGAGTGTCCACAGTTAGGAGTGCATGTATGCATATCTCTGAATATACATATATACGTGTATAATACGTCCAGCATGTACATATGATCCAATGTTCATATTACAGGCGGCGTTGTTGCTTATGAGATGCACCAGATGAACTGCCTAGGACAATGTTTGAGCAACATACGTTGCAACATTGCAAAACTCTTTCTCCCTCGGGAACCAGAGGCGAGTCACAAGATTAAGACCCGTGCCAGGACTCCGGTCTTAGCCATCATTATACATACATACATGTAATGTGGCTTGATGAACTAATTACATCGAGTCCAGGCTGAGGGACTGATTACCTCAATCTCCTTCTGATCTTCACTATTCTTTTTTGTATCGGACTGATGAAGCCACTGTGGGGCGAAATGTATCCTTAGCAAAGATACTTAAGTGTTGCACATATGTCTAATTTATCAGCTCCATTAGTCTTTCCTGGTCTATTTCTGTTTATATTCTCATCACAAGTTTCACATCATCTGCAAACAGGGACACTTCTGACTCAATTTTCTCAGTCGTGTCGTTTACATACACGAAAAACAATACTGGACTCAGCACCGACCCTTGTGGAACCCCACCCATACTCGGCCATTCCGACACCTCCCCGACAGCTCCAAGAGCCTTCTCATACTTCTTAAAACTATGTATGGATCCTGCCTCCACTACTTCACTTTCCAGATTGTTCCACTTCCGGGCAACTCTAAGGCTAAATAAATACTTCCTAACATCCTAATGATTCATCTGAGTTTTCAACTTCCAATTGTATCTCCTTGTTCCGGTGTCCAATCTCTGAAACATTCTGGCCATGTCCACCTTGTCAATTGTTCTCAGTATTTTATACGTAGTTATCATGCCCCCCTCCCATCCCTATACTTTAGTGCCATCAGGTTGAGTTCCCTGAGCTTCACCCCTTAGCTCCGGGACTAGTCTTGATGTAAACTTGTACTCACCTAGTTGTACTCACCTAGTTGAGGTTGCATGGGTCGAGTCCAAACTGCTGGCCCTGCCTCTTCACTGGTCGCTACTAGGTCACTCTCCCTGAACCGTGAGCTTTATCATACCTCTGCTTAAAGCTATGTATGGATCCTGCCTCCACTACATCGCTTCCCAAACTATTCCACTTCCTGACTACTCTGTGACTGAAGAAATACTTCCTAACATCCCTGTGATTCATCTGTGTCTTCAACTTCCAACTGTGTCCCCTTGTTGCCGTGTCCCATCTGTGTCCACCGTGTCAATTCCTCTCAGTATTTTGTATGTCGTTATCATGTCCCCCCTATCTCTCCTGTCCTCTAGTGTCGTCAGGTTGATTTCCCTTAACCTCTCCTCGTAGGACATACCTCTTAGCTCTGGGACTAGTCTTCTTGCAAACCTTTGCACTTTTTCTAGTTTCTTTACATGCTTGGCTAGGTGTGGGTTCCAGACTGGTGCCGCATACTCCAATATGGGCCTAACGTACACGGTGTACAGGGTCCTGAACGATTCCTTATTAAGGTGTCGGAATGCTGTTCTGAGGTTTGCTAGGCGCCCATATGCTGCAGCAGTTATTTGGTTGATGTGCGCTTCAGGAGATGTGCCTGGTGTTATACTCACCCCAAGATCTTTTTCCTTGAGTGAGGTTTGTAGTCTCTGGCCCGTGTGTATGTGTGTACTCACCTATTTGTACTCACCTATTTGTGGCTGCAGGGGTCGAGTCTTAGCTCCTGGCCCCGCCTCTTCACCGGTTGCTACTGGGCCCTCTCTCTCCCCGCTCCATGAGCTTTATCAAACCTCGTCTTAAAACTGTGTATGGTTCCTGCCTCCACTACGTCATTTTCTAGGCTATTCCACTGCCTTACAACTCTATGACTGAAGAAATACTTCCTAATATCTCTCTGACTCATTTGTGTCTTCAACTTCCAATTGTGGCCTCTTGTTTCTGTGTCCCCTTCCTGGAACATCCTGTCTTTGTCCACCTTGTCTATTCCACGCAGTATTTTATATGTCGTTATCATGTCTCCCCTGACCCTCCTGTCCTCCAGTGTCGTCAGGGCCGATTTCCCTTAATCTTTCTTCATAGGACATTCCCCTTAGCTCTGGAACTAACCTTGTGGCAAACCTTTGTACTTTCTCTAGTTTCTTGACGTGCTTTATCAAGTGCGGGTTCCAAACAGGTGCTGCATACTCCAGTATGGGCCTGACATACACAGTGTACAGTGTCTTGAACGATTCCTTACTAAGGTATCAGAATGCTGTTCTCAGGTTTGCCAGGCGCCCATATGCTGCAGCAGTTATCTGATTGATGTGTGCTTCCGGAGACATGCTCGGTGTTAATACCTCAACGCCCAAGAATCTTTCTTTTCTCCTGAGTGAGGTTAGCATACCTTTGGCCACCTAGCCTATACTCTGTGTGTGGTCTTGCTGTTCCCTCCCCTATCTCATGACTTGCATTCGGCAAGATTAAATCGAGAATCCATTGCCTGGACCAGGTGACCAGTCTGTCCAGGACTCTTGAAGTCCTGCCTGGTCCTCATCAGATTTAAATTCTCCTCATTAACTCACATCATTCTGCAAACAGGGAACACAATCTGATTCTAACCCTTCTAACAATGTCGTTTCACATATACCAAAAAAGCACAGGTCCTAGGACCGACCCTGTGGGACCCGCACGTCCACAGTGCCCACTGTGATACATCATTTACTACCATGACCTCTTGTTGCGCCGTCCCTGTCAGGTATTCTCTGATCCTTTCAGTGCCCTTCCTTAATATGCCTTGATGCTCTAGCTTCTGCACTAATCTCTTGTGAGGAACTGTGTCCAAGCCTTCTTGGCAGTCCAAGAAGATGCAATCACCCGACCCTCTCTCTCGTGTCTTACTTCTGTTATTTAATCATAAAACTCACAGAAGGTTTGTGACACAGGATTTGCTCCATGAATCCGTGCTGGTTGCATTAAACTTTGTTTCAGTTCTCAGGTGCTACCACCACTCTCCTCCTGATAATCTTCTCCATAATTTTTGCACACACTATACACGTCAATGACACAAGTCTATAGTTTTAGTGCTTCTTTTCTGTCTCCTTTTTAAAAATGGGAACACATTTGCGTCTTCCAATACCTTTATTCAGGTAGGTGCCCAGTTTCCGGGACGTGTTTGAAGATCGTGTAATGCACGCGCACAAACATATCTGCTCCCTCTCTAGGACCCCATGGGGAGATGTTGTCCGTTCCCATGCCCTTTGAGGTATCGAAGTCAATTGGGGTCCCCCCCCCCTTAGCAGTTTCTTCACCTCTCCTCCTCATCTGTATGTATTCGTCCAACATACTTGTTGGTGTATTCCTTGCTGTGTCACCCATCTGTCTGTCCCCCCATAGTCCCTTCCTGACGTCTACTGTAAATACTTCCTTAAATCTCGTGTTGAGCTCCTCACATACCTCTTGAGCGTTTCTTGGTGAGTCTCACACCTTCTTCCTCAGCCTTATCACCTGGTCCTTGACTGTTGCTTCCTCCTAGATGGGTATACAGCATTTTCGGGTCAGGATATTGACTTTCGATGATTATTCGTTTTCATACTGTCGCTGGGCCTCCTCCTTATCTGTGCATACTCGTATTCTGGCTCATCTACTGATGCTCCTTGTTTTCCTGGGTCCTATGCCTCCTGTACCTTTTCCATTCTCGTTGCACTTAGTTTTTGCCTCCCTAAAGCCTTCGGGTAAACCAAGGACTCTGTTTTGGTCTTCTATTATTTCTTGTTTCCCCTTGTGAACAACTTTCCTCTGACTCCTTGCCAACTTTGTTGCCACATATTCCATCATCATCGTTTACTGATTTTCCTACCATTTCTCTGTCCCACTTAACCCACTGCAGGAAGTTTCTCATACCTGTGTAGTCCCCTTTTAGAGTTTGGTGGCCTTTCCCCTTCATTCCTGTTGTCCCTTCTCCACTTGTAACCTCCTAAAGAATCAAACCGAACCACGTGATCGCTAGCTCCAAGGCCTCTCGTAAGTGATGTCTTCAATTCGGAACTGTCAGTGTGAACACAAGATCCAGTCTTGCTGGCTCATCCTCCCCACTCACTCTCTGGTTGTGTCCTGACATGATTGGAATGCAAGAGTATATTTCAATACCACATCCATCATCTTGGCTCCCATGTTTCGGGAACCCCAGCATGTGCTTCCAGGTTTCCCAGTCGTATCGCCTGTGGTTGAAATCGCCATTACCAGTAACTTTGCTCTGCCTCGAGTGAGCCTTCTTGCAACCTCACCAAGTGTCCACCATCACGCCACCACTGTTGTTACCTTCGTACTCCTCTCTGCCTCCTGCAGTTCCTGTGGTGGGATATACATCACTCCAATGACTACTTTATGTACTCTGGACTGAATTGAACCTACAATGAGTCTCTTTCACTCCAATCATGTCCATGCCTTCCATTTCCACAATCCCCATCGTGTTTTATGACATTGCAACCCTCTCCCCCTCTTACCCACCTTCAATCCTTCCTCAGGATCTGATATCACCCATTGGGAAGATTGTGTCTGTGATTGTCTCAGCGAGTTTTTGTTCTGTGACTGCTATGATGTCTGGGGATTTTTCACTGATTCTTTCGTTCCACTCCTCATGATTATTCATGTATTCCATCCGCATTTGTGTACCAAACTTCATTTTCTTTCTATCATTATGTCATGCAAGATATTGGGGTTGGGGGAAGCGAGAGCCTTGGTGGGGGGCCCTTAAAAGAAAAAAAAAGGTGGGGGGGCTGTGGTGATGGTGGGGTTTGTGATGAAGTGGGTGGGGTCAAATGCCTCCATAAGGGACAGCTGTTGGGGTGAGGTTTTTGATATGGGGATTGTGGCAGAAGGGAACATGAGTGGGTTGTAGTATAGGTTGTCTCAGTTGCGTTTGGGAATGTTGCGGTTGGTGCGTGGGGGGGGGGGAGGATCCCCCCCTCTGTGGGATGTGTTGCCTTCCTCCTGTGTCTGGGTTCTTCTGCTCATTTTCGTCATTGGCCTCCGTTCCTCCTTGCATCTCTGTACCCCTCTCTTCAGTGTATCCCTTTCCTTCTTAGTGTTCTGTCACGGTCGAGGTATACTCTCTTGTACCCCTGTTTGTTCCCCTCAGTCTGCTTTCCCTCTTGCAGAATCCTGGTTCGAACTATTCTTCCTTGAAAGTTTACTCTGACAGGCCGTACCTTCACACGCAAACCACCACAATTCTCATGAAATTAGTCACTTGGGTCATATCGCCCCACCTATTGTTTTCATGATGCCTTCAATCATTTTTCTCCTCCTGATTTGATTTCTTCAAAGATGTCCCCCTTGAGCTCTTGAGCCCGTACACAAAAACGACCTCGCCCTTTCCTCCTCCCACTGAGTCGATCCATCTGCTTCCTCTGAGCATTTTAGAATTCCTTCCGATTGACATGTTCTTGCTTCCAGACCCCTGTCATATCTGAAACTTCTATTCTCAGTGAACTGTCTTTCATGACCAGCTGTCGCTTGCTACTGCAGTGCTGTTTAGAATCTCTGCATATAGAATAAACTTCATTGTTTTCACGGACACTTGGTTATTGATCTTAGTGTGCTCCTCGTCTTTCCCTGGCCCAACGGGTCTGATAGGGCCTTCGTGTACGTCATGTCTCCGTTGTTGCTTACCGTCCCCATTGTCTGCGCTGCATGAATTTCCTGATGTCAATCTGAATTGTCATTTGTCTCTTCTAATCTGTTTTCAGGCTTTGCAGTTTCTCTTCAAAGCACTGTATCCTAGCATCTGCTGTCTAAGACCTGTACTCCACTTCCTGACTCTTCCTCAGCTATCCGCTCCCCATTTTCCTTACCAAGCTCAACTATCTTCCTTCCCGCACTCTTCCTCCTTTTTTGGAGCTCTAACTCCCCAGTCTTTTCCTCCTGGTTCGTCTACCAGATCTCAGGTTTTCCGTCCTCTAGGCCCACCCATTTAATTTTTTTTTTGTTTTACCACAGACAGAAGGCTAGAGGAGGAGAGGTGCTGAGGGGAGAGAGAAAGGGGAAGAAAGAGGAGACGAGGAGAGATTAAGGGGGTGAGGATAAACCAAGGGAGAGAGAGAGAAATTGAGGGGAAGAGAAAGGGGTGAGAGAGGGAGAAAAAGAGGAGGGATATGGGAGAGTGGAGAGAGAGAGAGAGAGAGGGAGAAAGGAGGTGAGGGAAAAGGCTATGAAGAGAGAAATGGAGGGGAAAAAAAAAGATAGAAGGAAGATAAGCCTATTAGAGAGAGAGGAGGGAGAGATAGGTTTATTGGAGTGAGGGAGAGAAGAGAGAGAGAGAGAGAGAGCGAGAGGAGAGAGAGAGAGAGAGAGAGAGAGAGAGAGAGAGAGAGAAGAGAGGAGAGAGAGAGAAGAGAGAGAGAGAAAGAAAGAGAGGGGGAAGGGGAGGGAAAAAGGCTATGAAAAGAGAAAAACGTGAGGGAGAGGGGAGAGGAAAGATAGGAGGGAGTAGGGAGAAGGCAAGAGCGGGGAGGGAAAGGTCTGTTGGGGAGGGAAAGGTGGTGGGGGGTGGAGGGGACGCGGTCAAATTCCAAGGATCAGCTGTGTGTACTCACCTAGTTGTGGTTTCAGGGGTCGAGACTCAGCTCCTGCCCCGAGTGTATGTGTGTGCGCGCGTGTGTGTGGAGCAATGTCAGTTTGTTTATATTCCCAGAAATACAATTCACCTCTGTGTACCGTAATACAAATAAGATACCAATAACACTGGAAGTAATTCTAATAATTAATAAATACTAGCGGAGTGTTAACGAGTCTTTCTTTCACCCTTATAGTACTATACTTTTTACTACATGTGTACCCAATACATGCTTCTCCAGATTGCATCTGTCTTAGTGTCCTAAAACATTATCTCTCGAAACCTGTGTCACTGTAGTCCCTTAACCACGACTTATCCTTCCTGCCTTTTCCTTGCTCACTACCAAAATTTTATCTTCCAAATACTACTGCTAGTGTTTGTGTATGATAACGCTCGGAGCATGTTTGTGATAGCTACCAGTGACCGTAGGGCCGCTCTAACCACTCAAAACTTCCGCCAACCACAAACAGTTGATTTGTATCGTACTCCTCAAGGGGACGTCCATACCAGAGCCTGAAGTACG
>NC_069404.1:28809605-28819197 GCF_026875155.1 Cherax quadricarinatus
CGGAGTTCCGTTCCAGATCCCACAGTGGCTGTTGATTAACAAGTTGGTTAGAAAGCAGTTTGCCCCAAAGGAGAGTATCCAGCATTTCACTATCATCTGAAATGCGTAGTGGTACTCACTTGGTATGGTGTAAAGCCCTCTAATTACGACCTCGAATACGACAGCCCTAATCACCTTGTGTTTGCCTAAGGACTGCAGTTCATATCTGGCGATACAAGTGAGATTAAACCTTTCCTTGCTTGCATAACATGAGCTTATGGCATTGACAGCACCATTAAGGCCGATATCTGTGACTTGACTGAAGGCTTGAGTGTCTCGGGGAATGTTGCATTAATGTTCGCCACTACGTCGGGAATGTTCCAGCTCATCATCTGCACAAAGGATATGCTGAACTCAGCTTTATATTTCTTCCTTGCTACACATTGCAACAGTATTCAATACAAGAGGGTAGGTTTCTTGTTATCTACCTATAGACTAGAATTCATAATAGTCCCAGCTTGTAGATAAAGTGGGGTGCAGGCTTTCCCTTAATATCCTGCAATGGAGAAAGAGTAATTACCTCTTTTTAACCTTTCTGCGTAGTTTGGATCAGGAACTCTAGTCAAGGGAGAGGAAGGTGACCCATGTGATGTCGTGGTACATAACATGCGGTTTAAAAGAGCTGTTTGTGAGAAAGGAAGAGTCCACTAGCCCCTTCCAGGAGGGCTAAGTCCTTCAGGGGGCTGAGAAATCGCCCCATAACTGGGAATTTTCCTCCACACATATATCAATTCACAATCAAGTTCAATTCAAAGTTTATTCCTCTATAAGGATTCAAAAAAGCGAGTTTACGAAATTTGGTTATTGTGTGGTTTACATGTATAAAATCGTGATTACAGAGTGTACACTAGAACACTTAGCAGCTAGGCCATTATCGGGCAACTTAGTTTTATACTTAATTGTAAAATATTACAAATTCTGAGGGTAAGTTGGTATAAGGCTAAGTGGACTAAATACAAGTTATGGAGTTAGCAATGTGAAATGCTTTGTTTGGGCACAGTACATATTCAGTATTGGGTATCACAGGATTCAAATTTTTAAGATTGAGATTAATATTTTCTGTTTATGGTCAAGATGAGTGAGTTATTGTAATTGTGAACCACCATGTGGTATTCGTGAAGTTTAGTTGACGGGGTGTATCACAGGGAAGATAAGATGATTTCTAATGTAGATTTGAAGGTGATGACTTGTCTGCCAGGTTCTAGATTCACAGGTATGGTATTCCAGATTTTAGGGGCCTTTGACAATACATTGAATGGGGGGGGGTAAAGGTTTAGTCGGACACGGGGAATGTTCGTAAGAGATGTTATGTGTCCTGGGTTATGCCTGTGGGTTCCTGTCACAACCTATCAAGAAAGCATTTTAGGTCAAGGTTGATATTTAGAGTTTAAGTCCCTGAAGAAGAAGATTGCCCAGTAGTAATGTGGATGTACTGAACTGGGAGTAAGTTAAGTCAAAGAAGAGTGGGGGGTGTGTTGCCAGGGATGGGATTTAGTGATTATTCTTACTGCACTTTTTGTTGGGTTAGTATTGCTTTAAGGTGAGTTGACTTGCAGTTGATGCCCCAAGACACAAATCGCATAGGTGAGGTATGGATAATAAGTGAGAGGTAAATTGTGAGAGGGCATTTTGCAGCACAAGTAATCGATCTTGGAGAGTAACTCAACCGTAATGGATACATTTTGGTTATATGCTGGATATGTTTGCTGAAATACAGGTTTTGTCAAGTCTAAGCCTAGGAATTTGCCCCCTATTATCTGGTAATCAGAGTGGTTGTCAATCTTAATGATAATTGTGTTCATCTCCTTCTCAGCTACCAAACATAAAAATATTAGGTTTTGTCAGTGTTAAGCGTAAGTTTATTGTCTGTCACCAAGTCATATTTTGATCAGCTCCTCATTCACAATGGTGTTGAGTGGCAAGATTAGGGTGAGAATGACATTAAAGTCGAGTCGTCAGCAAAGAGAATGGGTTTCAGGTTTGGTAATGTTTGGAAGGTCATTGAAGTATTTAGGTAGAGCAGGGCCAAGGACACAATCCTGCGGAACTCCAGTATTCATGTGGCCGGTATGCTGATGCTGTGTCTTAATGTGACATACTGATACCATTAGTAATGTAAGACTTTTGTAATAAGCAAGTGGCATGGCCTCTTTAATACCGTAATGATCAAGTTTGTGAGTAGGATGTCGTGGTGCTACTTGTGTCAAAAGCTTTTCTTAGGGTTCATAAAATTCCTATTGGCTATTCCTTATTTTCCAATGCTGTGTAAAGCAATCTATCATTTTTATGATTGCTCATTAGTGCTTTTATTTTCCTGAATCCAAATTGGCAGGGTTTGAGATGTTTATGAGCCTTTATAAAATGAATACAGTCCTCCTGTGCACGATTTTTCTCAAAGATTTGGATAGCCATGGAAAGGTTTAGATATTGGCCTATAGTTTTTAAGTCTGTAGGGTCACCACCTTTATGTATTGTGTAACCCTTGTCATCTTGAGTAGTTTCGGAAGTGCAAGTCCTCTAGGTGACTTGTTAAAAAGTAAAGAAATAGCATGTGAAATGGACATGGGCTGCCTCGCCCTTTACTAATGGTGGAGGACATGAGACAGATTCCCCGAGTTATTTTTAAGTGACTTTTATAATCTCGGTTGACTTCCGTGCTCAGTTGGTGCAAGATAGAAGGGATTAGGAAATCCTATCTAGTAGTCCCACAGCATGGGCCATTGTATTTGGGATTTTACTGCGAGATTAGATCTATTTGAGAAGAAAGTCGTTATCTTGTTGGCTGTGTCAGTGGATTAGTGGTGTTATCATTAGTTTAGTTAGGACAATATTCGTTGGTTTTCTCAGTTTGTGGGTCCTAGAATCTGGAGAGTGTGTTCCAGGTCTTTTTTAATCACCTCTAGTGTCCTGGGAATCCACTGGAGTATATAGTTTTTGGCTTTCTTTATTACTTTGTGAGAGCTGATGATAGTGTTTAAGATATCTTTGCGTATTAAGCCCTGTCTATATTGCTTTTCATATTGGTGTTTCTTGTCAATGGATTTCCAAATGGTGCGTTAGCCATGGGCAACCAAGCCGTTTGTTTGTGATCTGTTTTGTTTTCATAGGACAATGTTTGTTGTATAGTCTAATAATTTGTTAAGAAAACGGGTCTGTCCAGTCATCAATACCTTTGGGCCTTGGAGAATTCTGTAGGCCAGTCAACAGCCCTCTAGGTCAGCTGTGAACTTCCTTACTGGGGCCTCATCATGGAGTCTAAATGAGACTTTGTTGTATTCAAGTGGTGGTTAACTAATGTTTTTTCAGGAGGAAGGTAGGTAGTGGTCTGTATGCTATCTGTGATTATCCCTGTTTTAAGGGGGCTAGTATATTGCTCCATATGTGGTCTATTATGATTGCACTTGTCTCAGTGAGCCGGGTTGGTTTAGTTATTGTTGGTATAAGAAGTGTGTTGTTCATATTGTTGATGAAATCAGTTACAGGCTGATCATCTAGTAAGCCAAGGTTGATGTTGAAGTCTCCAGCTAAGAGAAGGTGGTGCTTATTCATTTGTCTGTTTGTTATTAGTGACTTGAATTTCTCACTGAAATTTGGGATGTTTGTGTGAGGTATTCGGTAAATGGCATTATATATCAGGCATCAAATATCATATATCAAGTACCAAACATCATATATCAAGTACCAAACATAATATATCAAGTACCAATATAATATATCAATATATCATAATATATCATAACATATTCATCTTTGCCTTTATTAATCTATACGCTACATGTATGGATTAATAAAAACACACAAACCAGGTAATTCAATCAGACCAATTATTAGCTCCTTAGGTTCAGTTTCATATAAATTATCTAAATGGTTTGTCGACATTTTGAGCCCTATTGTAGAAAAAAATTCTAACTTTAATGTTAAAAAAAACATAGATTTAGTTGATAAATTAAGCTCTTTGACTGACTTAAATGATTTTAACATGGTTAGTTTTGATGTTACTTCCTTGTTTACAAAAGTTCCTGTTGATGATTTATTAAGCTTCTTATCTGAAGTACTTTATAATTACAATTTACCATTGCCAGTTCCTACTATCATTAAACTTATTAAACTTTGCATTGTTGATGCAAAATTTGTATTTAGTGATAAGTTTTATACTCAGAAGTTTGGTATGACAATGGGAAATCCTCTCTTACCTGTTCTTATTAACCTATACATGGAATTTTTTGAAACAAGACTGCTTAATACAATCCTTCCTAAAAGAGCTAAATGGTTCGGATATGTTGATGATATGTTGTGTATTATGCCTAAGAATGTAGATATAAACTATTTCCTTGTTAAATTAAATAGCTTAGCCCATTCTATATACTTTACTGTTGAGTATGAGGAAAATAACTCATTGCCTTTTCTAGATGTTTCAATAAGGGTAATAATGACTTCAAATTTAAAATTTATAGAAAACCTACAAATAACTGTTCCAATATACACTGTTATTCTTCACATCAAGATACAGTTAAACTGTCCGTTTTCTCATCGATGTTTTTGAGAGCTTCACGTATTTGTAGTCCAGAGTTCATAGATGAAGAAATATCCAAAATTTATGAATTAGCTAATGATCTGAAATACCCAAGAAACATAATTGATAAATCTTTTAAAATTGCTAGAAATACTTTTAACAATCCAAAGGGACAACCAACCTTATTCAACAAAAAATATGTTGGTTCTCCCTTACCATGAAAACTTGGTTGATATGCCTTCTCTTCTTAAAATGTTTAATGTCAAAGTTTTATTTTAAAATCTTGATACAGTAAAAAAATTGATAAAGAATTCCCCCCAAAATGCTGACGGATGTGTCTATAAGATTCCTTGTACAATATGTGATAAAGTTTATTACTGTCAAACTGGTAAAAATCTCTGAACTAAGATTAAAACAACACAAATATAGCATTAGAACTGGACAAGATTCTAATGCTTTGTTTATTCATGTGAGAGATTTTAACCATCCAACTGATTTTCAAAATGCTGAGAAAGTAGTATCAAGCAAGTCCATGGTCGACAGGAATATAATTGAATCATGTTTCATAAAAAGCAGTTTTGAAAATAATATGAATATTTTCTTTGGTTTATATAAATTAGATTCATTTATAATTAATAAAATTTGGGAAAAATTTAATGATCCATTAAATAAAATAATAAATTTTAATTCTTGGGTAGAGTATTAGGTGTGTTTCACAGAGTAGGGTGTCGTCACGCGTGTGTGAGGTGTTGCTTTGTTGTGGGATGTGATGGTGAGGTGTAGTCTTGACCCTTTTATGCCTTCCTTTGATGTTTTGTTTTTATAGTTCCTTGATAATGTGAGAAGTCACGAAAGCACTTGGAATTTCACTATTCTTTCACAGTGGTTGTTTTGCATATTCTGATATATATATATATAATATATATATATATATATAATATATATATATATATATATATATATATATATATATATATATATATATAATATATAATATAATAATATATATATATAATAATATATATATATATATATATATATATAGATATAATAGTGAGAAACTTTTAGAGAGGGTGTGGTAGGTAAGCTTGGGGTGCCAGGTGTAAATGATAATGGGAGCCCTTTGATTGAACTTTGTATAAGAAAGGGGTTTAGTTATAGGTAACACATATTTTAAGAAAAAAGAGATAAATAAGTATACAAGATATGATGTAGGGCGAAATGACAGTAGTTTGTTGGATTATGTATTAGTAGATAAAAGACTGTTGAGTAGACTTCAGGATGTACATGTTTATAGAGGGGCCCACAGATATATCAGATCACTTTCTAGTTGTAGCTACACTGAGAGTAAAAGGTAGATGGGATACAAGGAGAATAGAAGCATCAGGGAAGAGAGAGTTGAAGGTTTGTAAACTAAAAGAGGAGGCAGTTAGGTAAGAATAAACAGCTATTGGAGGATAGATGGGCTAATGAGAGCATAGCAATGGGTCGAAGAGGTATAGGGTAGGTTTAAAAATGGAGTGTTAGAGTGTTCAGCAGAAGTTTGTGGTTACAGGAAAGTGGGTGCGGGAGGGAAGAGGAGCGATTGGTGGAATGATGATGTAAAGAGAGTAGTAAGGGAGAAAAAGTTAGCATATGAGAAGTTTTTACAAAGTAAAGTAATGCAAGGGGGGAAAGATAGGGAAAAAAAGAGAGAGGTTAAAGAGGGTGAAAAAATGTAAAAAAGAGCAAAGAAGGATGGGGAGATGTTATCAACAAAATTTTGTTGAAAAAAAGAAAAATTTTTTGGGTAGTTTAACAATTTAAGGAAGCCTAGAGAACAAATGTTTTTGTCATTAAAAAAGGAGGGGGGATTATTAAATAGATTAAGGTTTTGGGGAAGAGGGGGAATTTTTTGAGGAATTTTAAATTTGATGAAGAGGGGGGGAACTGTGTTTCGTAAGGGGGAAAGGAGGAATAACATTTTGAAAGGAGGAAGAGCCATTGTAGTGGGGGGGAAGTTTCGGAGGCGTAGGTAAAAAAGGGGGGTAAGGCACCCGGGGTTTAGGGGATAAAGAAGAAATGTTAAAACGGGGGGGATATAGTTTTGGAGTGGTTGGTGAAATTTATTTAAAAAATTTAGGAAAAGGGGGTAAGGTCCGGGGATTGGCAAGAGAAATGCATATTCCCTTTTATAAAGCAAAGGGGACAAAGAGATTGAAAAAATTATGGGGGGAAATCGTTATATACCTGTAAAGTGTTGGAGATTTATTTGAAAAAATTTAAGAGTAAAGGGAAAAAGGGATAGCAATGAACAAGGAGGCTTTGGGAAAGGAAAGGGGGGTGTGTGGACCAGGTTTTTTACGTGAAACTTTAAAGTGAACATATTTAGAAAAGGGTTAAAGAGGTTTTTGGGCTTTTTGGTTTTTGGAAAAGGCTAGACAGGGGGATAGGGACAAGGGCAATGTTGCGGGTGATGGTTGGGAGGTGGGTTACTGAAAGCAGTGAAGAGTTTTACGAGGATAGTGAGGTTCAAGTTAGAGTATTAGGAAAAGGGGAAAATTTTTTCCCAGTAAAAAAAAGGCCTTAGACAAGGATTTGATTCACCATGGGTTTTTTAATATATTTTTTAGATGGGTTTAAGAAAAAATGCGAGGTCTTGGCAAAGGGGTGGATTTAAAAGATAAAGAATCACACATAAATGGGGGTTGTCACAGTTTTCTCTTTTCTAAAAACCCGTCCTTGGGAGATTCTGAAGAAAGTTGCAGAGATTGGGGATAATTTGGAAGTGTCAAAAAAAAAATTAAAAGGAATACAAAAGAGTAAGGTTAAGAATAACAAAAGATTTGGTGATGAAAAATTTGGGTACAATTGAGGGGGAGAGTATGGAGGAGTAATGTATTCAATATCAGCGATGGGTCTAAAAAGATGATGAATCATAGAATTGATGAGGGGAAAAGGTGATGGTGCACTTTGGGCTGTGGAGACAAAAAATTTGTCCTTTTGGGGGCAAAGAGGGAAAGATGAGAGTTAGTTTTACCAAAGCTCTTTTATGGGGGTGAAGCATGGGGGATGAATGTTGGGCGAGGAGAAAACGGAGGGAGTAGATTCATTTTGAGGGGAATGTGGGGTGAATAAATGCAAGGGAAATTTGTATTTGGGAATTAGGAAAGGTGCGGGGTTTCCCAAAAAAGTTTCCAAGGGGGAGGAAGGGGTTTTTGAGGTTTTCGGGGCATGTAGAGAGAAGGGCGAAACAAGTGACTTCAAGGTGTACAGCTTATGGGAAAAGGGGGGTAGGGGTCGCCTAGGAAAGGGTTGGGGGGAGGGGGGAAAGGAGGTTTTTTTGCGAGGGCTTGACTTTTCCCGCAGGGATGCGTGACGTGTTTTATAGGAGTGAAGGAAAACAATGTTTTTAATACTTGACGTGCGTTGGAGGGGAGCAAAGTAACCCTTTATGAAGGGTTCAGGGAAACCGGCCGGCCGGGCTTTAGTTCGGAGATGGGAAGCAGGCCTGCACTCTGAAGGGGGTGTTAATGTTTCATTTAAAAACGGTTTTAAAGCCCCTTCTGCAAGATAGTGATGGATGAACGATGGTGAGTTTTTTTTTTTTCGGGGCCCCCGCCTTGGGGGGAATCGCCCCTGTATAATAAAAAAAAAAGATAATAAAAATATAATAACAAAAATACATATTCTCCATTGGGAATGGGAAAAGAATTCTTCCCCCATACCATACAGGAGCAAGATCTGGTAACCCCCTTTCTTGAATAAATTCAAATTTAAAAAAAAAAACTTTCATTTTCCTTTTTAGGCCACCTGCCCTCGTGTGATACAGCCCGTTTGTTGAAAATATAAATATGAGAGAAAGAGAGAGAGAGAGAGAGAGAGAGAGAGAGAGAGAGAGAGAGAGAGAGAGAGAGAGAGAGAGAGAGAGAGAGAGAGAGAGAGAAGAGAGAGAGAGAGAGAGAGAGAGAGAGAGAGAGAGAGAGAGAGAGAGAGATCATAGAGAGCAGCATTGGAAGCCATGTCAGGGAAGGCTGACAAGGTTCCTAAGTGATGATCAACATCACTCGGCCACAGATACCTGGACTGGACTGTAACAATATACATATAGCCACACTTAGGAAAGTAAACTTATGAAGACGTCTCGGTCTGACTTGGAAAATTAAATAGAGACTAGTTAATTGCCCAAGTCGGGCCGAAACGTCGTAGTAAGTTTCCCTCTGCTATGTGCTGGTTATTTCTGAATGAACCAAAGAATACTGTACATAAATGAGAGGAGTGTTGACACAGAAAAAAATCTGAGCATTTGTAAAACACGAGATACTTGATGGTGGTTGATGAAGTTACCATATCATTGATGAATGACGCAAGTCCAGGCCACACTGCTCCCCGCCCCACTACTGTATGTTCCCCGCCCCACTACTATATGTTCCCGCTCCCGCAACGGTATGTTCCGGCTCCCACTACTGTATGTTCCCGCTCCCACTACTGTATGTTCCCGCTCCCGCTACGGTATGTTCCCCGCTCCCACTACTGTATGTTCCCGCTCCCACTACTGTATGTTTCCCGCTCCCACTACTGTATGTTCCCGCTCCCACTACTGTATGTTCCCGCTCCCACTACTGTATGTTCCCGCTCCCACTACTGTATGTTCCCCGCCCCCACTACTGTATGTTCCCGCTCCTGCTACTGTATGTTCCCCGCCCCACTACTGTATGTTCCCGCTCCCACTACTGTATGTTCCCGCTCCCACTACTGTATGTTCCCGCTCCCACTACTGTATGTTTCCCGCTCCACTACTGTATGTTCCCGCTCCCACTACTGTATGTTCCCGCTCCCACTACTGTATGTTCCACGCTCCCACTACTGTATGTTCCCGCTCCCACTCTGTATGTTTCCCCCCCCCCACTACTGTATGTTCCCCTCCTCTACTGTATTTTCCCGCTCCCACTACTGTATGTTCCCGCTCCACTACTGTATTGTTCCTGCTCCACTACTGTTGTTTTCCCCCCCCCACACTTAGTTCCCCCTCCTGCTACGTATGTTTCCCCCCCCACTAAA
>NC_069404.1:28819697-28835984 GCF_026875155.1 Cherax quadricarinatus
AGGAAAGTATTGGTTTGGAAATAGGGTAGTTGATGAGTGGAACAGTCTACATAGTTGGGTTATTGAGGCTGGGAGTTTGGGTAGTTTCAAATCTAGTTTGGATAAGTACATGAGTGGGAGGGTTTGGATTTGAGTGGGACTTTCACATCAGAGCTTATTTCTTGGGTGGCATTGAAAATTGGGTTGGGCAAATGTTTTGTTAGTGGGATGAATTGTAAAGGACCTGCCTAGTATGGGCCAACAGGCCTCCTGCAGTGTTCCTCCTTTCTTATGTTCTTATGTTAACACTCTCACGACCCCCCCCCCCCAAAGGAGGCGAGCCCGCTGTAACCCCCTAACTCCCTCCCACCTATGAAAACCCCTTCACTCACTCATTATCAATCACAGATTTATGAGAATCCCTAACGTTAGCATTCTATACCCCTCTGAGAAAGCCTGATCCCACCTCCTCCCATACATCAATCCTATACGATACATCCCTCTAGCGCCTGGAACCAATCTTGGGCGGAAAACATTATATACTGAGTCAAAAAAGGAGAATTAGTGTGCACTACCTAGCAGAGTTTACTGCCAGAGGGGAATCATAGGCCTGTGTCCCTTGTGAAAAAATAATAATAATTGAACTTTGAGTCAGAGGAAAGAAAGTCTCCCTGAAAACATTGAGTATACATAGTGTATAGTGTATACTACAGTGGCTCCCTAGTATATTGATGATAAAGGCTAAAGTGTCATTTGAAAACAGGTGAATTTGTAAATGAAGTGATAAGCCTATAGAGGCAGGTGCCAGAAGTCGCCAGAAACTTACCACAGGTCAGCTGTTTTTAATAATCTTCCTGGCTTGCTAGTGTACTCGCATATAATCTAGTGATACCAGTGAAGAGCAGAATACAGTGTTGTAGTAGCAACTAACCAGCAGTGTAATGGTACTTAGTGGAATGGAGTGACTTTCATTAGTTTCTTTTTTCTTGAAATACCAGATATATACTGTGAATTTCATATAACCTGTAGTTACCAGCGGTCGCAATATACACAACGAGAAGCAATTATTACTACAGAAAAAGCGTCCTTCCTCCAAAATTTGCACCAGTCAACTATAGTGACAATATAGCATTTATTGTGGTGGAGACGGAAAAAAAATTAGAGAAGCTAGATACAGCGATTGATAAACAAGGGTGGAGGTCGACCGTTCGTCATTGTAGGAGTGCCAGCAGTCACCGGCTCTTCAACATGCAAGTTATACTTTTGTATCAATCAAATCACATATTACTCGGGTAGATAATTTCCAGTAGATCCTTCATGTGTTAGCTCAAATCACCGACCAGTATGGTTTAAATAAGTGACCCACTGATCAGTTCAGATAGATTGGTCCGAACCCTTGACTGGTCCGAACCCTTGACTGGTCCGAACCCTTGACTGGTCCGAACCCTTGACTGGTCCGAACCCTTGACTGGTCCGAACCCTGGACTGGTTTCAAACGGTTTCGTTGTGCACTACCTAGCAGGTTATTAAGAGAATATTCAAGAGGTTGCTAGTAGAATTGCAGTAAATCAACTATTCAAATCATTATGAAGCTGTGTGTAGTCTGTGGTCAGTCAAACAAACGGGCTTCCACATGCATAAATTGTCATTTTTGTGGAAATTGGTGTCACGCCCCTTGTGCAGATATCCAAGAACTAGCTACAAGCAGTATTAAAACAGGGAAGTGTTTTTGGGTATGCCCAAATGAGATAAATCTGTGGACTAAAATCACAAGGGTATTAAAAGAGGTCAACATCAAAGCTGCTTTCATAGAAAACCTGGAAGCTTTCTGCAACAGATGGGAACATAAAAAGTCTGGGCTGAATGGTACTGCCCTTGATACTGGCCATGTAGTCAAAAACTGTAAGGCTGGAGATGATGTCCTGGTAGTCAGTAAATGGGGGGCTGATAGTGCTGTCCTGGGAGACAGTAATGGTGAAGCTGGAGGTGCTGTCCTGGGAGACAGTAATGGTGAAGCTGGAGGTGCTGTCCTGGGAGACAGTAATGGTGAAGCTGGAGATGCTGTCCTGGGAGATAGTAATGGTGAAGCTGGAGGTGCTGTCCTGGGAGACAGTAATGGTGAAGCTGGAGGTGCTGTCCTGGGAGACAGTAATGGTGAAGCTGGAGGTGCTGTCCTGGGAGACAGTAATGGGGAAGCTGGAGATGCTGTCCTGGGAGACAGTAATGGTGAAGCTGGAGATTTTGTCCAGGTAGTTTGGAATTATACACAGGAAGGAATACATATAAATGACCTCATAGGGGACAGGTGCCATAGTAGGGAAACAAGTGTAGTCAAAGATAAGATAAAACCAATATTGCAAACTAGAAATACCGCAGGAAATAGCAAACAAGAGGACTCCACTAGCAATAGTGAGGATATATTACCAAAAACAACTGGTGGGAGCTCCATTGTTGGTGGTCAGGAAACGAAGGACTGGAGACCACACAGGGTCCTGTCGTTGGGCTCTCTCGAGATCCTCAACAGAGAACGAATTGCCGACATTCACGAATGCTATATGCCTCGACAGGGCATCAGCTACAACATTTTGCTTACCTGGGACATAGCGAATTTCAGGGTTGTAGTCATTGAACGTTAGCGACCAGCGAGCATGCTTTCCCGAGAGGTTCTTATTCGCAAAAAGAGCCAATAAGGGTAGATTATCTGTGTAAATCTTGATATCCCGGAAATGACTCAAGGCCCACACAATGGCTAAAGCTTCTAGCTCTGTCACTGAATAATTGACTTCCGCTTTAATAAGAACACGGCTAGCGTAGGCAATAGGCTGTTGCTTACCATTAGATTCCTGTGACAAGACTGCACCGATGCCAACTTTGCTGGCATCAGTCGTCAAGGTAAATGCCTTGGTGAAATCAGGGAATCTAAGGGTTGGGGCTGATGTTAACTTGTTCTTAAGAATGACAAAAGCTCGTTCCTGATCACACATCCACTCAAAAGGGGCATCCTTCTTGAGTAAGCGTGTCAGGGGTGCAGCAATGGTGGAGAAACCTGCGATAAAGGTGCGGTAGAAACCCGCCAGGCCTATGAAGGACCGGACTGCATCCGCCGTCATGGGTCTGGGGAATTTCTGCACTGCCGAGATTTTAGACTCGTCCATCTTTATGCCATTCTGAGTCACTACGTGACCCAGAAATTTTATTTCCTTCCGGAGGAAATGACATTTGGCGAGCTTTACCTTAAGGTTTGCCTGAGCTAACCTGTCCAATACCCTGTCAAGTTTCTCGAGATGTGTCGGGACATCTTGCGACATGACTATGAGATCATCTAGGTAGACCATGAGCGTGCCACCTTGGAGGGTACGGAAAATTGTCGTCATCAAACGACTAAATGTGATTGGGCTTCCGCACAAGCCGAAAGGCATCCTCCTGAACTGGTAATGACCAGTTGGCGTAGAGAAAGCTTCAACTCTTTGCTCTCGTCATCGAGGGGGATCTGCCAGAACCCTTGAAGAAGATCAAGAGTTGAAAAGACCTTATTATCACTGATGTTCTGCAACAGGTCGTTCAGAACTGGCAACGGGAAGCGGTCTGGGATGGTACATGCATTCAGTTTCCTGTAATCGATAACAGGGCGCCAGGTTCCGTCTTTCTTGGGAACCAGAATAAGGGGAGCATTCCACGGGGAAGTGGACTCCTCAATAACTCCATCACGGAGCATCCGTGTAATGAGTTCTTCGGCGAAGACTCTTTGCGCATGTGGCAGGCGATACGCAGGTACATAAATGGGTTTAGTACCTTTGTCAAGTGGAATACGGTGAGAGATCAGTGGGGTCAAACCCATCGACTCACCATCTAGTGCAACTGCAGAACGTGCACGATTGAGAACCTGGAGAAGTTTTGGGACCTCTTCAGGATAGTCTGTCAAAGCTAGATCACCTTCCTGCACTGGTCGGGTGTTGGAAGAGTCAGCAGCAGACTCGCCTGGGAGAACTGCACTCACGAGGAAGTCAGCTGGGGCTTCACCCTCCACTCTCACCGGGAGAGGGAATCTGACAAGGTCGACAGTTAGTTTAATATGTTTATTATGCACCCCATACCCATTCTGTGGGCGGTAGTCAAAAGATTACAGAGGTACATAATTGGTCCAGGGACTGGACTCCAAAGTTTTGATAGCTGAGCAAGTTACAGAGATAATGAATTCACAATTTACAAAGGTAATGAACTCACAAATTACAAAGGTAATGAACTCCGGGTAGGTCTAGTCAAAATCATGACAAGTTACAAAGGTATTTACAGATTACACAGGTACGTAATGGATCCAGGGACTGGGCCCCAAAGTTTGGATGGCTGAACTAGGTACAAGGTAATGAATTCACAAGTTACAAAGGTAATGAATATTGTAAGAATGGTTACTTACGTTTATACATGGCTACAATCATGAACAAATTATAGTGTAATGAGCAATTCACACTTCCACACCCGGTCACAACTGTAATGAGTTATTGGTGCAAATATTGACTGTTGAGTCACACATACACAAAACACACACACACACACACACACACACACACACACACACACACACACACACACACACATACAAATTCACACACACACACACACACATAAAACACACACACACACACACACACACACACACACATATACACAAACTCATACACACACACGCACACACACTCATACCGGTGAAGAGCAACCGGTGAAGAGGCGGGGCCAGGAGCTAAGACTTGCCCCCTGCAACCACAAATAGGTGAGTACAAATAGGTGAGTACACACACACCCACTCATACACACACACACACTCATAACACACACACACACACACACACACACACACTTGCAAATACAACAGGCCTAGTGTCTAATCGACATGTGCCTAGGACAAAATGGTAACTAACACGCACACACAAACACACACACAAACACACACACACACACACACACACACACAAGCACTAGACAAGCACCTAAAGTCAGTTCCTGATCAGCCGGGCTGTGGCTCGTACGTTGGTTTGCGTGCAGCCAGCAGCAACAGCCCGGTTGATCAGGCTCTGATCCACCAGGAGGCCTGGTCACAGACCGGGCCGCGGGGGCGTTGACCCCCGGAACTCTCTCCAGGTAAACACACAGGAGCTTGGACTCGACCCCTGCAATCTCAACTAGGTGAATGCACACACACACACACACACACACACACACACACACACACACACACACACACACACACACACACACACACACACATGCACACAGAGTGGTGGAGCACCTGGAACGGAACAGGAGTATAAATGCCAACCAGCACGGATTCACGGAAGGCAAATCCTGTGTCACAAACCTTCTGGAGTTTTATGATAAAATAACAGAAGTAAGACACGAGAGTGAGGGGTGGGTTGATTGCATCTCTTGGACTGCAAGAAGGCCTTTGACACAGTTCCTCACAAGAGATTAGTGCAGAAGCTAGAGCATCAGGCGCATATAACAGGAAGGGCACTGCAATGGATCAGAGAATACCTGACAGGGAGGCAACAACGAGTCATGGTACGTAATGATTATCACAGTGGGCACCTGTGACGAGCGGGGTCCCACAGGGGTCGGTCCTAGGACCAGTGCTATTTTTGGTATATGTGAACGACATGACGGAAGGGTTAGACTCAGAAGTGTCCCTGTTTGCAGATGATGTGAAGTTAATGAGGAGAATTAAATCTGATGAGGACCAGGCAGGACTTCAAAGAGACCCGACAGACTGGACACCTGGTCCCGCAAATGGCTTCTCGAATTTAATCCTGCCAAATGCAAAGTCATGAAGATAGGGAAGGGCACAGAAGACCACAGACAGAGTATAGGCTAGGTGGCCAAAGACTGCAAACCTCACTCAAGGAGAAAGATCTTGGGGTGAGTATAACACCCAGCATGTCTCCGGAAGCACACATCAATCAGATAACTGCTGCAGCATATGGGCGCCTGGCAAACCTGAGAACAGCATTCCGATACCTTAGTAAGGAATCAGTCAAGACACTGTACACCGTGTATGTCAGGCCCATACTGGAGTATGCAGCACCTGTTTGGAACCCGCACTTGATAAAGCACGTCAAGAAACTAGAGAAAGTACAAAGGTTTGCGACAAGGTTAGTTCCAGAGCTAAGGGGAATGTCCTATGAAGAAAGATTAAGGGAAATCGGCCTGACGACACTGGAGGACAGGAGGGTCAGGGGAGACATGATAACGACATATAAAATACTGCGTGGAATAGACAAGGTGGACAAAGACAGGATGTTCCAGGGAGGGGACACAGAAACAAGAGGCCACAATTGGAAGTTGAAGACACAAATGAGTCAGAGAGATAGTAGGAAGTATTTCTTCAGTCATAGAGTTGTAAGGCAGTTTACCTGGAGTTTACCTGGAGAGAGTTTCGGGGGTCAACGCCCCCGCGGCCCGGTCTGTGACCAGGCCTAGTGGAATAGCCTAGAAAATGACGTAGTGGAGGCAGGAACCATACACAGTTTTAAGACGAGGTTTGATTAAGCTCATGGAGCGGGGAGAGAGAGGGCCTAGTAGCAACCGGTGAAGAGGCGGGGCCAGGAGCTAGGACTCGACCCCTGCAACCACAAATAGGTGAGTACAAATAGGTGAGTACATGTGGTAATGCTTTATTTACAGCTAGCAAAGTCAGGGTATTTCTCCAGAATGGTCTGCAATATACCACTGTGGATAAAATACTTTGCCATTTCTTGAACATTTCTGAGTGAGTTGTTTCTAAATTCATTAATTTGATCACACTCCAGTACATAATGACGCAAGGTGTGACAATAGTCCATCTGGCAAAGTTTACATTTCGTTTGGTCTACATCTGGTGGTAGTGATTTAACCTGCCAAAGATACTTGTAACCCAGCCGGAGCTGGGCAGTAGTGACATCCAAGAGTTTGCTTATTTTGTTGGATGCACCATAGACATGTGGCTCCTCCTGCATGATAGAGTGATGATAGATGGACTCACTGGTGTCAATCTCCCTGAGCCTTAAGTCCATAAAATTCAGTTGAAGTTCTTTTCGTATTATTGTTCTCAAACTACTACCTGACAAGCCAAGATTGTAATCTACTCCCTCTTTGAAAGCATACAGCTTAGCCAATTTATCAGTTCTATCATGCATCTGAAGACCAATGTGAGATGGAATCCACAGCATGTGCACTCTGACTCCACTGTCCACAATCCTACCATACCTGTGTCTGGCTTCTGACACAAGCATGCCACAATTTATGCTTAATGAGTTGAGAGCATTTATGGATGACAGAGAATCAGTTACAATTAAACTGTCAATCTTTGATACATAGATGCATTTCAGGGCAAGGAGTATGGCAAACAGTTCTGTCTGAAGGGTAGAGGCCCAATTATTGATACGTGCTCCAATTTCTTTAAGAGAGCCATCACTCTGTACGACAACATCAGCACTACCAGCTGCACCAGTGGATTGGTGAACAGAACCATCAGCGTAAATAATTTGCTAGAGTGTGTGCTGTGTGACTAAGTTATCAATACAGCTTAAGGCCTCATGTTTGGCTTCAAGGCGAAGTTTTGGTTGTGATTTAAGAAGTAGTTTGGGGGGAAATGGAGGAATGGTAGTTTGGAATGGGGTAATATTCCATGGAGCGGAGAAGTGCCGCTGTTGCCTTACTTGACATAGATCATGTATCTGATTCATGCGGAGGTCGGTTCCAGTTTTTTCGACCCATCTGGAGGAGTGTTCACCAGTGCTGAGGAAAGTTTGGAGGGCTTCTGTGCAGGGGTTTGAATGAGCTTGCCTGAGCATATTAACCCCAATTAGGATATTTCTTTCAGTAACACGATCTCTGATGCTTGGAATATCAAGTTTTTTTGCATATTTAAAATTTTGGCAGTACGAGGGCATCCTAAAATGATCCTCATTGCTTCGTTCTGCAGTTTTTCCCGCCCTCCAAGCTTCCAGTCAGACACAAGAGCAAATAGTGGTGCAGCATAATCAACCAATCATCTAATATAAGCAAGATACATCATTTTCACAATTTTAACATTAGCACCATACCTGGGGTGAAACCCAGCCACAACTCTAAGTGCTCTTAGTCTTTCTTTGTATTGGCGACAAAGTCTTGTTACAACAGGTCCAAGTAGTGGAACCTCAAAGCCTAGATACCTGTATCTGCTTACATATTCTAGAAGAGACCCATCCTGCAACTGGATCTGACGAACTATGCCTCTCTGTCGAGGAGGACGCCTATTGAGTATGTTTTATCAGTAGAGATTATCAACCCCAGGTCCTGACACGAGGCTAGTACATGATTAAGAATGTTTTGGGTATTGGAGAATCCGGTAGTGTGAATCATTATATCATCAGCAAAACTAATCACATAATGATGGGGCTGACTAGGCATAGCATTAAGTAATGCATTGAAGCCAAACATGAGGCCTTAAGCTGTATTGATAACTTAGTCACACAGCACACACTCTAGCAAATTATTTACGCTGATGGTTCTGTTCACCAATCCACTGGTGCAGCTGGTAGTGCTGCTGTTGTCGTACAGAGTGATGGCTCTCTTAAAGAAATTGGAGCACGTATCAATAATTGGACCTCTACCCTTCAGACAGAACTGTTTGCCATACTCCTTGCCCTGAAATGCATCTATGTATCAAAGATTGACAGTTTAATTGTAACTGATTCTCTGTCATCCATAAATGCTCTCAACTCATTAAGCATAAATTGTGGCATGCTTGTGTCAGAAGCCAGACACAGGTATGGTAGGATTGTGGACAGTGGAGTCAGAGTGCACATGCTGTGGATTCCATCTCACATTGGTCTTCAGATGCATGATAGAACTGAGGTAATCAGTCCCTCAACCTTGAGTCGATGTGGTCAGTCCATCAATCTTGAATAGAATACGGCATACGTGCTGAGAAGGAGCTTATAAACCGTTGGCAGGAGAGGTGCAGCAGTCATAGGTCGTGTAACATTTGTTCAATGTTGAAGTAGGTCGTGCCCAAGAATTAGGCAAGCGAAGAATTCCCAAGTATTAAGATCCCAAGAAGTTGCAGTGTCTGACAGGTTTGTAGATGAATGGTTCAGAGAACCGACATGTTGATTAATTAGACACATGTGCAACTCTTGGGTATCTTTATTGAGGAAACGTTTCGCCACACAGTGGCTTCATCAGTCCATACAAAGGAGAATCTTGAAGAACAGGAGGAGAATGAGGTAATCAGTCCCTCAACCTTGAGTCGATGTGGTCAGTCATCAATCTTGAATAGAATACGGCATACGTGCTGAGAAGGAGCTTATAAAACCGTTGGCAGGAGAGGTGCAGCAGTCATAGGTCGTGTAACATTTGTTCAATGTTGAAGTAGGTCGTGCCCAAGAATTAGGCAAGCGAAGAATTCCCAAGTATTAAGATCCAAGAAGTTGTAGTGTCTGACAGGTTTGTAGATGAATGGTTCAGAGAACCGACATGTTGATTAATTAGACACATGTGCAACTCTTGGGTATCTTTATTGAGGAAAACGTTTCGCCACACAGTGGCTTCATCAGTCCATACAAAGGAGAATCTTGAAGAACAGGAGGAGAATGAGGTAATCAGTCCCTCAACCTTGAGTCGATGTGGTCAGTCCATCAATCTTGAATAGAATACGGCATACGTGCTGAGAAGGAGCTTATAAACCGTTGGCAGGAGAGGTGCAGCAGTCATAGGTCGTGTAACATTTGTTCAATGTTGAAGTAGGTCGTGCCCAAGAATTAGGCAAGCGAAGAATTCCCAAGTATTAAGATCCCAAGAAGTTGCAGTGTCTGACAGGTTTGTAGATGAATGGTTCAGAGAACCGACATGTTGATTAATTAGACACATGTGCAACTCTTGGGTATCTTTATTGAGGAAACGTTTCGCCACACAGTGGCTTCATTTGTTCAATGTTCAATGTTACACGACCTATGACTGCTGCACCTCTCCTGCCAACGGTTTATAAGCTCCTTCTCAGCACGTATGCCGTATTCTATTCAAGATTGATGGACTGACCACATCGACTCAAGGTTGAGGGACTGATTACCTCATTCTCCTCCTGTTCTTCAAGATTCTCCTTTGTATGGACTGATGAAGCCACTGTGTGGCGAAACGTTTCCTCAATAAAGATACCCAAGAGTTGCACATATGTCTAATTAATCAACATGTCGGTTCTCTGAACCATTCATCTACAAACCTGTCAGACACTGCAACTTCTTGGGATCTTAATACTTGGGAATTCTTCGCTTGCCTAATTCTTGGGCACGACCTACTTCAACATGAACAAATGTTACACGACCTATGACTGCTGCACCTCTCCTGCAACGGTTTATAAGCTCCTTCTCAGCACGTATGCCGTATTCTATTCAGATTGATGGACTGACCACATCGACTCAAGGTTGAGGGACTGATTACCTCATTCTCCTCCTGTTCTTCAAGATTCTCCTTTGTATGGACTGATGAAGCCACTGTGTGGCGAAACGTTTCCTCAATAAAGATACCCAAGAGTTGCACATGTGTCTAATTAATCAACATGTCGGTTCTCTGAACCATTCATCTACAAACCTGTCAGACACTGCAACTTCTTGGGATCTTAATACTTGGGAATTCTTCGCTTGCCTAATTCTTGGGCACGACCTACTTCAACATTGAACAAATGTTACACGACCTATGACTGCTGCACCTCTCCTGCCAACGGTTTATAAGCTCCTTCTCAGCACGTATGCCGTATTCTATTCAAGATTGATGGACTGACCACATCGACTCAAGGTTGAGGGACTGATTACCTCATTCTCCTCCTGTTCTTCAAGATTCTCCTTTGTATGGACTGATGAAGCCACTGTGTGGCGAAACGTTTCCTCAATAAAGATACCCAAGAGTTGCACATGTGTCTAATTAATCAACATGTAGGTTCTCTGAACCATTCATCTACAAACCTGTCAGACACTGCAACTTCTTGGGATCTTAATACTTGGGAATTCTTCGCTTGCCTAATTCTTGGGCACGACCTACTTCAACATTGAACAAATGTTACACGACCTATGACTGCTGCACCTCTCCTGCCAACGGTTTATAAGCTCCTTCTCAGCACGTATGCCGTATTCTATTCAAGATTGATGGACTGACCACATCGACTCAAGGTTGAGGGACTGATTACCTCATTCTCCTCCTGTTCTTCAAGATTCTCCTTTGTATGGACTGATGAAGCCACTGTGTGGCGAAACGTTTCCTCAATAAAGATACCCAAGAGTTGCACATGTGTCTAATTAATCAACATGTCGGTTCTCTGAACCATTCATCTACAAACCTTATACTTGCTTTCACAGATTGTGACAATCTTGTTATTGGTACACTCTACACATCTTTCCTTGTGTTGTTCAATTTGTTGTTTCAGAGAAATTGTTGTGTTTCCAGTACTTTTATGTGCGACATCAGGTTGTATACCACAGGAGCAAGACTTGGAACATCTGGAGACGTGAAGTCCCGGTCAGCTGAGCTCGTTGGCTGACTGTCAGCTGACTCAGCTAGGCTGGTATTGACAGCCGACGTGATGGGGGTCTGTTGACGTGCTCCCCAGGTGAGGTGCTCAACCCCATTGTCTGAGGGCAGGCATGAGCCAGTAATCAGACTCGAGGTACCTGGTAGTCCTGGGGGGTCATAATGAGGGGTACAGGGTGAAATGCGGTTGGCTGCGATGCGATCAGCCCTCACACTGCAGTCAGTATGAGCTGCTGTGACTCCTGAGGTCTTACAATTGATACATTGTTTAGCAACAGTCTGTTGCTGTTTGATCATATCATAACACCATTCAGAAGGATGAGCATTGGCACACACTGCACACCAGTGTGACTTAGATGGGCATTTCCTGGCAATGTGGCCCCAGCGTTGACACTTATAACATCGACGTTGAGGTCTGTACAATGCAATGTAATAGCGTCTGTTGAGGGCTGCGTGGGAGTGAATATAGCGTGGCAGAGTCCCCTGGCCAGTCCACTCAGCTAATATCAGACCGTTGGAAAGTCGACGAGGGCTTGCAACTTGCTCTGACATCAGATATTGAGGATTCAAGTGCTTGTTGACGTTATAGATGACAATAAGCACTTTATGTGCCCTTGGTGGGGCTGCTCGGAGTTTGATGTTGGCATATTCGCGAGTGAGAAGTTTGTCTATAAATGCTGATTCATTAGGCACAAAGACGTAGTTATCCTCATCGTGGACAAACTTGATCGTTTTCTCTAGGTTGTCTGTACTAGCTTCGAAAAACCAGTTACACTTCGTCTCTTGATCAGTGTTGTTAGGGAAATCTAACCTGACAGCTTTGGGAGGGTGTGCGCCCACTGTATTGCTTTCAGCAAGCTTTCTCTGGAAGCCAAGGACTTGCAACTTACCACGTTGCACTGTGTGCAAGGATGGTTCAAGGGAGAGGCCCTTGACTCGGCACGTGTCGTTGTCAACCAGCACATGGTCTCCTTCAAAAGCTCTGTTCACGTACACCGTAACAGGAGTGAGCGAGTTAGCTGACAAAGTGACGTCATACTTTGTACAAGCAATAACTCTGCTCGCTGATGCCATGACACGAGTCAGACAGTCGCCTGCCGACAGGGATACTGCGGCTTGACAACTGCTGTCTACATCCTGCCATACGGTTTGTAAGCTGCTTGTCCGCCCATGTGCCGTATTCTATTCAAGATTGATGGACTGAACACATCGACTCAAGGTTGAGGGACTGATTACCTCATTCTCCTCGTGTTCTTCAAGTTTCTCCTACGTATTAACTGATGAAGCCACTGTGTGGCGAAACATTTATTCAATAAAGATACCCAAGAGTTGCACATGGGTCTAATTTATCAACATGTCGGTTCTCTGAACCATTCATCTACAAAACTGTCAGACACTGCAACTTCTTGGGATCTTAATACTTAGGGATTCTTCGCTTGCCTAATTCTTGGGCACGACCTACTTCCACATTGAACAAATGTGACACCACCTATGACTGCTGCACCTCTCCTGCCATCCGGTTTGTAAGCTGCTTGTCCGCCCATGTGCCGTATTCTATTCAAGATTGATGGACTGAACACATCGACTCAAGGTTGAGGGACTGATTACCTCATTCTCCTCCTGTTCTTCAAGTTTCTCCTACGTATGGACTGATGAAGCCACTGTGTGGCGAAACGTTTCCTCAGTGGTGACGTGTACTTAGCTCAGTGGTGACGTGTACTTAGCTCAGTGGTGACGTGTACTTAGCTCTGTGAAGACCTGTTTGTGTGCTCTCTGTGAAATCTGAACCAGGATGCCCTCTCTTGAGCAACTTTACCAGCAGCTGAGAGAAGAGCTCAGAGTTGCTAAGATGGAGATACGGCGATTAACGGAGGAGAATAAGAGGATTCGTAGTAATCCTCCTGTTGTGAGTCCCCAGGTTAAGAGGGGAGCTTGGTCAGTGGCCGGGCAACATGGAACCAAGCTGAAGATCAAGAAAACGGTTGGAGAGGCAGAAACAACGAGAAACCAGAAGACTACCGTGGAAACTTCCAACCCATCCTCGGTGCTACCCGACGAATGTGAGTGTTCTACTGGGAATGCCACAACGAGCACCAAAGAAGCATTGGCAGACGTGAGTGAGACATCCCTAGAAACCCCAACGAAGACCATCGAGAACGTCTTGACGAATTCTACAAGTGGTGTAATGCTACCTGGCAAATGTGAGTCGACTACTCGGAGCATCACGACGGACGACGCCAAGGAAGGTAAAAACATTGTTGTTGTTGAGGATAGCCAGATTAGGTACATGGATAGGACATTCTTCTTGAAGGACAGGAGTAGGAGGCAGAGAATGTGTTTTCCAGGGGCTGGGATGAAGGATATTGTTAGCCGTCTGGATGACATCATGAGAAGTAATGGGAGCAATCCTATTATCTGTCTCAGTGCTGGAGGCAACGATGTTGGCAGACGTAGGAGTGAGGACCTGATTAGCAGGTATAGGTCAGCAATAGAGATAATTAGGAGGAAGGGTGGGAAACCTGTCATATGTGGCATTTTGCCAAGGAGAGGAGTTGGAAATGAATGGTTGTCCAGAGCAATTGGTGTCAATTGCTGGCTGGACAAATACTGTAAGGAAAATGCGGTAACATTCATTGACAACTGGGACCTCTTCTATGGCAGAAATGACATGTATGCCAAGGATGGGGTTCACTTATCTAGGTGTGGGGTAGGAGCACTGGCCAACGCAGTGGAGGGAGCTGTTAGGTTTTTAAACTAGGAATAGTTAGTGGTATGGGTTTTGGCGGGAAAACTGTGAAGTCGCAGGGGTAGTAATATGAGTACTAGGAGAACTAGTAATAGGCAAAATGAGGTGGATATTGGAAAGCCAGTGGCACTAATTGACAAGGACAGTAATAGGTTTAGTGGAATAACAGAAAGGAGCAGGAAGGGTAAAGAGAGAGGAGGGTCTTTAAGTATTTATTACACAAATAGTCGCAGTGCTAGGAATAAGATGGACGAGTTGAGACTAGTTGCTAGTGCAGGTAACATAGATGTATTTGCCATTACTGAGACGTGGTTTAATTCAAAAAGTCGGGACATGCCTGCAGAATGTCACATTGAGGGTATTAAATTGTTCCAAGTAGATAGAAGTATCGGGAAGGGGGGTGGGGTGGCATTGTATGTCCGAGATCGCTTGAACTGTTGCATAAAAACGGGTATTAAGTCTGAAGTAACACATACAGAGTCTGTTTGGATAGAATTTTCAGAGGGGCATGAAAAATTAACTTTAGGTGTGATATACCGTCCCCCAAATTTAGATAGGGACCAGGGGAGACTACTATGGGAGGAAATTGTTAGGGCCACAAAGCACAATAAGGTAGTAATTCGAGGAGACTTTAACTTTAGTCATATTGATTGGAATTTCTTGACTGGGAATTTAGAATCATACGATTTCTTAGAAGTAGTTCAGGATTGTTTTTTGAAGCAGTTTGTGACAGAACCTACAAGGGGTAATAACCTGCTTGAATTAGTTCTGGCAAACAATGAATCCCTTGTTAATAATTTGGAAGTTTCAGAGGAACTGGGTGCTAGTGACCACAAATCAATTACATATGGAATTGAATGGAAGTATGATAGTAGGGATAACTCAGTAACAGTCCCAGATTTTCGCTTAGCAGATTAAGATGGGCTTAGAGAACACTTATCATCTGTTGACTGGGGTAACGAAGAGAGCTATCAATATGACAGTTTTCTGAACACAATACATGCTGCTCAAAGAACGTTTATCCCTTATAAAGAAATTAGTCAAATAGAAATGACCCAAAGTGGATGATTGGGGTAACGAAGAGAGCTATCAATATGACAGTTTTCTGAACACAATACATGCTGCTCAAAGAACGTTTATCCCTTATAAAGAAATTAGATCAAATAGAAATGACCCAAAGTGGATGAATAATAGGCTGAAATATCTACTAGGGCATAAGAAAGGAATTTATAGGCGTATCAAAAGAGGCGAGGGTCATCTTATGAATCAGTATATTGACATTAAGAGGGACATTAAAAAGGGGATAAGAAAAGCTAAAAGGGACTATGAAATTAAAGTTGCTAGGGATTCTAAAACTAACCCAAAAAGTTTTTTCCAGGTATATAAAACAAAAGTCAGAGATAAGATAGGTTATCTTAAAAATAACTATGGGCATCTTTTTTTTGTAGATGAATGGTTCAGAGAACCGACATGTTGATAAATTAGACACATGTGCAACTCTTGGGTATCTTTATTGAGGAAACGTTTCGCCACACAGTGGCTTCATCAGTCCATACGTAGGAGAAACTTGAAGAACAGGAGGAGATTGAGGTAATCAGTCCCTCACCCTTGAGTCGATGTGTTCAGTCCATCAATCTTGAATAGAATACAGCATATAAGCGGAGAAGCAGCTTATAAACCGTTTGGCAGGAGAGGTGCAGCAGTCATAGGTCGTGTCACATTTGTTCAATGTGGAAGTAGGTCGTGCCCAAGAATTAGGCAAGCAAAGAATTCTTAAGCATTAAGATCCCAAGATGTTGCAGTGTCTGATGAAGCCACTGTGTGGCGAAACGTTTCCTCAATAAAGATACCCAAGAGTTGCATATGTGTCTAATTTATCAACATGTCGGTTCTCTGAACCATTCATCTACAAATCTGTCAGACACTGCAACATCTTGGGATCTTAATGCTTAAGAATTCTTCGCTTGCCTAATTCTTGGCACAACCTACTTCCACATTGAACAAATGTGACCACCTAGACTGCGACCTCT
>NC_069404.1:28836484-28937345 GCF_026875155.1 Cherax quadricarinatus
ACGGATCACCTATCACAAAGCTAACAGGGGGAAAAATTCTTAGGAATCCACCTTGATAATAGACTCAAATTTCATACACATATACAACAAATTTCTAAAAAAATTTCCAAGACTGTAGGCATACTATCGAAGATACGGTACTATGCTCCACAGTCAGCCCTCCTGGCCCTATATCACTCACTTATTTACCCCTATCTCACCTATGGAATTTGTGCATGGGGCTCAACAACAATTAACCATCTCAGACCACTAATTACCCAACAAAAGGCTGCAGTTAGAATGATAACAAATTCTCACTACAGGCAGCACACTCCTCCAATATTCAATACACTAAACCTACTCACCATACAAAACATCCATACTTATTACTGCACCTATTACATACATACAACATGAATGGTTCAGAGAACCGACATGTCGGTTCTCTGAACCATTCATCTACAAACCTGTCAGACACTGCAACTTCTTGGGATCTTAATACTTGGGAATTCTTCGCTTGCCTAATTCTTTGGCACTACCTACTTCCACATTGAACAAATGTGACACTACCTATGACTGCTGCACCTCTCCTGCCATACGGTTTATAAGCTGCTTCTCCGCTCATTTGCCGTATTCTACTCAAGATTGATGGACTGAACACATCGACTCAAGGTTGAGGGACTGATTACCTCATTCTCCTCCTGTTCTTCAAGTTTCTCCTATGTATGGACTGATGAAGCCACTGTGTGGCGAAACGTTTCCTCAATAAAGATACCCAAGAGTTGCACATGTGTCTAATTTATCATACATAGAACACTTAACTCTGATATTAACCCTCCCCTCAAACATCTCCTTGCCAACCTCAACAGAACACATGACCATAACACAAGGCACAGATCACTCTCTGATGTTCCTCGTGTCCATCTCACACTATGCAAAAACTCAATGCACATAAAAGGCCCTAAAATATGGAATTCATTACCTGTAAATATAAAAGAAACACTACCTGTTTATAAATTCAAGTCTCTTCTCAAAGATCACTTACTCACCCAAAACCAAATAAATACTGAATAACTCAACCTTATAAATTGTATATCTTAAATGTTTCTCACAATTATATCACATAAATGTTAAACCTAAAACCCAATCTAACTTTACTATTTTTTTAAATAAACTACCTAACAGAATTCTCCATACGACTGAATGTACAATAATGCATGCAACCATATGACCTGTCTTTGTAATACTCACTTGTACTTTATAGTAATCTGTTTACATTAATGTTTTATCACTGATTTCATCATTGCTTAGTTAATCTTAAGTTAATTTTAAGCCAGCCCGTAATGCTATGCATAGTATAAGTGGCTTTGGCATGCTGCTCTTATCTGTATTTTTTTTGTTGTACCTCTGTATGTGTGCTCAAATTGTAATAAATAAATAAATAAATAAATAAATGGAGAGGGAGCATTGACATGGGGGTCGTCCCACAGTTACTAAAAACAACAGACATAGCCCCACTCCACAAAGGGGGCAGTAAAGCAACAGCAAAGAACTACAGACCAATAGCACTAACATCCCATATCATAAAAATCTTTGAAAGGGTCCTAAGAAGCAAGATCACCACCCATCTAGAAACCCATCAGTTACACAACCCAGGGCAACATGGGTTTAGAACAGGTCGCTCCTGTCTGTCTCAACTATTGGATCACTTCGACAAGGTCCTAAATGCACTAGAAGACAAAAGAATGCAGATGTAATATATACAGACTTTGCAAAAGCCTTCGACAAGTGTGACCATGGCGTAATAGCGCACAAAATGCGTGCTAAAGGAATAACAGGAAAAGTCGGTCGATGGATCTATAATTTCCTCACTAACAGAACACAGAGAGTAGTCGTCAACAGAGTAAAGTCCGAGGCAGCTACGGTGAAAAGCTCTGTTCCACAAGGCACAGTACTCGCTCCCATCTTGTTCCTCATCCTCATATCCGACATAGACAAGGATGTCAGCCACAGCACCGTGTCTTCCTTTGCAGATGACACCCGAATCTGCATGACAGTGTCTTCTATTGCAGACACTGCAAAGCTCCAGGCGGATATCAACCAAATCTTTCAGTGGGCTGCAGAAAACAATATGAAGTTTAACGATGAGAAATTTCAATTACTCAGATATGGTAAACATGAGGAAATTAAATCTTCATCAGAGTACAAAACAAATTCTGGCCACAAAATAGAGCGAAACACCAACGTCAAAGACCTGGGAGTGATCATGTCGCAGGATCTCACCTTCAAGGACCATAACATTGTATCAATCGCATCTGCTAGAAAAATGACAGGATGGATAATGAGAACCTTCAAAACTAGGGAGGCCAAGCCCATGATGACACTCTTCAGGTCACTTGTTCTATCTAGGCTGGAATATTGCTGCACACTAACAGCACCTTTCAAGGCAGGTGAAATTGCCGACCTAGAAAATGTACAGAGAACTTTCACGGCGCACATAACGTAGATAAAACACCTCAATTATTGGGAGCGCTTGAGGTTTCTAAACCTGTATTCCCTGGAACGCAGGAGGGAGAGATACATGATTATATACACCTGGAAAATCCTAGAGGGACTAGTACCGAACTTGCACACGAAAATCACTCACTACGAAAGCAAAAGACTTGGCAGACGATGCACCATCCCCCCAATGAAAAGCAGGGGTGTCACTAGCACGTTAAGGGACCATACAATAAGTGTCAGGGGCCCGAGACTGTTCAACTGCCTCCCAGCACACATAAGGGGGATTACCAACAGACCCCTGGCAGTCTTCAAGCTGGCACTGGACAAGCACCTAAAGTCAGTTCCAGATCAGCCGGGCTGTGGCTCGTACGTTGGTTTGCGTGCAGCCAGCAGCAACAGCCTGGTTGATCAGGCTCTGATCCACCAGGAGGCCTGGTCACAGACCGGGCCACGGGGGCGTTGACCCCCGGAACTCTCTCCAGGTAACTCCAGGTTCCCCCTCATTCCCCACATTATGCAAACATAATCTACCATAATGTACCCCACAGCCCTAATAATACTTTCATCCATACCCCCCACATCAAGACTCAATGCCCGCAGAACAGAAAAGTATTGACCACTTATCCTATGCAACACCCTGCTCAACCAACCCCTGATGCTCCCCAACCCCTCACAAAAATACACTACATGGAATGAACATCAAAATGGTATACAATACCGACAGGTTGTTTTTTTTTAAAAAAAAATTTTTTTTTTTTTTTTTTTTAAAAAAAATTTTTTTTAAAAAAAAAAAGGCCCTTTGGGGGGAAAAAAAAAAAAAAAATTTTTTTTTTTTTTTTTTTTTAAAATTTTTCGGAAAAAAAATGGTTAAAAAAAAAAACCCCCCCAAAAAAAGGGGAAAAATTTTTTTTTTTTTTTTTTTCCCCAAAAAAATTTTTTTTTTTTGGGAAAAACCCCCGGGTAAAAAAAACCCCGGGAAAAAAATTTTTTTGGGGGGGGTTTTTTTTTAAAACCCGGGTTTTTTAAAAAAATTTTTTTTTTAAAATTTTTTTTTTTTTTTAAAAAAAAACAAAAAAAAAAACCTTTGGGGGAAAATTTAAAAAAAATTTTTTTTTTTTTTTTTTTAAAAAAAACCCCCCCCAATTTTTTTTTTTTTAAAAAAAACCCCCAAAAAAAGGGGGTTTTAAAAAAAAAAAGGGCCAAACTTTGGGGTTTTGGGTTTTTTTTTTTTTCCCCAAAAACCCCGGGGTTTTTAATTTTTTTTTTTTAAACCCCCAAACCCGGGAAAAAAAATTTTAAAAAAAAAGGGGGGAAAAAATTTTTTAAAATTTTAAATTTGGGGGTTTTTTTAAAATTTTTTTTTTTTTCCCTTTTAAAAAAATTTTTTTCCCCCTTTCCCCGGGGGAAAAAATTTCCTTTTTTTTTTAAAAAAAAAAGGGAAAAATTTGGTTTTTGGGCCCCCGGGAAAAAAAATTTTTTTTTAAAAAAAAAATTTTTTAAAAATTTTTTTTTTTTTTTTGGGGGTTTTAAAAAAGGGCCCCTTTTAAAAAAACCCCGGGGAAAAAAAAAAAAAAAAACCCGGGGGAAATTTTTCGGTTTTTTTTTTCCCCCCTTTTTTTTTTTTTTTTTTTTCCCCCGGAAAAAAAAAAAAAAAACCCCGGCCCCCTTTTTGGGAAAAAAAAAAATTTTTTTTTCCTTACCAAAAATTTTAATTTAAAAATTTTAAAAAAATTTTTCCCAAAAAACCTTTGGTTTTTAAAAGGGGGAAAAAAAGGGAAATTTTTTTGGGGGGTTTTTTTTTTTTTTTTCCCCAAAAATTTTTGGGTTTTTTTGGTTTTTTTCCCCAAATTTTTGGGGTTTTTGGGGGGGGTTTTTGTACCAAAGTTTGGTTTAAATTTTTAAAGGTTGAATTTTTTTAAAACCCCGGTTTTTTTTTTTTTTTTTAAAAGGGGCCCCCCAAAAAAGGTTTGGGAAAAAAATTTTTTTAAAAATTTTTTTTTAAAAACCGGGGGGGGGGGTTTTTTTTTTTAAATGGTTTCCCCAAAAATTTTTTTGGTTTTTTAAAGTTTTTTTTTCCCCCCCCGGGTTTTTGGGCCCTTAAGGGAAAAAAACCCTTTTTTTTGGGTTAAAAGGAAAACCTTTTTTCCCCCTTTTTTTTTTTTTTAAAAAAAAACCCGAAAAAAAAAATTTTTTTAAAAATTTTTTCCCAAAAGGGGTTTTGTCTAACAAAAAAAATTTTTTTAAAAACCCCTTTTTTTTAAAATTTTTTGGTTTTTAAAACCCCCCAAAAAGGCCTTTTTTTTTCCCGGGGGTTTTTTTGGGGAAATTTTAAAAAATTTAAAAAAAGGGGAAAAATTTTTAAAAACCCCCGGGTTTTTAAAAAAAAATTTTTTTTTAAATTTTTTAAAAATTTTGGAACCAAAAATTTTTTTAAAATTTTTGTAAAAAGGGGGGTTTTTTTTTTTTTTGGGGTAAAAAACCCCCTTTTTTTAAAAAAAAAATTTTTGGGCCCCCCCAAAAAAACCCCAAAAAAAAACCCAATTTTTAAAAAACCGGGGGTTTAATTTTTAAAAAACCTTTTTTCTAGGGTTTTTTTTTTCCCCAGGCAACCCCTTTTTTTAAAAAAAAAAATTTTCCTTTTTTTTTGGGGGGGTTTTTCCCTTTTAAAAAATTTTTTTTAAAAACCCCCCCCAAAATTTTTGGGGGGAAAAAAAAAGGTTTTTTTTTTTAAAAAAAAAACCCCCCCAATTTTTTAAAAGGGGTTTTGGGGTTTTTCAAAGGGAAAAAAAAAAAAAAATTTTTTTTTTTAAAGTTTTTTAGAAAATTTTTCCCAAACTTTTGGAAAAAAATTTTTTTAAAAATTTTTTTAAAAAAAAGGGGTTTAAATTTTAATTTGAAATTTTTTAAAAATTTTTTTTTTGGGTTTTTTTTTTTAAAAAAAAATTTTAAAAAAAAGGGGCCCCCCCTTTTTTTTTGGGGAAAATTTTTAATTTTAAGGGAAAAAAAAAAAAATTTTTTTTGGGGTTTTTTTAAAAGGGGGGGGCCCCCCCCCCCAAAAAACCCCCTTTTTTTTTTTTGGGGGGGGGTTTTTGGAAAAAAAAAAAATTTTTTAAAAATTTTTTTTTTTTTTGGGGAAATTTTCCCAAAAAATTTTTCCGGAAAATTTTTGTAAAAAAAATTTTTTAAATTTGCAAAAAAAAAAGGGTTTACCCCCCCGGGGGGGAAAATTTTTCCTTTCCCCTTTTAAAAAAAATTTGGGAAAAAATTTTTTTAAAATTTTTTTAAATTTTTTAAAATTTTTTAAATTTTTAAAAATTTTTTAAAAAAAATTTTTTTTTTGGGGGTTTTTTTTTTAAAAAAAAATTTTTTCCCTTTTTTAAAAAAAAACCCCCGGGGTTTTTTGGGAAATTTTTCCTTTGGGGGGAAAACCCAAAAAACCCGGGAAGGTTTTTAAAAAACCCCAAAAACCCCCCTTTTTTGGGGGGGGAAAAAAAGGTTTTTCAAATTTTGGGGGTTTTTTTCCTTTTAAAAAACTTTTTTTTTTTTTTAAAGTTTTTAAAAATTAAAAATTTTTAAAAAACCCCCCCCCTTTCTTTTGGGTTTTTAAAAAATTTTTTTTTTTGGGGGGGGGAAAAAAAAAATTTTTTAAATTTTATTTTAAAAAAAAAAAAAAAGGGGGGGGGAAAAAAAAAAAATTTTTGTAAAATTTTTTTTAAAAATTTTTCCCTTTTCTTTGCCAAAAAAAAGGGGGAAAAAAATTTTGTTTAAAAACAAAAAAAATTTTTTGGCCCCCAAAAAAAGGAAGGGCCCCCGGGGGGGAAAAAAATTTTAAATTTTGAAATTTTTTAAAAAAAAAAATTTTTTTTCCCCCTTTTAATTTAAAAAAATTAAAAATTTTCCCCCCCAAAAAAGGGAAAAATTTTTTCCCCCAAAAAAAAACCCAAAATTTGAAAAAAAAAAAAAATTTTTTTTTTTTAAAAACCCCCCCAAAAAAATTTTTAAAAAAAACCCCCTTTAAAAAAGGGTTTTTTAAAGGGGAAAAAAAAAATTTTTTTTTAAAAAAATTTTCCCCCAAAAAGGTTTTTTCCATTTTTTTTAAAAAAAAAAAAAAAATTTTTTTAAAGGCCCCCAAAAAATTTTCCGGTTTTTTTTAAAAATTTTTTTTTTTGGGAAACCAAAAATTTTAAAAATTTTCCCCCCCCCCCCTTTTTTTTTTTAAAAACCCCTTTGGGGGGGGGGGGTTTTTTAAAAAATTGGTTTTTTTTTTAAAAAATTTTTTTTTAAAAACCCTTTTCAGAAAAAATTTTTCCCGGCCCCAAAAAGGGGGGGCCCCCAATTTTTTTTTGGGGGGTTTGGTTGCCTTTTAAAATTTGAAAAAAAAATTTTTTAAAATTTTTTTAAAAATTTCCCCCAAAAAAAACCCCCCCCTTTTCCCCCGGGGGTTTTTTTAAAATTCCCGTTTTTTATGTCTGACAAGATAAACACAAAAATGGTATACAATACCGACAGGTTTTTGGGGTAAGACACATATGCAACATTTTTAGCCCAACTTTATTCCAAAACTTTTTGCCACCAGTAGGCTTTTCTGCCCAAAGGTGTTTTCTTTTTCCCAAAAGATGCCATGGGGTTGCAGTGTTGACAAGATGAACTCAAAAATGGTATACAATACCGACAGGTTGTTAGGTAAACAAAATATGCAACAGTTAGACAACTTTTTTTTCCAAACGTTTCGCCTACACAGTAGGCTTTTTCCCTGCCAAAGGGGTTTTTTTCTGTACCCAAATCCATGTTTTGCAGGGGTTGACAAGATGAACATCAAAATGGTATACAATACCGAAGGTTTTTAAAGGTAAAGACACATAGCAACAGTTAAAACAACTTTATTTCCAAAAACGTTTCGCCTACACAGTAGGCTTACTTCTGTCCAAGGTTTTTTCCTGTACCAAGAGCCAGTTTTTGCAGTGTCGGGACAAGATGAACATAAAAATGGTAAACAAAGGAAAAAGGTTTTGTTAGGTAAGACACATATGCAACAGTTAAAACAACTTTTTTCCGAAACTTTTCGCCAAACCAGTAGGTTTTCTTCTGTCCAAGGTTTTTCTGTACCAAAGCCAGGGTTTGCAGTGTCTGACAAGATAACATAAAAAAGGGTATACAAAAACCGCAGGTTGTTGGGTTAAAAACCATATGCAAAGTTAGACAACTTTTTTTCCGAAACTTTTCGCCTACACAGTAGGCTTTTTTCTTTCCAAGGTTTTTTCCCTGACCAAGATCCCCATGTGTTGCAGTTTTCTGAAAAGATAAAACATCAAAATGGTATACAATACCGACAGGTTGTTAGGTAAGACACATATGCAACAGTTAGACAACTTTATTCCGAAACGTTTCGCCTACACAGTAGGCTTCTTCTGTCCAAGGTGTTTTCTGTACCAAGATGCCATGTGTTGCATTTTCCCGGGACAAGATGAACCAAAAATGGTATAAAAATTTCCGACAGGTTTTGGGTAAGTTAATATGCAACAGTTGGGACAATTTTATTCCAAAACGTTTCCCCTTTACCAGTAGGCTTTTTCTGCCCAAAGGTGTTTTCTGTCCCCAAGTCCCATGTGTTGCAGTGTCTGACAAGATGAACATCAAAATGGTATACAATACCGACAGGTTGTTAGGTAAGACACATATGCAACAGTTAGACAACTTTTTTCCCCCAAAAAACGGTTTCCCCGGCCTACAATGTAGGCTTCTTCTGTCCAAGGTGTTTTCTGTACCAAGATGCCATGTGTTGCAGTGTCTGACAAGATGAACATCAAAATGGTATACAATACCGACAGGTTGTTAGGTAAGACACATTTGAAAAACAGTTAGAAAAACTTTATTCCGAAACGTTTCGCCTACACATTTGGCCCTTCTTTGCCCAAAGGTGTTTTTTGTCCCCAAGATCCATGTGTTGCAGTGTCTGACAAGTTTAAACATAAAAAATGGTATACAATACCGACAGGTTTTAGGTAAAAACACATATGCAACATTAGCAACTTTTTTCCCCGAAACGTTTCGCCTACACAGAAAGGTTCTTCGCCCAAAGGGTGTTTTCGTCCCAAAGATGCCAGGTGTTGCAGTGCTACAAAAATGAACTAAAAATGGTATAAAATTCCCGACAGGTTTTTTAGGTAAGAAAAATATGCAACGTTAGAAAAACTTTTTTCCGAAACGTTTCCCCTTTCACAGTGGGCCCTTCTTCTGTCCAAGGTTTTTTTCTGTAACCAAAAAGCCATGTGTTGCAGTGTTGACAAGTTGAACTCAAAATGGTATACAATACCGACGGGTTTTGTTAGGAAAGACACATATGAAACATTTTAGAAACTTTTTTCCGAAACGTTTCGCCTACACAGTGGGCTTCTTTTTGCCCAAGGGGTTTTTTTCCTGTACCAAGATCCAGGGTTTTTGCAGTGTCTGACAAGTTTGAACATCAAAAGGGTATCAATCCCGCCCGGGTTTTAGGTAAGACCAAAATGCAACATTTTAGCAACTTTATTTTCCAAAACGTTTCGCCTACACAGTAGGCTTCTTCTGGGCCAAGGGGGTTTTCCCTTGACCCCCAAGATGCCATGTGTTGCAGTGTCTGAAAATGAAAAATAAAATTTGTAAAAAAACCGGACAAGGTTTTTGGGGGGGAAACTTTGGAAAAATTTTAAGCAACTTTTCCAAAGTTTCTTCCCAAACCAACCTTTTTTGCCCGGTTTTGTAAAACCATTTTGATTTTCCCTCGTTAACATCAAAATGGAAAAACCCCTTTTTTAAGAAAAACCCCTTGGGACAGAAGAAACCCTTTTTGGGGGAAAGTTTGGGTAATTTGGTTTTCTTTGCCAAGGGGGTTTTCTTAAAAAAAATTTCCTTTTGGTTTGATAAAAGTGAAATCGGGTAAATAAAACCACGGTTTTGGGAAAGGGAAAACACTTGGCAAAGAAGCCAACTTTACCGAAACGTTTGGGTAAATTTGGCTTTTTGCCAAGGTTTTTTCGGAAAAGATCCATTTTGATGTTCAAATTGAAAAAATCAAAATGGATCAACCCCAAAAACCATTTGGGAAGAAAACCCAACTTTGGGCAAACTTTTTCCGGAAAAAGTTTTCGTTCAATGGCTTCCTTTCTGCCCGGTTTTTGAAACCAAAATTTGATGTTTCATTTTTGAAAAGGAAACTGAAAAAACCACGGGGTTTTAAAGGAAAACCCCTTGGGAACAGAAGACCAACTTTTTCCGAAACGTTTCGTAAATTTGGTTAACTTTTCCCATTTTTCTTACCAAAACCTGTGGTTTTGTTCCCAAGATGTTTTTTTTCAAAAGGGAACAATGGCATTTTGGTAAGAAAAAAATTTGGGGAACAGAAAAAACCTTTTTTCCCGAAACGTTTCGGTAAATTGGTTTCCTTTTCCAAGGTGTTTTCCTTCCCAAAGGGTTTTTGCCATTTTGAGTTTTTGCAAAAAGGAACATAAAAATTATAAAATGGGTTTTGGGAAAACCCCTTGGGAACAGAAAAACCAACTTTACCGAAACTTTTCGGAAAATTTGGTTTTCTTTGCCAAGTGTTTTCCCTTAAAAAAACCTTGGTTATTGTTCCCAAGATGTTTTTTTTCAAAAGGGAACAATGGAAAATTTTTTGGGAAAACCCCTTATGAAAATTTCAACTTTACCAAAAACTTTTTGGGAAAAGTGGCTTGTTGCCAATGTTTTCTTACCAAACCAATTTTTGGAGGGGTTACCTTTTTGATGTTTAAAATTTTAAAAATAACCACAGGTTTTGGTAAAAAAACATTGGGAACGGAAAAACCAACTTTTACCGAAACGTTTCGGTAAATTTGGTTCTTCTTTTAAATTTTTTCTTTCCCAAAATCCTTTTAAACCTGCGGAAAAATTGGGGTAAAATTTTTAAAAGTTTTTTGTAAGACCCTTGCAACTTAGGCCAATTTTTCAAAAAACATTTGGACAAAAAAAGGGGCTTCTTTGGCCAATTTTTTCGGTAAAGTTGAATTGTTGAAAGTGCTTCCCCGTTAAACCTTCCCGGTTTTTATCCCTTTTAAAAAGGTTTTTGGTAAGAAAATTGCAAAAATTTGGAAAACTTTACCAAAAACCCCTTTGGCCAAAGAAGCCCTCTTGTCCAAGGTTTTTCGGAATAAAGTTGTTTTCTGTTGCAAATAAAATCTTATAAAAAACCGCGGGTTTTTGGATAAAAAATTTTGATGTTAAAAACTTTTTCCGAAATGCCCAACACATGGCCTTTCTTGGTTTTTCGAAAACACCTTGGACCGAAAAGAACAAAAATGGTACAAAACGTTTGGAAAAATTGCAACGTTGAAAAATTTTTTGGTTTCCCTAACAAACCTTCTTTTTTCCAATTTTTTTTTTTGTCAAAATCCCAAAAATTGGTTCTTTGGAAAAGAAACAAAAAAGGACAAAGGAAGGGTTTTTGGGGAAAACTTTTCCCAAATTAAAATTTTTCCGTTGCTTTTGTTTTACACAACCTTCGGTAATTTTTTTTCCCCAAAATTTTGTTTGTTCATTCTGAAAAGAAACTCAAAATGGATCTTCCACGGGGAAAACCCTTGGCAAAGAAGCCAACTTTACCGAACGTTTGGGAAAAAAAGGTTTTTTCTTTCCAAGGTTTTTCTTACCAAAACCTGTGGTTATTGTTAAAGATGCTCGGGTAAAAAACCGAACATTGGGTTTTGGTAAAAAAACCCTTGGGAAATTTAGCCAATTTTACCGAAACTTTTCGAAAAAAAGGGTTTTTTTCTTTTCCAAAGGTTTTTTCCAAACCCAAACCTGGGGGTTTGATTTTTTGGATGCATTTTTTAACAATCCCACAGGTTTTGGAAAAAAAATTTGGGAACGGGAAAAACAACTTTTTCCGAAACGTTTGGGAAAAAGGGTTTTTTTTCTTTTTCCCAAGGTGTTTCCCTTAAAAACCTGTGGTTTGTAACAAGATGCATCGGGTTAAAAATAACCACGGGGTTTTTGGAAAGGGAAACCCCTTTGGGCAAAAGGAGACAACTTTTACCGGAAACGTTTGGGTAAATTTTGGTTCCTTTTAAAGGGGGTTTTCTTACCAAAAACCTGTGGTTTGCCAGTTGTTTTTTGAAAAAGGAACTCAAAAGGGGATCTTCCCAAAAACATTGGGGGAAGAACCTACCGTTGGGGACAACTTTTTCCGGAAAAGTTTAAAAGTTCCATAGGCCTTCCTTCCCGGTGGTTTTTGTACCAAAGATGCCATTTTTTGGCATGCTACAAAGGGCATCTTGGAAACAAAAACCCCCTTGGGGAGAAAAACCCCTAGGGTTTTGGGCCAAATTTTTTTTCCGGAAAATTTTGCCAAAAACGTGGCTTTTTCTTCCCAAGGTGGTTTTTGTAAAATTTTTTGATTTTCCCTTTTGCAGGAAAACACCGGGCAACAATCCAACTTGGGTTGGGAAAACCCCTTGGGAACAGAAAAACAACTTTTTCCGAAACGTTTGGGTTAAATTTGGGTTTTCTTTTTTTAAGGGTTTTTCTTACCAAAATGCCGGTTTTGCCAGTTTTTCCTTTTGCAAAGGGCAACACATGGCATTTTTTGGTAAGAAAACCCTTTGGGAAACAGAAGAAGCCATTTTGTGGGGCAAAAACTTTTGGGAAAATAAATTGTCTAACTGTTGCAATTGTCTTACCAACAACCTGTCGGTTTTGGGTATACCTTTTTGGTTTTTTATTCTTGCAGACACTGCAACAAAAAGGGCCCATTTTTGGGACGGGAAAACCCCTTGGACAAAAAGAACCCTACTTTGTAGGCAAAACTTTTTCGGAAAAAAGTTGTCAAAACTGTTGCATATGGGGCTTACCTAAAAACCCTTTGTGGGTTTATTGTATCCCTTTTTGAGTTCATCTTGTCAGACACGGGGGAAAAAACACATGGCATCTTGGTACAAAAAACACCTTGGACGGAAAAAAGGCCACGGGGGAAGGCAAAAACGTTTCGGAAAAAAGTTTCTAACTTTTGGGCATATGTGTTTTACCTAACAACCTGCCCGGTATTTTTTTCCCATTTTGATGTTCATCTTGTCAGACACTGAAACACATGGCATTTGGTAACAGAAAACACCTTGGACAGAAGAACCTACTGGGAAAGGCGAAAGTTCGGAAAAAAAAGTTGTCAAAACGAGCATATGTGTCTTACCTAAAAACCCTGTCGGTATTGTATACCTTTTTTGATTTTCCCTTCTTGTCAGACACTGAACACTGGCATCTTGGTACAAAAAACACCTTGGACAGAAAAAGGGCCTTTTTTTTTGGGCAAAACTTTTTCGGAAAAAAATTTGGGCTAACTGTTGATATGGGGTTTCCTAAAAACCCTGTCGGTATTGAAATCCCTTTTTTGATGTTCTTTTTGTCAGACACTGAAAACCCATGGCATCTTGGTACAGAAAAAACCCCTTTGGACAGAAGAACCCTACTGGTAGGCAAAACGTTTCGGAATAAAGTTGTCTAACTGTTGCATATGTGTCTTACCTAAAAACCCTGTGGGTTTATTGTATCCCAAATTTTGATGTTATTTGTCAGAAAACGGCAACACATGGCATTTGGGTTTACAAAAAACCCCTTGGGACAGAAAAAGGGCCAACTGTGTGGGCCGAAACGTTTCGGAAAAAAGTTTCAAAAATGTTGCATATGTGTTTTACCTAAAAACCCTGTGGGAAATTGATACCTTTTTTGATGTTAAATTTTGGGTCAGCCCACTCCCAACACGGGCATTTTTGGTACAAAAACCCCTGGACAGAAAAAGCCTACTGTTTTGGCGAAACGTTTGGGAAATAAAGTTGTCTAACGTTTATGTGTCTTCCCTAACAACCTGTCGGTATTTTTATACCTTTTTGATGTTCATCTTGCGACACTCCCAACCCTGGCATTTTGGTACAAAAACCCCAGGGACGGGAAAAAGGGGCCTACTGTGTAGGCGAAACTTTTCGGAATAAAGTTGTCAAACTGTTGCATATGTGTCTTCCCAAAAACAACCTGTCGGAATTGTATCCCAATTTTGATGTTCATCTTGTCAGACCCCAAGAAACCCACATGGAAATCTTGGTACAAAAAACACCTTGGACAGAAAACCCTACTGTGTAGGCAAAAAAACGTTTGGAATAAAGTTGCCCTAACGGGTTGCATATGTGTTTTCCCTAACAAAATGTGGGTATTGTAAACCATTTTAAATGTTCATTTTTTGTCAGACCTCAACACATGGCATTTTGGGTTTACAAAAAACCCCCCTTGGACAGAAGAAGCCTACTTTTGTAGGCAAAACTTTTGGGAATAAAGTTGTCTAACTGTTGCATATGTGTCTTACCTAACAACCTTTTGGGTATTGTATACCTTTTTGGGATGTTCATTTTGTCAGACACTGAAACACAGGGGATTTTGGGGTAAGAAAACCCTTTGGGACAGAAGAAGCCTACTGTGTAGGGGGAAACGTTTGGGAAAATAAAATTGGGTCTAACTTTTGCATATGTGTTTTAAACCTAACAACCTTTCGGTATTGTATACCTTTTTGATGTTCTTTGTCAACACGAAACACATGGAAATTTTGGTACAGAAAAAAACCTTGGCAGAAGAAGCCTACGTTTAGGCAAAAACGTTTGGGAAAAAAAGTTGTCTAACTGTTGCATATGTTTCTTCCCTTAAACAACCTTTGGGTATTGTATACCATTTTGTTTTTAAATCTTGTCAGACACTGCAAACATGGCATTTTGGTACAAAAAAACCCCTTTGGGAAAGAAGAACCCTACTGTGTAGGCGAAACGTTTCGGAAAAAAATTTGCTAACTGTTGCATATGTGTTCTTACCTAAAAAACCGGGTCGGTTTTGTATACCATTTTGTGTTATCTTGTCAGAACTGCAACACATGGCATCTTGGACAAAAAAACCCGGACAGAAGAAGCCTACTGTGTGGCAAAAACGTTTCGGAAAAAATTGCCCTAACTGTTGCATATTTTGTCTTCCCAAAACAACCTTCGGATTGTTTTACCATTTTGTTTGTTCTCTTGTAGACACTGCAAAACATGGCATCTTGGTACAAAAAACCCCTTTGGACAAAAGAAGCCTACTGTTTTAGGCAAAAATTTTCCCGGAAAAAAGGTTTCTAACTTTTTCCCATATGTGTCTTACCAAAAAAACCTTTGGGTATTTTTCCCCATTTTGATGTTATCTTGTCAACACTGCAACACAGGGGCATCTTGGTACAAAAAAAACCCTTTGGGACAGAAGAAACCTACTGTGAAAGGCGAAACGTTTGGGAAAATAAAGTTGTTAACTTTTGCATATTTGTCTTCCCTTTAAAAACCCGTGGGAAATTGTATACCATTTTGAGTTCATCTTGAAAGGACACGGGAAACCCACATGGCATTTTGGGGTACGAAAAAAACCTTTGGGACAGAAAAACCCTACTTGTAGGCGAAATTTTCGGAAAATTAAAAGTTGTCTAACTGTTGCATATTTTGTCTTCCCTAAAAAACCGGGTCGGTTTTTGTTTTTCCCATTTTGATGTTCATCTTGTCAGAAACTGCAAACAGGGCACCCTTGGACAGAAAACACCTTGGACAAAAAGAAGCCTACTGTGTAGGCAAAACGTTTCGGAATAAAGTTTTTAAACCCGTTGCTATGTGTTTTACCTAAAACCTGTGGGTATTGTATCCCAAATTTTGATGTTCATCTTGTCAAAACACTGCAACACAGGGCATCTTGGTACAGAAAACACCTTGGAAAAAAGAAGCCTACTGTTTTAGGCAAAACTTTTCGGAATAAATTGTCTAACTTTTTTGGCATATGTGTTTTCCAAAAAAAACCCTGTCGGTATTGTATCCCATTTTGATGTTCATCTTTTTCAGACACTCAAAATGGATCTTGGTAAAAAAACCCCTTTGGGACAAAAGGGAACCCTACTGTGTAGGGGGAAACGTTTCGGAATAAATTTGGTCAACTGTTCATATGTGTTTACCTAACAACCTGCCGGTATTGTATACCATTTTGATGTTCATCTTGTCAGACACTGCAACACATGGCATCTTGGTACAGAAAACACCTTGGACAGAAGAAGCCTACTGTGTAGGCGAAACTTTGGGAAATTAAAGTTGTCTAACTTTTGCATTTTTGTGTCTTACCTAACAACCTGTCGGTATTGTATCCCATTTTGATTTTTCATTTTGTGGGACCTGCAAACAGGGCATCTTGGAACAAAAAAACCCCCTTGGACAAAAGAAGTTTACTGTGTGGCAAAAACGTTTCGGAAAAAAGTTGTCTAACTTGGCATATGTGTTTACCTAAAAACCTTGGGTTTGTTTTACCATTTTGATGTTCATCTTGTCGGGAAACTGCAACCCCATGGAAATTTTTTTGGGAAAAAACAGAAAACACCTTGGACAGAAGAAGCCTACTGTGTAGGCGAAACGTTTCGGAATAAAGTTGTCTAACTGTTGCATATGTGTCTTACCTAACAACCTTTTCGGTATTGTATACCTTTTTGGGATTTCATTTTGTCAAACTGAAACACAGGCATTTTTGGTACAGAAAACCCCCTTGGCCCAGAGAAGCTACTGTGTAGGCGAAACTTTTGGGAAATTAAAGTTGTCTAACTTTTGGGCATATTTTGTCTTACCAAACCCAACCCTGTCGGTATTGTATACCATTTTGATGTTAAACTTGTCAGCCCTTTTGCAACACATGGAATTTTGGGTTACAAAAAACCCCTTTGGGACAGAAGAAGCCTAGTTACAGAAAACACCTTGGACAGAAGAAGCCTACTGTGTAGGCGAAACGTTTCGGAATAAAGTTGTCTAACTGTTGCATATGTGTCTTACCTAACAACCTGTCGGTATTGTATACCATTTTGATGTTCATCTTGTCAGACACTGCAACACATGGCATCTTGGTACAGAAAACACCTTGGACAGAAGAAGCCTACTGTGTAGGCGAAACGTTTCGGAATAAAGTTGTCTAACTGTTGCATATGTGTCTTACCTAACAACCTGTCGGTATTGTATACCATTTTGATGTTCATCTTGTCAGACACTGCAACACATGGCATCTTGGTACAGAAAACACCTTGACATAAAGAAGCCAGTGTGTAGCGAAACGTTTCGGGGAATAAAGTTGTCTAAACATTGCTATGTGTTCTTACCTAACAACCTGTCGGTATTGTATACCATTTTGATGTTCATCTTGTCAGACACTGCAACACATGGCATCTTGGTACAGAAAACACCTTGGACAGAAGAAGCCTACTGTGTAGGCGAAACGTTTCGGAATAAAGTTGTCTAACTGTTGCATATGTGTCTTACCTAACAACCTGTCGGTATTGTATACCATTTTGATGTTCATCTTGTCAGACACTGCAACACATGGCATCCTTAGGTATACGAAACACTTGGACAGAAGAATGCCTACTGTGCAAGGCGAAAGTTTCGAGATAAAGTTGTCTAACTGTTTGCATATGTGACTTACCTAACAACCTGTCGTATTGTATAGATGCCTTTTAGAAGTTCATCTTGTCAGGATCAACTGCAACACATGTGCACTTGGTAGGCAAGAAAACCACCTTGGACAGAAGAAGCCAACTGTGTAGGCAAACGTTTTCGGAATAAAGTTGTCAACCAGTTGCAAATGTGTCTTACCTATACAACCTGTCGGTATTGAATACCATTTTGATGTTCATTCGTTGTCATACAGCTGCAACACATGCATCTGGTAGCAGAAAACACTCTTGGACAGAAGAAGCCAACTGTGTAGGCGAAACAGTTTTTTCGGAATAAAGGTTGTCTACCTGTTGCATATGTGTCTTACCTAACAACTGTCGGGTTTTTTTTATTTTATATTGAATACCATTTTGATGTTCATCTTGTCAACACTCAACACATGGCATCTTGGTACAGAAAAAACACCTTGGAGGACAGAAAGAATCCTACTGTGAAGGCGAAACGTTTTCGGAATAAAGTTGTCTAACTGTTGCAATATGTGTCTTACCTAACACCCAGTCGGAGAATTGTATATCCATTTTGATGTTCATCTTGTCAGACACTGCAACACATGGCATCGTTGGTACAGAAAACACCTTGACAGAATAATGCCTACTGTGTAGGCGAAACGTCGGAATAAAGTTGTCTAACCTGTTGCATATTGTCTTACCTAACAACCTGTCGGTATTGTATAACCATTTGATGTTCAATCTGTCAGACACTGCAACACATGGCATCTTGGTACAGAAAACACCTTGGACAGAAGAAGCCTACTGTGTAGGCGAAACGTTTCGGAATAAAGTTGTCTAACTGTTGCATATGTGTCTTACCTAACAACCTGTCGGTATTGTATACCATTTTGATGTTCATCTTGTCAGACACTGCAACACATGGCATCTTGGTACAGAAAACACCTTGGACAAGAAGCCTTACAGTGTAGGCGAAACGTTTCGTGAATAAAGTAGTCTAACTGTTGCATATGGGGTCTTACCTAACAACCTGTCGGTATTGTATACCATTTTGATGTTCATCTTGTCAGACACTGCAACACATGGCATCTTGGTACAGAAAACACCTTGGACAGAAGAAGCCTACTGTGTAGGCGAAACGTTTCGGAATAAAGTTGTCTAACTGTTGCATATGTGTCTTACCTAACAACCTGTCGGTATTGTATACCATTTTGATGTTCATCTTGTCAGACACTGCAACACATGGCATCTTGGGTTACAGAAAACAACCTTGGACCGAATAAACCAACTGTGTAAGGCCGAAACGTTTCGAATAAAGTGTCTTAACTGTTGTACATATTTGTCTTACTTAACAACCTGTCGGTATTGTATACCATTTTGATGTTCATCTTGTCAGACACTGCAACACATGGCATCTTGGTACAGAAAACACCTTGGACAGAAGAAGCCTACTGTGTAGGCGAAACGTTTCGGAATAAAGTTGTCTAACTGTTGCATATGTGTCTTACCTAACAACCTGTCGGTATTGTATACCATTTTGATGTTCATCTTGTCAGACACTGCAACACATGGCATCTTGGTACAGAAAACACCTTGGACAGAAGAAGCCTACTGTGTAGGCGAAACGTTTCGGAATAAAGTTGTCTAACTGTTGCATATGTGTCTTACCTAACAACCTGTCGTGTATTATATACCATTTTGAAGTGATCATCTTGTCTGACACTGCAACACAATGGCATCAAGTAGCAGAAAACACCTTGGACAGAAGAATCCTACTGTGTAGGCGAAACGAGTTCAGAGGAATAAAGTTGTCTAACTGTTCATATGTCTTACCTAACAACCTGTCGGTATTGTATACCATTTTGATGTTCATCTTGTCAGACACTGCAACACATGGCATCTTGGTACAGAAAACACCTTGGACAGAAGAAGCCTCTGTGTAGGCAACGTTTTCGGAATAAAGTTGTCTAACTGTTGCATATGTGTCTTACCTAACAACCTGTCGGTATTGTATACCATTTTGATGTTCATCTTGTCAGACACTGCAACACATGGCATCTTGGTACAGAAAACACCTTGGACAGAAGAAGCCTACTGTGTAGGCGAAACGTTTCGGAATAAAGTTGTCTAACTGTTGCATATGTGTCTTACCTAACAACCTGTCGGTATTGTATACCATTTTGATGTTCATCTTGTCAGACACTGCAACACATGGGCATCTTGGTACAAAAACAAACTTGACAGAAGCAGCTGACAGTGTAGGGCGAACGTTTCGAGAATAAATTGTCTAAACTGTTGCATATGTGTCTTACCTAACAACCTGTCGGTATTGTATACCATTTTGATGTTCATCTTGTCAGACACTGCAACACATGGCATCTTGGTACAGAAAACACCTTGGACAGAAGAAGCCTACTGTGTAGGCGAAACGTTTCGGAATAAAGTTGTCTAACTGTTGCATATGTGTCTTACCTAACAACCTGTCGGTATTGTATACCATTTTGATGTTCATCTTGTCAGACACTGCCACACATGGCATCTTGGGTACAGAAAACCACCATGGAAAGAAGAAGCCTACTGTGAAGGCGAAACGAGTTTCGGATAAGTTTTCTAACTGTTGCATATTGTCTTACCTAACAACCTGTCGGTATTGTATACCATTTTGATGTTCATCTTGTCAGACACTGCAACACATGGCATCTTGGTACAGAAACACCTTGGACAGAAGGAAGCCTACTGTGTGTAGGCGAAAACGTTTTCGGAATAAAGTGTCTAACTGTTGCATATGTGTCTTACCTTACAACCTGTCTGGTATTGTAAACCCATTTTGATGTTCATCTTGTCAGACAACTGCATCACATGGCACTTGGTACAGAAAACACCTTGGACAGAGAATGCCTTACCTGTGAAGGCGAAACGTTTACGATAAAGTTTTGTCTAACTGTTGCATATGTGTCTAACTAACAACCTGTCGGTATTGTATACCATTTTGATGTTCATCTTGTCAGACACTGCAACACATGGCATCTTGGTACAGAAAACACTTTGGACAGAAGAAGCCTACTGTGTAGGCGAAACGTTTCGGATAAAGTTGTCTAACTGTTGCAGATGTGTCTTACCTACCAACCTGTCGTATTGTACACCATTTTGATGTTCATCTTTGTCAGACACTGCAACACATGGCAATCGTTGGTTTTATCAGAAAACACCTTGGACAGAAGAAGCCTACTGTGTAGGCGAAACGTTTCGGAATAAAGTTGTCTAACTGTTGCATATGTGTCTTACCTAACAACCTGTCGGTATTGTATACCATTTTGATGTTCATCTTGTCAGACACTGCAACACATGGCATCTTGGTACAGAAAACACCTTGGACAGAAGAAGCCTACTGTGTATGCGAAACGTTTCGGAATAAAGTTGTCTAACTGTTGCATATGTGTCTTACCTAACAACCTGTCGGTATTGTATACCATTTTGATGTTCATCTTGTCAGACACTGCAACACATGGCATCTTGGTACAGAAAACACCTTGGACAGAAGAAGCCTACTGTGTAGGCGAAACGTTTCGGAATAAAGTTGTCTAACTGTTGCATATGTGTCTTACCTAACAACCTGTCGGTATTGTATACCATTTTGATGTTCATCTTGTCAGACACTGCAACACATGGCATCTTGGTACAGAAAACACCTTGGACAGAAGAAGCCTACTGTGTAGGCGAAACGTTTCGGAATAAAGTTGTCTAACTGTTGCATATGTGTCTTACCTAACAACCTGTCGGTATTGTATACCATTTTGATGTTCCTCTTGGTCATACTACGACTGCATATCACATCGGCATTCTTGGAAACGAAAACACCTTGGACAGTAAGAAGCCTACTTTGTAGCGAAACGTTTTCGGAATAAAGTATGTCTAATCGATTTGCCAATATGTTACTTACCTAAACAACCTGTGCGGAACATTGTATACCATTTTGATGTTCATTCTTGTCAGACACTGGCAACACTTGGTAAAAACATCTTGACAGGAAAACACCTAGGACAGTGAAGAAGCCTACTGTGTAAGGCGAAAACGTTATTTCGGAATAAATTGTCTAACTGTTGCATATGTGTCTTTACCCTAACAACCTGCGGTATTGTATACCATTTTGATGATCATCTTGTCCCCAGACACTGCAACACAATTGGCATCTTGGTAACAGAAAACAACCTTGGAAAGAAGAAGGCCTACTGTGTTAGCGAAACGTTTCGGAATAAAAAGTTGTCCTAACTGTTGCATATGTGTCTTACCTAACAACTCTGTCGGTAATTGTATACCAATTTTTAATGGTTCATCTTGTCAGACAAACTGCAACACAAGCTCTTGTAAGAAAAACACCTGTGGACAGAAGGAAGCCTACTTGTAGGCGAAACGTTTTCGGAAATAAAGCTGTCTAACTGTTGCATATGTGTCTTACCAAACCAACCCATTCGTATTGTATACCATTTTGATGTCATTCTTGAGTCAGACACTGCAACACATGGCAATCTTGGTAAGCAGAAAACACCTTGGACAGAAGAACCTACTTGTAGGCGAAACTTTCGGAAATAAAGTTGTCTAACTGTTGCTATAGTGCTTACCTAACAACCTTGTCGGTATTGTTATATTCCATTTGAGTGTTCATCCTTTGTCAGACACTGCAACACATGGCATCTTGGTACAGAAAACACCTTGGACAGAAGAAGCCTACTGTGTAGGCGAAACGTTTCGGAATAAAGTTGTCTAACTGTTGCATATGTGTCTTACCTAACAACCTGACGTTATAGTAAAACCATATTTGATGTCAATCTTTTCAGACACTTGCCAACACATGGCATCTAGTGTAGCAGAGAACACACCTTGGACAGAAGAAGCCTACTGTGTATGCGAACGTATCGGAATAAATTTGCTAACTGTTTGCATATGTGTCTCCCATAACCACTAACATGGAATGCAGAATCCTCCCCGCCACAAATTCCACATACCCCCCTCCCTGAACCACCCTTCTAGTCTCTAAAGACCCACTCCCGATGGTAAATTTCCCATGGCAAAAACAGATACATCACCTCAAGTCCACGTTGTGCTACTGTAATCTAACCTACCAAACCTTCTCCATATACACCCCCCAGTCAACATGGGGAAAAATCCCCTTCCACCGAGCCACAACCCTTTTCCACTGACCATCCAGCACAGCCTATAACTATTTTAACCGTTACCCAGATCCCTAACCATCACCACGCCTCAAAAAGTTTCACCCCCAACCCTCCGTCCCAGAAAAACATGCGATTCAATTTATTTGTGGACCTAACCAACCCCCTCCACTCAACAGCCCTCCCTCATGCACCACCCATTAATGAAGATACATTTGACCCACCTAGTTAAGTTCCATTAAACCCAACCCCCCCTGACGCACAGGTAACATTACTACATCCCTTTAAGCCCAATCACAACCTGAACCCCACAAAAATTTAAACCCCTCAAAGTATAGTGCACTTGCCGTCCCCGTTAAAGGAACACGTCAGCCACAGGATGCCCAAACCTTTGCCTATACAATAAAACGTTAATTACAATGGGCACGCAGCACAAGGGTCTATTGAAAGGCGCAAAGCCCGCAATCGACCCAGAATCCTTCTACCAACTACTAATCGAATATATTAACACGTGCAACATCAACAAGATCATCTCTGCAATAGTATTAGACCACAAAATTTTTAATGACAATCACCCACTTCTTTACGACTGCACTACCCCACTCACCCTCACCCCCCAAGTTCCTAACCCCATAACCATGGACTTCTCCGAATTTACCCTCATCCCAGTGGCAATGCAAACGTGTCGACCACTCCATCTAAGGCTTTATATGGACATCCCCTCCCTAACCAACATGGTATCATCAACATACCCATGAGAACAGGGCCAAACGCCCCCTGTTACCCCCCCAACCCCCCCACTAACAGCCCATAAGGCGCTCCACCATTCTATAAAAGGGTCCTGTAATGCATGCAAATAAAAGCAGTGACATAGGACACCCCTTCTAAGACCCTCTGCCCCATTGCATCCTCCCACCCTAATCTTCCATAATCTTACTCTCACCAATTGCCCCTCTATATAACGCCTCTACCCCTCCCACTATTTCTTACCCCATAGCCCTGTTCCTTAAGGATAGCTCTCAACGCCTCTCAGCTCCAAACCATATATAGCTCCTTGCCAGTCTAGTGCAACCAAACCCCACCTTCCCCCCCTTTTTTCCTTCCACGAAATCCCTTAAAAAAAACATGCCCCACCCCCAAAGACGTGGGCTACTGGCAACCAAACAGGGTTTTCCGATACAACCCTCCTACAACACACTTAATCCTATTTCCTACAAATTTTCGCCAAAAACTTATATTCCCCGCATAAACAACGATATTGGTCCTATAGTCCCTGAGTGAAAAGCTGTTCCCGTACACCTTCGGTACCAAAACAACTACTCTGCAGTTCCTGTCTTTCACCAACCTCCCCTTACCATTCATCAAGTTTAGTAACCTCACCAAAAACCCTTTATTAACTCCCAATGCTGTTGAAAAACTCCACCGGTCAAGTCCATCAATTTACCCGGTGGCTGTTGCCCTTTCGCATGGCACTCAAAACTCTCCATATTTCCCCCTCAGTTTATCCCCCCCCAAAGCACCCTAATCACTGTGTCCTAACCTACATGGTACACTTCCACACACCCTCTCTAAATCCCCTAATCCTACCCCCTGCTCCCGCCAAAACTTTCGCGTACCACATATCCTCAAACATCCCACTCCCATTCCGTAGTTGGATAACCTGAACCCTCCCTATGAAACCCACCCACGAACTCAAGACCTCCAAAACATGGAATAGCTGTTGCCGTGCAGACGTTGTTTTTGTCTGCGCAACACACACGAGGACTGACCAATCTCCCCTGCCAACAACTCCTCCACCCCCCACCATTACACCAACCGCTTGAACCACACTCCTGGATTTCCCGCAACCGTCTCTTTAATATCCATAATGTTGTTCAATCTGTGATATATACCCTCTACTGCCGACCTTTTACATAACAACCCCGTAACCTGTCCCTCCCAAATAGATTAAGCAACCCAAATTATTAAACGAATTAATCCTTTTCCCCCTCCTCACATAAATAATCGAATCCAGTCCTTAGCCTCACCGATCCCACCATGTCACACTTCCCTCCACAGCCTTGTGTTACCTCCTCAGTTTAATCTCTCCCACAGCTCTGTAAAACCCCCCAACCCCTCCTCATCTTCCAACAACTCGTAATTAGAATTTCCAATATCCCAAGAGATACTGACTAGGGAATCCCATCTGACTTCTGCTACAACCCGCCCTATGATCCGAAAAAGCTAGTTCAATAGTAACGACATACTTTGACATACCGTAAAGAGATATTTAGCAAACCTGTCTAACGCTAGCTTGCATAACCTCGGCCTATGAAATCAAACGAAAGTAGCTCCACCCTCCCACGCTCCCCCACCTACCACATCCCTCAACTGAACGACGCACACAAAAGAGTTGCTAATGCTGTCAACATATGCCCCCGCCCCTCGTGGTTCCACATCCCCTCTCCTGATCACACAATTCCAGTCCCCACAAACGATGTGCCACAGCAGGTAAACCACGGAAATGACACAAACACTAGATCATCACACACAAGATCCCTCTTTACTTTTCATATCCATTTTCAGCTGGTGCTTCCACAGCTTACAAAGGTTACCCTCTGCCCCATCCACCACGCCATCCACACGCAACAATCCCTCCCCCCCTCCCTCCCCTCTCACTTCTTTGCAACACAAACGCTCGCCTCCTTTATCAACAACCACACCCCACCTTTCAAACATGCCGATTGGCAAAGAGTCAACACTTATACCCTACCACCTCGAGCACTCTACCCTCCCTGAAATTATGCTCCTGTAGAAAGACTACATCCACTCTTGTATCGACGTAAGAGCCAACGAAAGCCATCCCTCTTCACACCATACACAGTTCCATTCACATCACAGTCATGCACTTAAGCCTTTTTCTAAATGCTTCCAACACTTTTCTCCTCCTCAACCTTCCAGGCCGTCCTGCCCCCAGGGTAACTATGCCTTGTTTGTCACCATCACCCCCCCCCCTTACCGATCCTCTTATCTTATCCCAGGCTGACTCGGAGAATAATACATTCTTCCTCCCCATCCTCTGGGCGGGCGTCAGGACATCAGCTGAGTCCCTGACACAGCCACCCCTTCCTCGTGACAACCCTCTACCGCCATACTTCTTCCGAAGATTCCTCACAGTGAACACACCTCTACTGTGACCTGTCTGCAGAGCACGGTGACTCCTCTCTGTGACCGCATTGTCCTCCTTCCATTCTCGTGCTGTCCTGCCACACTCTCCTTTTCAAAACTCAGTGCACCATTTCAACGGACAATCCATTATCCTCACAAGGCCTGAAGAAGGTAAATTTTTCAATACCGCTCGTCAGCTCCTCCTCCAGCTCCCACACCTCCTGCAGAATAAGCACTTCCTCCCCCGTCACCGGCAAGTGGCCATTTTTGGACTCACACACACTCGTGCCCTCGCCCAATCATGCACCACAGAGACTCTTCACAATTTCACTTCACAGACGGCAATACTCATCCTCCTCGTTTTCCTTTGGAATTCCTCCTCAACGACATCCACACTGTAACTGGTGTCTCCACACTGTTTGTGCCGCGCCCTCCACTGCCCCCACAACGTCTCTGCCATATGATCAACTCCCCACACAACTCATGTTTCGACGCTGCCATGCAAACGCCACTAGAAATTAGGTTCCTAAACACCGGCATCACGACATATGGCCTGGAATCGGGTGCTCAGTGTCATTTTGAGGGAGAATGTACCCCCATACTCCATGTACGCACCTGCCGCCCAGTTGCCTTGGTTGCCAGATGCACAGTACCATAAGCTGCAAACACCTTTCGTAAGTCCTCCTCGTCAGCCTCGAAGGGGACATTTCGCAACTTCACCCACGTATAGTGGCGAGAGACGTCTATGAGTTGCACTTTGACAGCTGGAGTTACATCAATACTCACATGCTCAAATTTTGTCACTAACGACTTGTACACAGCCGTCGAATCTAACTTGACGAATAGACGATAGGCCCCATTCAGGGCCACACCATAAACTTCATCATCCTGTACTCCGTACTTTTTCTTCATAATGATTTGAATGGTTGATTTACTGCAATTCTACTAGCAGCCTCTTGAATATTCTATTAATAACCACCTGCTATTAGTTGCACAACGAAAACCGTTGAAACCAGTCCAGGGTTCGGACCAGTCAAGGGTTCGGACCAGTCAAGGGTTCGGACCAGTCAAGGGTTCAGACCAGTCTATCTGATCTGATCAGTGGGTCACTTATTTAAACCATACTGGTCGGTGATTTGAGCTAACACATGAAGGATCTACTGGAAATTATCTACCCGAGTAATATGTGATTTATTGATACAAAAGATATTAACTTGCGGTGTTGAAGAGCGCGGTTGACTGCTGGCACCCCTACAATGAGCCAAACGGTCGACCTCCACCCTTATTTTTTTTTTTTTTTCCGTCTCCACCACAATAAATTCTATATGGTCATATAGTTTTACTGGTGCAAAATTTGGAGGAAGGACCTTTTCTGTATTAATAAACGCTTCTCGTTGTGTATATTGCGACAGCTGAGGTAACACAACAATTATATGAAATTCACAGTATATGTCTGGTATATCAAGAAAGAAAGAAACGAATGCAAAGACACACCACTTCCACTAAGTACCGATAATAATACTGGTTAGTACTACTGAAACCACTGTATTCTCTCTTCACTGTATCACTAGATATATATGCGAGTACACTACAATCCAGAAATTCTATTAAAAACAAGCTGACCTGTGGTAAGTTTCTGGCGACTTCTGGCACCTGCCTCTATAGGCTTATCACTTCATTTACAAATTCACCTGTTTTCAAATGACACTTTAGCCTTTATCATCAATTGAATTGACATATATACACATATACACATTGACATATATACATATATATACATTGACCTACTACCTATATACATATATACACATATATACACATTCATTGATGCAAAAACCTTGCATATATATAAATTGTACATATAAACTGACATCTGACAAAGGCTCAATACACTTGAACATAAAATATACAAAGAAGTTATAACAGTTAAATCCAATCCTTCTCATTAATCAAAAACCAAAACCTAACATCATAATCTTACTATAACATCAACATACGTATCCCTAACAATACAGCTTTACATATATCAACATACGATTATACAGAAAAAGAATACAGCTTTGAACACAAAAATGAAGCTCTATACTGTTACAATAAACCCATATACAAATCTCAGACACAAAAGGACTACGTCACTAGTCTAGATACGTCTGTATACCATACAGACTAAAACTTAACATCAAGAACTTAGCAGTGACACCAAACCGGTATCAGGGTACAGACCATAATTATAAACTTTAAAAAGAATCGAATCATAATTATATGAAGTATTACATAAAGTCTGACCCATTACAAAGGCTCAGTACATTAGAAAGGGATATATATATACACACACACACGCACCCACACAAACAATTTCACAAAATCACATTAATCAGATGTACTGTATGCACAAAGCAAAACAGTATCTAAGTATATCTCATCATGTAAAACCCCAGCACGTAACATAAATACAAATTAAAACACTTCATGTCGCCAAGAACTTATTACTCAAGAATCGTGTCCTACAATACTGAAACATATCAAAATTATACATAAAAAAATCTACTATATTATACCTACATTCTAAAAAGTGTTATATTTAACATAACGAGACCTTGAGCTCTACATCCACACTTGGCTGCCGTGCGGATGTGCTGCGCAGTAGCTCCTGATTGAGTTGGCTTTTGCGCAGTGTTGACATGTACTTGGCTCTGTGAAGACCTGTTTGCACGCTCTCTAGAATTGAAGCAAGATGCCCTCCATCGAGCAACTTTACCAACAGTTGAAGGAAGAATTGAGGATGGCGAATATGGAAATTCGGCGACTGACCGAGGAAAACAAAAAGATTCGTAGTAGTCCTACTGTTTTCAGTCCTCAGGTCAAGAAGGGAAACTGGTCAGTGGCTGGACAGCAGGGAAAGAAGTTGACGATCAAGAAGACAAATGTAAAGGTAGAAACGATGAAGAAAAAAGAGACTGCCGTGGAAACTGTTGTGGAAACATCTAATACATTCTCAGTGCTACCCGACGAATGTGAGTCGACTACTGGGAACGTCACGACGAACGACACCAAGGAAGGTACGAATATTGTTGTTGTTGGGGATAGCCAAGTTAGGTATATGGATAGGGCATTCTGCTTGAAGGACAGGAGTAGGAGACAGAGAGTTTGCTTTCCTGGGGCTGGGATGGAGGATATTGTTAGCCGTCTGGATGACATCATGAGAGGTAATGGGAGCAATCCTATTATCTGTCTAAGTGCTGGAGGCAACGATGTTGGCAGACGTAGGAGTGAAGACCTGATTAGCAGGTATAGGTCAGCAATAAAAATAATTAGGAGTAAGGGTGGGAACCCTCTCATATGTCGTATTTTGTCAAGGAGGGGAGTTGGAAATGAATGGTTGTCCAGGGCAATTGGTGTCAATTGCTGGCTGGACAAATACTGTAAGGAAAATGCGGTAACATTCATTGACAACTGGGACCTCTTCTATGGCAGAAATGACATGTATGCCAGGGATGGGGTTCACTTATCTAGGTGTGGGGTAGGAGCACTGACAACTGCAGTAGAGGGAGCAGTTAGGACTTTAAACTAGGAATAGTTAGTGGTATGGGTTTTGGCAGGAAGACAGTGAAGTCCCAGTGTAGTAATATTACGAGTTCTAGGGGAACTAGTAATGATAAGAACGAGGTAGATATTGAAAAGCCAGGGACCTTGGGTGATAAGGACAGTAATAGGTTTAGTAGAAAAATAGAAATGAACAGGAAGGGTAAAGAGAAAGGAGAGTCTTTCAATGTTTATTATGCTAATTGCCGTAATGCTAGGAATAAAATGGACGAGTTGAGATTAGTTGCTAGTGCAGGTAACATTGATGTATTTGCCTTAACTGAGACGTGGTTTAATTCAAAAAGTCGGGACATGCCTGCGGAATGTCATATTCAGGGTTTTAAATTGTTCCAAGAAGATAGAAGTATTGGGAAAGGGGGAGGGGTGGCATTGTATGTCCGAGATCGCTTGAACTGTTGCATAAAAACGGGTATTAAGTCTGAAGTAACACATACAGAGTCTGTTTGGATAGAATTTTCAGAGGTGCATGAAAAACTGATTTTAGGAGTGATATACCGTCCCCCAAACTTAGATAGGGACCAAGGGAAACTACTATGGGAGGAAATTGTTAAGGCCACAAGGCACGATAATGTAGTAATTCTAGGAGACTTTAACTTTAGTCATGTTGATTGGAATTTCTTGACTGGGAATTTAGAATCATACGACTTCTTAGAAGTATTTCAGGATTGTTTTTTGAAGCAGTTTGTGACAGAACCTACAAGGGGAAATAACCTGCTTGACTTAGTTATGGCAAACAATGAATCCCATGTTAATAATTTAGAAATTTCAGAGGAACTGGGTGCTAGCGACCACAAATCAATTACATTTAGCATTGAATGGAAGTATGATAGTAGCGATAACTCAGTAACAGTCCCAGATTTTCGCTTAGCAGATTACGATGGGCTTAGAGAACACTTATCATCTGTTGACTGGGGTACCGAAGAGAGCTATCAATATGACAGTTTTCTGAACACTACACATGCTGCTCAAAGAGCATTTATCCCATATAAAGAAATTAGATCAAATAGAAATGACCCAAAATGGATGAATAATAGGCTCAAATATCTACTAGGGCATAAGAAAGGAATTTATAGGCGTATCAAAAGAGGTGAGGGTCATCTTATGAATCAGTATATTGACATTAAGAGGGACATTAAAAAGGGGATAAGAAAAGCTAAAAGGGACTATGAAATTAAAGTTGCTAGGAATTCTAAAACTAACCCAAAAAGTTTTTTCCAGGTCTATAGAACAAAAGTTAGAGATAAGATAGGTCCCCTTAATAATAACTATGGGCACCTTACTGACAAAGAGAATGAAATGTGCTTGATTTTAAATAATTATTTTCTCTCAGTTTTTACACAGGAAGACACTAACAATATTCCAGTAATTAATTTTTACAGTGGGCTAGAAGAAGATAAATTATGTAACATCACAGTCACTAGAGATGGTTGTGAAGCAGATAGACAGACTGAAGCAAAATAAGTCGCCGGGTCCTGATGAGGTTTTTTTAAGGGTTCTTAAGGAATGCAAAATGGAAATCTGTGAACCATTAACTAATATTTTTAATTTATCTCTTCAAACAGGTGTAGTGTCTGATATGTGGAAGATGGCTAATGTAATTCCTATTTTTAAAACAGGGGACAAGTCGTTACCGTCAAATTACCGCCCAATAAGCCTGACCTCAATTGTAGGCAAATTACTAGAGTCAATTATAGCTGAGATTATAAGAAGCCATCTCGATAAGCATAGCTGATTAATGATATCAGCATGGATTCACAAGAGGCCGGTCTTGTCTAACTAATTTATTAACTTTCTTCAGTAAAGCTTTTGAGGCTGTTGACCACAATTAAGAATTTGATATTATTTACTTAGATTTTAGTAAGGCTTTTGATAGAGTTCCGCACCATAGACTGTTAAAGAAAGTGGCAGCTCATGGCATTGGGGGAAAAGTGCTCTCGTGGATCGAGTCATGGCTCACTGACAGGAAGCAGTGAGTGTCCATAAATGGGGTTAAATCCGAGTGGGGATCTGTAACAAGTGGCGTTCCACAGGGATCAGTCTTGGGCCCGTTGTTGTTTAAATTATATATCAATGATCTTGATGAGGGAATTACTAGTGATATGAGCAAATTCGCCGATGACACAAAGATAGGTAGGATAATTGATTCAAACGTAGATGTTATGGAACTTCAGGAGGATTTAAACAAACTCTATTCTTGGTCAGAAAACTGGCAGATGCAGTTCAATGTAGATAAATGCAAGGTTCTGAAGCTTGGGAGTGCCCATAACCCTAGTTAAGTAAGTAAGTAAGTAAATTTATTCAGGTATACACAAATACAGTTACATAGAATTATCATACATAACAGCATATGTGTAGAGAACCTAGGATAACCCAAAAAAGTCAGACAGAGTGACTTATTTCCATTGGGGTCCTTTTACCTTATTATTATAATATAAAGGTTATAATATTTTCTTATTATTCTATAATGAAGATAACATCTTATTATCATACTAAAAAGACTATCTACTACACGAGGGTCATTAAGACTATCTACAATACGAGGGTCATTAAGACTATCTACTACTAGAACTGCAGACACATTCATCACCTTCAAAACTACCATTAGAAAACATCTTATCTCCCTGATACACCCCGTCAACTAACTACACGAATACCACCTGGTGGTTCACACTTACACTCGCTCACTCATTTGACCATAAACAGAAATATTAATCTCAGTCTTAAAATAATTAATCCTGTGATACTCCAATACTGAAACTATATACTGTGCCAAAACAAAAGCATTCACATTGCTAAACTCATAAACTAGTATTTAGTCACTTAGCCATAAGACCAACTTACCTCATAATTTGTAATATTTTACAATTAAGAATAAAACTAAGTATGCCCGAAATGCCTAGCCATGCTAAGCGTTCTAGTGGTACACTCTGTAATCACAATTTTACTACATGTAAACCAAACAATAACCAAATTTCTGTAAACTCAGCATTGTAATCCTTATAGAGAATAAACTTTGAATTTTGAATTTTGAATTGAATACCCGAGGGTCATTACGACTATCTACAATACGAGGGTCATTACTAGGGATAAGGTAAAATTTACACGTATTTTAGCTAAAAAATAGAAAATCATTCCCCTCCCTTTCTGTTGCTTCATTCATCAGACACTTTTTGGCAGTCTTCTTGAACTGGTTCATGCTATGACTGGCTTTGACATGTGCGGGTAGTCTGTTCCATTCCTTTATTGCTGTACAATAAAAGGTGTTTGAAGCCTGGTCACTGACTGTGGGTACTACAAAGTTGTGCTCTCTCCCCCTAGTACTATGATTGCTTTGGTTCCCAACCTTGACAAAATTGACAGCAAGATATTCTGGACACTGTTCGTGAGCAATTTTATAAACATGATTTAGCTTCAGTTGTTTTACTCTGTCTTCAACATTCAGCATATCCAACTGCTGTAATTCATCCTGGCCTACATGTTCTCTTGGTCCCAGCCCCAGGATGAATCTTACGATTTGTTCTGGGTGATTTGCAGTCTATCTTTCAGTTTTTTTGTCAAGGCAGAGTACCAAGAAGAGCAAGGTAATCCATATGGCATTGTATAAGGGCTAGACATAGGGTCCTGCGAGCCTCAGTAGGTAGACACTGTGCTTGTCTATACAGGAACTTCAGCCTGGCATTCGCTTTCTTTACTACACTGTTCCCTATCAATTCTCCTGACATGCATGGGTCAAAGGGGATTCCCAGATATTTAACTGATGAAACCAAAGTGATGGACTCCCCATTACACTGAACATTAAAATTATTTACCCTTCTCAGTTTATGTTTCGTTCCAAAGAGAATGGCTTCAGTTTTCCCTAGGTGTAATGATAGTTTGTTGTCTACTAACCATTTGCTGCAGGACTCCAGTTCCAGTGTTTAAAACATTAGCAATATCTTGTGGGTCTTTACCTGTCACTAACAGAGCACTGTCATCTGCATACAGTAGGAGTTTGCACTTGACACTGATAGGCATATCATTGACATAACATAAGAATAGTAAGGGACCCAGAATACTACCTTGGGGAACTCCACATGTTATCGGCAGGGGTTCTGATTCCGTTTTGTTGATTTTGACTATTTGTCTCCTGTTGCTAAGGTAGGACTTAAACCAGTCTACAGAACCTATACCGATAGCTTGAAGTTTCTTACATAATATATTGTGGTTGACAGTATCGAAGGCCTTTTGCAGGTCTAAGGTTACCATACCTATGAGGTTCCCTTTTGACATTTCAGTTCTCAGGTAATCCATCAGATTAATAAGGGAGGTATCGGTTGAGTAGGATCTTCTAAAGCCCGATTGATAGCTATGGAGAATGCTGTTGTCATTAAGGTTAACTACTTGAGAATACACCGCCCTCTCCAGAATTTTAGATATTATACTGAGTATACTAACAGGTCTATAGTTGCTTACATCAGACCTATTATTTTTCTTGAAGATAGGAGTAACTCTGGCCTCCTTGAACCCCTCCGGTACGGAATTAGTGGTGATTGATAGATTTATTATGTGAGCAATAGGGATTGACAGTTCAGAAGCACCATCTTTTAGGAACTTAGACGGGATGTTATCAGGGCCTGTGCTCTTAGTTGGGTTTAACCTGCTTAGTTCTTTTTGAATGAAGTCATGAGATACACTTACTAGTTGACAACTGTTTGGGGTGACCCCTTTATTGGTATAGTATGTTTGAAACTTATCAGAGTTCTTATAAGTTAAATGATATAGAACTTAGCCATACAGATTGCGAAAAGGACTTGGGGGTTATGGTGAGCAGCAACCTTAAACCAAGACAGCAATGCCTAAGCGTACGTAATAAGGCAAATAGATTACTGGGATTTATATCAAGAAGTGTAAGCAACAGAAGTCCAGAGGTCATACTGCAGCTTTATACATCATTAGCAAGGCCTCACCTGGATTATGCAGCTCAGTTCTGGTCTCCGTATTACAAAATGGACATAAATTCGTTAGAAAACATTCAGCGTAGGATGACTAAATTAATACATAGCATTAGAAATCTTCCTTATGAAGAAAGATTGAAGACTCTTAAGTTACATTCACTTGTTAGACGAAGAATGATGGGAGACCTGATCGAAGTGTATAAGTGGAAGATAGGTATTAATAAAGGGGATATTAATAAGGCCTTGAGGATGTCTCTCCAAGAGAGAACCAGCAGTAATGGATTTAAATTAGATAAGTTTAGATTTAGAAAGGACATAGGAAAGTATTGGTTTGGAAATAGGGTAGTTGATGAGTGGAACAGTCTACCTAGTTTGGTTATTGAGGCTGGGACTTTGGGTAGTTTCAAATCTAGTTTGGATAAGTACATGAGTGGGAGGGTTTGGATTTGAGTGGGACTTTCACATCAGAGCTTATTTCTTGGGTAGCATTGAAAATTGGGTTGGTCAAATGTTTGTTAGTGGAATGAATTGTAAAGGACCTGCCTAGTATGGGCCAACAGGCCTGCTGCAGTGTTCCTCCTTTCTTGTGTTCTTGTGTTCTTGTGTTCTTGTGTACTTAGTGGAGTGGAGTGACTTTCATTAGTTTCTTTTTTCTTGAAATACCAGACATATACTGTGAATTTCATATAACCTGTAGTTACCAGCGGTCGCAATATACACAACGAGAAGCAATTATTACTACAGAAAAAGCGTCCTTCCTCCAAAATTTGCACCAGTCAACTATAGTGACAATATAGCATTTATTGTGGTGGAGAAGGAAAAAAAATTAGAGAAGCTAGATACAGCGATTGATAAACAAGGGTGGAGGTCGACCGTTCGTCATTGTAGGAGTGCCAGCAGTCACCGGCTCTTCAACATGCAAGTTATACTTTTGTATCAATCAAATCACATATTACTCGGGTAAATAATTTCCAGTAGATCCTTCATGTGTTAGCTCAAATCACCGACCAGTATGGTTTAAATAAGTGACCCACTGATCAGATCAGATAGACTGGTCCGAACCCTTGACTGGTCCGAACCCTTGACTGGTCCGAACCCTGGACTGGTTTCAAACAGTTTCGTTGTGCACTACCTAGCAGGTTATTAATAGAATATTCAAGAGGTTGCTAGTAGAATTGCAGTAAATCAACCATTCAAATCATTATGAAGCTGTGTGTAGTCTGTGGTCAGTCAAACAAACGGGCTTCCACATGCATAAATTGTCATTTTTGTGGAAATTGGTGTCACGCCCCTTGTGCAGATATCCAAGAACTAGCTACAAGCAGTATTAAAACAGGGAAGTGTTTTTGGGTATGCCCAAATGAGATAAATCTGTGGACTAAAACCACAAGGGTATTAAAAGAGGTCAACATCAAAGCTGCTTTCATAGAAAACCTGGAAGCTTTCTACAACAGATGGGAACATAAAAGTCTGGGCTGAATGGTACTGCCCTTGATACTGGCCATGTAGTCAGAAACTGTAAGGCTGGAGATGATGTCCTGGTAGTCAGTAAATGGGGGGCTGATAGTGCTGTCCTGGGAGACAGTAATGGGTGAAGCTGGAGGTGCTGTCCTGGGAGACAGTAATGGTGAAGCTGGAGGTGCTGTCTTGGGAGACAGTAATGGTGAAGCTGGAGATGCTGTCCTGGGAGACAGTAATGGTGAAGCTGGAGGTGCTGTCCTGGGAGACAGTAATGGTGAAGCTGGAGGTGCTGTCCTGGTAGACAGTAATGGTGAAGCTGGAGGTGCTGTCCTGGGAGACAGTAATGGGGAAGCTGGAGATGCTGTCCTGGGAGACAGTAATGGTGAAGCTGGAGATTTTGTCCAGGTAGTCGGGAATTATACACAGGAAGGAATACATATAAATGACCTCATACGGGACAGGAGCCACAGCAGGGAAACAAGTGTAGTCAAAGATAAGATAAAACCAATATTGCAAACTAGAAATACCGCAGGAAATAGCAAACAAGAGGACTCCACTAGCGATAGTGAGGATATATTACCAAAAACAACTGGTGGGAGCTCCATTGTTGGTGGTCAGGAAACGAAGGACTGGAGACCACACAGGGTCCTGTCGTTGGGCTCTCTCGAGATCCTCAACAGAGAACGAATTGCCGACATTCACGAATGCTATATGCCTCGACAGGGCATCAGCTACAACATTTTGCTTACCTGGGACATAGCAAATTTCAGGGTTGTAGTCATTGAACGTTAGCGACCAGCGAGCATGCTTTCCCGAGAGGTTCTTATTCGCAAAAAGAGCCAATAAGGGTAGATGATCTGTGTAAATCTTGATGGGGTAATGATAGATGATATCCCGGAAATGACTCAGGGCCCACACAATGGCTAAAGCTTCTAGCTCTGTCACTGAATAATTGACTTCCGCTTTAATAAGAACACGGCTAGCGTAGGCAATAGGCTGTTGCTTACCATTAGATTCCTGTGACAAGACTGCACCGATGCCAACTTTGCTGGCATCAGTCGTCAAGGTAAATGCCTTGGTGAAATCAGGGAATCTAAGGGTTGGGGCTGATGTTAACTTGTTCTTAAGAATGACAAAAGCTCGTTCCTGATCACACATCCACTCAAAAGAGGCATCCTTCTTGAGTAAGCATGTCAGGGGTGCAGTAATGGTGGAGAAACCTGCGATAAAGGTGCGGTAGAAAAACCGCCAGGCCTATGAAGGACCGGACTGCATCCGCCGTCATGGGTCTGGGGAATTTCTGCACTGCCGAGATTTTAGACTCGTCCGTCTTTATGCCATTCTGAGTCACTACGTGACCCAGAAATTTTATTTCCTTCCGGAGGAAATGACATTTGGCGAGCTTTACCTTAAGGTTTGCCTGAGCTAACCTGTCCAATACCCTGTCAAGTTTCTCGAGATGTGTCGGGACATCTTGCGACATGACTATGAGATCATCTAGGTAGACCATGAGCGTGCCACCTAGGAGGGTACGGAAAATTGTCGTCATCAAACGATTAAATGTGATTGGGCTTCCGCACAAGCCGAAAGGCATCCTCCTGAACTGGTAATGACCAGTTGGCGTATAGAAAGCTGTCAACTCTTTGCTCTCGTCATCGAGGGGGATCTGCCAGAACCCTTGAAGAAGATCAAGAGTTGAAAAGACCTTATTATCGCCGATGTTCTGCAACAGGTCGTTCAGAACTGGCAACGGGAAGCGGTCTGGGATGGTACATGCATTCAGTTTCCTGTAATCGATAACAGGGCGCCAGGTTCCGTCTTTCTTGGGAACCAGAATAAGGGGAGCATTCCACGGGGAAGTGGACTCCTCAATAACTCCATCACGGAGCATCCGTGTAATGAGTTCTTCGGCGAAGACTCTTTGCGCATTGTGGCAGGCGTACCCAGGTACATAAATGGGTTTAGTACCTTTGTCAAGTGGAATACGGTGAGAGATCAGTGGGGTCCAAACCCATCGACTCACCATCTTAGTGCAACTGCAGAACGTGCACGATTGAGAACTGGAGAAGTTTTGGGACCTCTTCAGGATAGTCTGTCAAAGCTAGATCACCTTCTCTGCACTGGTCGGGTGTTGGAAGAGTCAGCAGCAGACTCGCCTGGGAGAACTGCACTCACGAGGAAGTCAGCTGGGGCTTCACCCTCCACTCTCACCGGGAGAGGGAATCTGACAAGGTCGACAGTTAGTTTAATATGTTTATTATGCACCCCATACCCATCCTGTGGGCGGTAGTCAAAAGATTACAGAGGTACATAATTGGTCCAGGGACTGGACTCCAAAGTTTTGATAGCTGAGCAAGTTACAGAGGTAATGAATTCACAATTTACAAAGGTAATGAACTCACAAATTACAAAGGTAATGAACTCCAGGTAGGTCTAGTCACATCATGACAAGTTACAAAGGTATTTACAGATTACAGAGGTACATAATGGATCCAGGGACTGGGCCCCAAAGTTTGGATTACTGAACTAGGTACAAGGTAATGAACTCACAAGTTACAAAGGTAATGAATACTGTAAGAATGGTTACTTACGTTTATACATGGCTACAATCATGAACAAATTATAGTTGTAATGAGCAATTCACACTTCACACACCGGGTCACAACTGTAATGAGTTGTTATTGGTGCAAATATTGATTGTTGAGTCACCACACACACACAACACACACACACACACACACACACACACACACACACACACCACCACACACACACACAATACAAATTCACACACACATAAACACACACACACACACACACCACACAATACACAAAACTCATACACACACACGCACACACACTCTTACCGGTGAAGAGCAACGGTGAAGAGGCGGGGCAGGAGCTAAGACTCGACCCCTGCAACCACAAATAGGTGAGTACAAATAGGTGAGTACACACACACACCCACTCATACACACACACACACTCATACACATACACACACACACAAACACACACATACACACTCGCAAATACAACAGGCCTAGTGTCTAATCGACATGTGCCTAGGACAAAATGGTAACTAACACGCACACACAAACACACACACAAACACACACACACACACACAAGCACTGGACAAGCACCTAAAGTCAGTTCCTGATCAGCCGGGCTGTGGCTCGTACGTTGGTTTGCGTGCAGCCAGCAGCAACAGCCCGGTTGATCAGGCTCTGATCCACCAGGAGGCCTGGTCACAGACCGGGCCGCATGGGCGTTGACCCCTGGAACTCTCTCCAGGTAAACTCCAGGTAAACACACAGGAGCTTGGACTCGACCCCTGCAATCTCAACTAGGTGAATGCACACACACACACACACACACACACACACACACACACACACACACACACACACACACACACACACATGCACACATGTGGTAATGCTTTATTTACAGCTAGCAAAGTCAGGGTATTTCTCCAGAATGGTCTGTAATATACCACTGTGGATAAAATACTTTGCCATTTCTTGAACATTTCTGAGTGAGTTGTTTCTAAATTCATTAATTTTATCACAGTCCAGTACATAATGACGCAAGGTGTGACAATAGTCCATCTGGCAAAGTTTACATTTCGTTTGGTCTACATCTGGTGGTGGTGATTTAACCTGCCAAAGATACTTGTAACCCGCCGGAGCGGGCAGTAGTGACATCCAAGAGTCTGCTTATTTTGATGGATGCACCATAGACATGTGGCTCCTCCTGCATGATAGAATGATGATAGATGGACTCACTGGTGTCAATCTCCCTGAGCCTTAAGTCCATAAAATTCAGTTGAAGTTCTTTTCGTATTATTGTTCTCAAACTACTACCTGACAAGCCAAGATTGTAATCTACTCCCTCTTTGAAAGCATACAGCTTAGCCAATTTATCAGTTCTATCATGCATCTGAAGACCAATTTGAGATGGAATCCACAGCATGTGCACTCTGACTCCACTGTCCACAATCCTACCATACCTGTGTCTGGCTTCTGACACAAGCATGCCACAATTTATGCTTAATGAGTTGAGAGCATTTATGGATGACAGAGAATCAGTTACAATTAAACTGTCAATCTTTGATACATAGATGCATTTCAGGGCAAGGAGTATGGCAAACAGTTCTGTCTGAAGGGTAGAGGCGCAATTATTGATACATGCTCCAATTTCTTTAAGAGAGCCATCACTCTGTACGACAACAGCAGCACTACCAGCTGCACCAGTGGATTGGTGAACAGAACCATCAGCGTAAATAATTTGCTAGAGTGTGTGCTGCGTGACTAAGTTATCAATACAGCTTAAGGCCTCATGTTTGGCTTCAAGGCGAAGTTTTGGTTGTGATTTAAGAAGTAGTTTGGGGGGAAATGGAGGAATGGTAGTTTGGAATGGGGTAATATCCATGGAGCGGGAGAAGTGCCGCTGTTGCCTTACTTGACATAGATCATGTATCTGATTCATGCGGAGGTCGGTTCCAGTTTTTTCGACCCATCTGGAGGAGTGTTCACCAGTGCTGAGGAAAGTTTGGAGAGGGCTTCTGTGCAGGGGTTTGAATGAGCTTGCCTGAGCATATTAACCCCAATTAGGATATTTCTTTCAGTAACACGATCTCTGATGCTTGGAATATCAAGTTCTTTTTGCATATTTAAAATTTTGGCAGTACGAGAGCATCATAAAATGATCCTCATTGCTTCGTTCTGCAGTTTTTCCAGCCCTCCAAGCTTCCAGTCAGACACAAGAGCAAGTAGTGGCGCAGCATAATCAACCAATGATCTAATATAAGCAAGATACATCATTTTCACAATTTTAACATTAGCACCATACCTGGGATGAAACCCAGCCACAACTCTAAGTGCTCTTAGTCTTTCTTTGTATTGGCGACAAAGTCTTGTTACAACAGGTCCAAGTAGTGGAACCTCAAAGCCTAGATACCTGTATCTGCTTACATATTCTAGAAGAGACCCATCCTGCAACTGGATCTGACGAACTGTGCCTCTCTGTCGAGGAGGACGCCTATTGAGTATCTTTGTTTTATCAGTAGAGATTATTAACCCCAGGTCCTGACACGAGGCTAGTACATGATTAAGAATGTTTTGGGTATTGGAGAATCCGGTAGTGTGAATCATTATATCATCAGCAAAACTAATCACATAATGATGGGGCTGACTAGGCATAGCATTAAGTAATGCATTAATTAGAATATTGAACAGTGTGGGACTGAGCACACCTCCCTGTGGTGTTCCTAATTCAAAGTTTTTAGTTACACTTCTATGTCCCTGGAACAACACAGACGATTTTCTGTTTGACAGGTAGCCTTTTAATCCAGCGGAGAAGCCATCCTCCAACATCCATTCTGGCAAGTTCACTAATGATTACATGTCGGTTGGCTACATCGAAAGCGGATTTAAGGTCAAGGAAGGTAGTGTATGAGCTGTCAGTGTGCAGAGTGAGAAATGTGGCTATGCAATGATGCACGCTCCTTCCATGCATGAAACCATGTAACCGGGGAGACAAAAATTGCTTGATTCTGTACATGAGAAGATTAAGAACAATTCTCTCAAATGTTTTACACAAGCAGCTAATAAGAGATATTGGGCGAAATGCATTTTGTTGATTGGGCTTAGGAATTGGAATGATGAGGCTATTGGTCCAAGATTGAGGGAGCTCCCCAGTTACATAGCTCATGTTATATAATTCAAGTAATGGATTACCTGGTACTCGACACAGCAATCTGAGTATGTTGTAAGTAATACCATCCTCACCAGGCGACGTGGAGTTGCCCTTAGTTAGTGCTGCATCAAGTTCATAATTAGTGAAAGGAATGTTGCAATCATCTGCCTTGGTGAGCATAAAGCAAACAAGTCTCTCCCTTGCATCATATTTGTCATTTAATTTTGCCTGTGTGGTACTGGGATGATTAGCATAGCTAGATGTAGCAGCCCAAGCACTAACTCATTCGCCCTATGTAAGGGATGAGGGTGCGCGATCTGCCCAGTTCTGTTACCCTTAATTCTATTTATGTCCCTCCATGCTCGGCTAAGTGGGGTGTGAGCATTAAGACCGTTGACAAATTTTTCCCAGTCTGTTTGCCGCAGCTCTGTCATACGCTCTCTGGCAGCAGCAAGGGCAGTTTGGAAGAGCCTCAGCATTCCAGGGGTACGATGTTTTCTATAGGCTAGGCCTAGTCTGCGAGCAGTACGTTTCAGTGTACGAAGTTTAGAATCATTGTAATAAGTATGGTTTTTGAAGGAGGTACGATTATTATGGAAGTTTGTTGGGTTTAGAATACCAAGAGGTTGCAGTGGCGGCTCTAAGTAGTTCTGAATACTGCTCACAAGATCATTGTTAAAGGTCTCTACAGAGGAACACTCATAGGAATTATACCAGTCAGTCACATGTGCAACAAAGTCATCATGCTGATCAGTGGGAACATTAAAACGTTTCTGTTTGAATATCCCACCAGGAAGGGTAGTATTACCAATATCTAGTGAGGTTAGCCTAGGGAAATGATCAGACGCTATATTTGCACACGAAAATCACTCACAACGAAAGCAAAAGACTTGGCAGACGATGCACCATCCCCCCAATGAAAAGCAGGGGTGTCACTAGCACGTTAAGAGACCATACAATAAGTGTCAGGGGCCCGAGACTGTTCAACTGCCTCCCAGCACACATAAGGGGGATTACCAACAGACTCCTGGCAGTCTTCAAGCTGGCACTGGACAAGCACCTAAAGTCAGTTCCTGATCAGCCGGGCTGTGGCTCGTACGTTGGTTTGCGTGCAGCCAGCAGCAACAGCCTGGTTGATCAGGCGCTGAACCACCAGGAGGCCTGGTCACAGACCGGGCCGCGGGGGCGTTGACCCCCGAAACTCTCTCCAGGTAAACTCCAGGTAATATCTGTTACAATGGAAGACTCACAGCTGGCAGAAGTAATGTTGAAGCCCAGGCACAGATCAAGGACGCCTCCATAGATATGTGTGGGTTCAAGGTCACCTACAATTTGGACATTATCATGACTGTTTAAGAGTGACAACAGTTGATTGCCATTATGATTACCAAACTGTGAGTTTCCAATGCTTTTGTGTCTCGCATTGTAATCGCCAATAATAAGAGTAGGCTCAGAATAAGCACAAGTTGGGAGCTCCAAGTAATTGAATTTATCAGCAGGAGCATACAAGTTAAATATGTTGAGAGCAGAGTTCCCTATATAAATCCTAACACCGTGATATTGTAGCCCCTCTGTTTTCTTATGTGCAAGAAGTTGATGGGGAAGTGATTTTTTAATATATAGAACACAAGAGTTAGTAGATTTGAGGTTATATGCAACAAATGATGGTAATTTAGGGGGTTGGGATTTTTCAGGGACTCTGCTACTCTTGTAGACACACAACATCAATGGGTTCGGTGGTTACTTTATGATGAAGGTCAGGAAGTCTTTTTCTAAGTGATGCAATATTCCAGCTTAATATAGAAAGTTTATACGAGTTTTGATCCATTATAGTAGTCCTGGGATATTGTTGAGTTTCTCAGCATAATGAAAAAATTGTTCATATAAATAGCAGACCTTATCAATGTCAACAGTGCTACCCTTGTCCATGAGTTTGTTAAGTGCACCTCCAGTTGTAAGGCCTCGTGGGAGTCTCGTAAACCAGAGCATGACGCTGTTTATGTGTGAATGTATGATAGGTGACACCACCACTCACATTCCCTCCTCCACTAACATTACACGCAACAATACAACTGTCATCACCGGCGCCACTACCAACATTGTGTTCATTACATTTATCAACAGTATTGTATTCAACATTAATGTCTATGTGGTTAACCTCATCACACTCTGCACCACCACTTATATTATGCTCATCACTATTACTAACATTATAGACACCACCGCTCTCATCACACTCTTCACCACCACTTATATTATGCTCATCACTATTACTAACATTATAGACACCACCGCTCTCATCACACTCTTCACCACCACTTCCATTACGGTCATCACTATTACTAACATCATTGACACCATAGCCTTCATTATGATGCTCACTACAGTTATCAACACAAGTATTATATTCGTCATTACTGTAATTAAGAACACCACCACCACCTTGTTCAGCAGCCTTACACTTGCTTTCACAGATTGTGACAATCTTGTTATTGGTACACTCTACACATCTTTCCTTGTGTTGTTCAAGTTGTTGTTTCAGAGAAATTGTTGTGTTTCCAGTACTTTTATGTGCGACATCAGGTTGTATACCACAGGAGCAAGACTTGGAACATCTGGAGACGTGAAGTTCCGGTCAGCTGAGCTCGTTGGCTGACTGTCAGCTGACTCAGCTAGGTGGTATTGACAGCCGACGTGATGGGGGTCTGTTGACGTGCTCCCCAGGTGAGGTGCTCAACCCCATTGTCTGAGGGCAGGCATGAGCCAGTAATCAGACTCGAGGTACCTGGTAGTCCTGGGGGGTCATAATGAGGGGTACAGGGTGAAATGCTGTTGGCTGCGATGCGATCAGCCCTCACACTGCAGTCAGTATGAGCTGCTGTGACTCCTGAGGTCTTACAATTGATACATTGTTTAGCAACAGTCTGTTGCTGTTTGATCATATCATAACACCATTCAGATGGATGAGCATTGGCACACACTGCACACCAGTGTGACTTAGATGGGCATTTCCTGGCAATGTGGCCCCAGCGTTGACACTTATAACATCGACGTTGAGGTCTGTATAATGCAATGTAATAGCGTCTGTTGAGGGCTGCGCGGGAGTGAATATAGCGTGGCAGAGTCCCCTGGCCAGTCCACTCAGCTAATATCAGACCGTTGGAAAGTCGACGAGGGCTTGCAACTTGCTCTGACACCAGATATTGAGGATTCAAGTGCTTGTTGACGTTATAGATGACAATAAGCACTTTATGTGCCCTTGGTGGGGCTGCTCGGAGTTTGATGTTGGCATATTCGCGAGTGAGAAGTTTGTCTATAAATGCTGATTCATTAGGCACAAAGACGTAGTTATCCTCAACGTGGACAAACTCGATCGTTTTCTCTAGGTTGTCTGTACTAGCTTCGAAAAACCAGTTGCACTTGGTCTCTTGATCAGTGTTGTTAGGGAAATCTAACCTGACAGCTTTGGGGAGGGTGTGCGCCACTGTATTGCTTTCTGCAAGCTTTCTCTGGAAGCCAAGGACTTGCAACTACCTCGTTGCACTGTGGTTGCAAGAGATGGTCAAGGGAGAGGCCCTTGGATCGGCATGTGTCGTTGTCAACAGCACATGGTTCCTTCATAATGCTCTGTTCACGTTATACACCGTAACAGGATGTGAGCGAGTTAGCTGACAAAGTGACGTTGAATATTTGTACGAGCATGACTTTGTCGCTGATGCCATACACGAGTCAGGGGACTGTGCCTGCCGGACATGGATACTGCGGCTTGACAACTGCTGTCTAATACTGCCATACGGTTTGTAAGCTGCTTGTCCATCCCATTTGCCGTATTCTATTCAAGATTGATGGACTGAACACATCGATCTCAAAGGATTGAGGGACTGATTACCTTCTTTCTCTCGTGTTCTTCAAGTTTTCTCCTACGTATTAAACTGTTGAAGCCAACTGTGTGGCGAATACAGTTATTCAATAAAGATACCCAAGAGTTGAACATGTGTCTATTTTTAACATGTCGGTTCTCTGAACCATTCATCTACAAAAACTATCAGACACTGCACTTATGGGGATTCTTAATACTTAGGGATCTGCGCTTGACCTAATTCTTGGCACGACCTACTTCCAAATTGAACAAATGTGCACCCACCTATGACTGCGCACCTCTCTGCCATCGGTTTGTAAGCTACGGCTTGTCCGCACATGCTTGCCGGCCACAATTCTATTCAAGATTGAAGGGAAATGAACACCATCGAACTCAAGGTTGAGGGACTGATTACCTCATATCCTCATGTTCTTCATGTTTCTAATACGTATGGACTGATGAAGCCACTGTGTGGCGGAAACGTTTCTCAGTGGTGACGTTGTACTTCTGCTCAGTGGTGACGTGTATTTAGGCTCAGGGTTGGACGTGTTTCTTAGTCTGTGAAGGACCTGTTTGTGTGCTCTCTGTGAAATATGAACAGGATGCCCTCTCTGGTGCAACTTTACAGCAGCTGAGAAAAGAGCTTCAGAGGTGCTAAGATGGAGATACGGCGATTAACGGAGGAGTTAAGAGGATTGTAGTAATCCCTCATGTTGTGTGTCCCCTGGTTAAGAGGGGAGGCTTGGTCAGTGGCAGGGCAATATGGACCAAGCTGAAGATCAAGAAAACGGTTGGAGAGGCAGAAACAACGAGAAACCAGAAGACTACCGTTGGAAAGAAATCTTCCAACCCATCATCGGTGTGTAACAGTCGAATGTGAGTGTCTCTACTGGGAATGCCACAAACGAGCACCAAAGAAGCATTGGCTTGACGTGAGTGAGACATCCTAGAAAACAACGAGACCATCAGAGAAAAGTCTTGACGAATTCTACAAGTGGTGTGTAATGCTACTGGAAATGTTGAGTCGACACTCGGGCATCACGACGGCCGACGCCAAGGAAGGGTAAAAACATTGTTGTTGTTGAGGATAGCCAGATTAGGTACATGGATAGGGCATTCTGCTGAAGGACAGGAAGTAGGAGGCAAGGGGAGGGGAAATGTGTTTTCCTGGGGCTGGGCTGAAGGTATTGTTAGGCGTTCTGGATGACATCATGAGAAGTAATGGGTAGCAATCCTATATCTGTCTCAGTGCTGGAGCGCATCCGATGTTGAAGACGTAGGTGTGAGGAACCTCCTGATTAGCAGGTATAGGTCAACAATAGAGATAATTAGGAGGAAGGGTGGGAAACCTGTCTATTGTTTGCATTTGCCAAGGTGAGGAAGGAGTTGGAAATGAATGGTTGTCCAGTAGCAATGGTGTCAATTGCTGGTGGAAAATACTGTTATGGAAAATGCGGTAACATTCATTGACAACTGTGGACCTTCTTTCTATGGCCAGAAACAGAAATGACATATATGCCAGGGATGGGGTTACTTATCTAGGTGTGGGGTGGGAGAGCAATTGGCAACGCAGTGGAGGGAGCTGAGTGTTAGTTTATAACTAGGAATAGTTAGTGGTATGGGTTTTGACGGGAAAACTGTGTGAAGTCGAGGGTAGTATATGAGTACGAGGAGAAATAGTATAGGCAAAAATGAGTTTGGAATATTGGGAAAGCCAGTGGCATCTAATTGACAATGACGTAATAGGTTTAGTGGAATAACAGAAAGGAGCAGGGAAGGTAAAGATGAGAGGAGGGTCTTTAGAAGTACTTATTACCCATAACAGTCGCAGTGTAGGAATAAGATGGACGAGTTGAGACTAGTTGCTAGCGCAGGAGTAACATAGAATGTATTTGCCATTATGAGACCCCCCCCTTGTTTAATTCAAAAAGTCGGGACATGCCTGCAGAATGTCACATTGAGGATTTTAAATTGTTCCAAGTAGATAGGAAATATCGGGTAAGGGGGGTGGGGGGTGGAATTGTATGTCGAGATCGCTTGATAACTGTTGCATAAAACATGGGTTTAAGTTGAAGGTAACACATACAGAGTCTGTTTGGATAGATAATTTTCAGAGGAGCATGATGAAAAATTAACTTTAGGTGTGATGTACCATCCCCCAAAGTGTAGATAGGGAACAGGAGGGAGGAGGGGGAGACTACTATGGGAGAATTGTCTTAGGGCCACAAAGAACAATAGGTAGCTAATAGTAATTCTAGGGACTTTAACTTTAGTCTTATTGGTATTGGAATTTCTTGTCTGGGGAGTTTCGAATCTTATTACTTCTTTAGACGTTTACCTGGAGTTTACCTGGAGAGAGATGTTCCGGGGGTCCAACGCCCCCGGCGGCCCGGTCTGTGGACCAGGCCTCTGGTGGATCTGAGGCCTGAATCAACCTGGCTGTTGCTGCTGGCTGCACGCAACAACGTACGAGCCACAGCCCCGGATGATCCGGAACTTGATTTAGGTGCTTGTCCAGTGCCAGCTTGAAGACTGCCAGGGGTCTGTTGGTAATCCCTTTTTTTGTGTGCTGGGAGGCAGTTGATACTGCTCGGGGCCCCTGACACTTATTGTATGCGTCTCTTAACGTGTAGTGCGCACCCCTGACTTTTCATTGGGGGGGATGGTTGCATCGTCTGCCAAGTCTTTGCTTTCGTAGTGAGTGATTCTCGTGTGCAAGGTTCGGTATAGTCCCTCTAGCGATTTTCCTGGTGTATGATATCATGTATCTCTCCTCCTGCGTTCCCGGGAAGACAGGTTTAGGAAACCTCAAGCGCTCCTCAATAATTGAGGTGTTTTATCTCCGTTATGCGCGCGTGAAAGTTCTCTGTACATTTTTCTAGGTCGGCAATTTCACCTGCCTCTGAAAGGTGCTGTTAGTGTGCAGCAATATTACAGCTAGAATAGAAACAAGGTGACCTGAAGAGTGTCATCATGGGCTTGGATCCCTAGTTTTGAAGGTTCTCATTATACATAAGGTCATTTTTATGGCAGATGCGTTTGATACATTGTTATGTGTCCTGGAAGGTGTGGGGAGATCTCCGACCATGATCACTCCAAGTTTTGACGTGGTGTTTCGCTCTATTTTGGGGCCAGAAATGTGTTTTGTACTCTGATGATGATTTAAAATTTCATATGTTTTACCATATATGGTGTAATTGAAATTTCTCATCGTTGAAAACCTTCATATGGTTTTCTGCAGCCCACTGAAAGATTTGGTTGATGGCCGCCTGGATCTATTGCCAGTGTCTGCAATGGAAGACACGTCATGCAGATTGGGTGTCTTCTGCAATGGATGACACGGTGGTGCTGTGGCTGACATCCTTGTCTATGTCGGATATAGAGGATGAGGACACAACGCGATGGGAGCGAGAGAGTACTGTGCCTTGTGGAACAGGAGCTTTTCACAGTAGACTTGCCTAGGACTTTACTCTGTTGCAAAACTACTCTCTGTGTCTGTTTTGTGAGGAGGAAATTTTAGATCCTTCGACCGACTTTTCCTGTTATTCCTTTTAGCACGCATTTTGTGCGCTATTACGCATGTCACACTTTGACGATGGCTTTTGCAAAGTCTGTATATATTACATCTGCATCTTTTTGTCTTCTAGTCATTTAGGGTCCTTGCGTAGTGATCCAATAGTTTGGACACGGGGGGGGGGTCAAGAGCGACAGTTCTAAAACCCATGATGCCCTGGGTTTGTAACTGATGGGTTTCTAGATGGGTGGTGATCTTGCTTCTTAGGGACCCTTTCAAAGATTTTTTTGATATGGGATGTTAGTGCTATTGGTCTGTAGTTCTTTGCTGTTGCTTTTACTGCCACCTTTGTGGAGTGGGGCTATTGTCTGTTGTTTTTGGTAACTGTGGGACGCCCCCGTGTCCAGGTTCCCTCTCAATAGGAGGGAAAAGGCTCGTGATAGGGGCTTCTTGCAGTTCTTGATGAACACAGAGTTCCGTGAGTCTGGCCCTGGGGCAGAGTGCATGGGCATGTCATTTATCGCCTGTTCGAAGTCATTTGGCGTCAGGATAACATCGGATAGGCTTGTGTTCATCAAATTTTGTGGCTCTCTCATAAAAAATTCATTTTGATCTTCGACTCTCAGTCTGGTTAGCGGCTTGCTAAAAACTGAGTCATATTGGGACTTGAGTAGTTCACTCATTTCCTTGCTGTCATCTGTGTAGGACCCATCTTGTTTAAGTAGTTCAGGATTGTTTTTTGAAGCAGTTTGTGACAGAACCTACAAGGGGTAATAACCTGCTTGACTTAGTTCTGGCAAACAATGAATCCCTTGTTAATAATTTGGAAGTTTCAGAGGAACTGGGTGCTAGCGACCACAAATCAATTACACATGGAATTGAATGGAAGTATGATAGTAGGGATAACTCAGTAACAGTCCCAGATTTTCGCTTAGCAGATTACGATGGGCTTAGAGAACACTTATCATCTGTTGACTGGGGTAACGAAGAGAGCTATCAATATGACAGTTTTCTGAACACAATACATGCTGCTCAAAGAACGTTTATCCCTTATAAAGAAATTAGATCAAATAGAAATGACCCAAAGTGGATGAATAATAGGCTGAAATATCTACTAGGGCATAAGAAAGGAATTTATAGGCGTATCAAAAGAGGCGAGGGTCATCTTTTGAATCAGTATATTGACATTAAGAGGGACATTAAAAAGGGGATAAGAAAAGCTAAAAGGGACTATGAAATTAAAGTTGCTAGGGATTCTAAAACTAACCCAAAAAGTTTTTTCCAGGTATATAAAACAAAAGTCAGAGATAAGATAGGTCCCCTTAAAAAATAACTATGGGCATCTTACTGACAAAGAGAAATGAAATGTGCTCGATTTTAAATAATTATTTTCTCTCGGTTTTTACACAGGAAGACACTAATAATATTCCGGTAATTAATTTTTATAGTGGATCAGAAGAAGATAAATTATGTAACATCACAGTCACTAGTGAAATGGTTGTGAAGCAGATAGACCGACTGAAGCAAAATAAGTCACCGTGTCCTGATGAGGTTTGTTCAAGGGTTCTAAAGGAATGCAAAATGGAAGTCTGTGAACCATTAACTAATATTTTTAATTTATCTCTTCAAACAGGTGTAGTGTCTGATATGTGGAAGATGGCTAATGTAATTCCTATTTATAAAACAGGGGACAAGTCGTTACCGTCAAATTACCGCCCAATAAGCCTGACCTCAATTGTAGGCAAATTACTAGAGTCAATTATAGCTGAGATTATAAGAAGCCATCTCTATAAGCATAGCTTGATTAATGATACTCAGCATGGATTCACAAGAGGCCGGTCTTGTCTAACTAACTTATTAACTTTCTTCAGTAAAGCTTTTGAGGCTGTTGACCACGATAAAGAATTTGATATTATTTCCTTAGATTTTAGTAAGGCATTTGATAGAGTTCCGCACCAAAGACTGTTGAAGAAAGTAGCAGCTCATGGCATTGGGGGAAGGGTGCTCTCGTGGATCGAATCATGGCTCACAGACAGGAAGCAGAGAGTGTCCATAAATGGGGTTAAATCCGAGTGGGGATCAGTAACAAGTGGCGTTCCACAGGGATCAGTCTTGGGCCCGTTGTTGTTTATAATATATATCAATGATCTTGATGAAGGAATTACTAGTGATATGAGCAAATTCGCCGATGACAAGAAGATAATTTATTCAAACGTAGATGTTAGGGAACTTCAGGAGGATTTAGACAAACTCTACTCTTGGTCAGAAAAGTGGCAGATACAGTTCAATGTAGATAAATGCAAGGATCTGAAGCTCGGGAGTGTCCATAACCCTAGCACATATAAGTTAAATATTGTAATAAAGTTGGTAGAATTACCGACAATATGTAAAGTAAAAGGACACAAGTGCAACTAATGTGACATTTATTGTGGCAACGTTTCGCTCTCCAGGAGCTTTATCAAGCCATTACAAACAATACATGGACACAGAGGGTATATAAAGGCTCAGAGTGAGGTGAATACTAGTGAGGTACCATTTCGATGTTCACTAGTGGTAGTAGTAGTAGTTGTAGTAGTGGTAGTGACAAAAGTAATACAATATGGTAGAGCAATTAATTCGTACATGAGTAAAAGGATATAAAAGCTATTACTTGGGTAACATAAAAATAGGTTGGACAAATATAAACTGGAATGAGGCAGCTTGTTTCAGTGTTCACTCTCTGTGCTTTGTGTAGTGTAACAGGAGAGACTATGTGATGGCAGGGTTTACTGTTTTCAGGAGGATTCTTGCTAAGACTTCGGAGATGGTGAAGCTGCCGTTGTTTTGTTTAATTGTATTCGAAACAGCGAATCAGTGCTGATTCAAGGCACTTGCGTGTGCGGAAATTAGTTTCTTTTATCACTAATTGGGCGTCTCTGAATTTCATAAGATGATATGTGGAATTTCGGTGTTGTACACAGGCGTTGTTTAAGTTGTCGTTCCTACATGCGTATATGTGTTCATTGAGGCGGGTGTCGAGGTTTCTTGCTGTTTCACCTACGTAGATCTTGTCACAGCCTCCACAGGGTATAGTGTAAACTCCTGCATTGACTGGTTCGTGGTGCTTGGGTTTTGTCCTGGTTAGATCCTTTATTGAAGTGGTAGAAGCGATGGCGACTCTGGTGTTAGCTTGTGAAAGTACTTTTGAGACGTTTAGTGCAACCTGGCTGTTGGGAAGAATTATAACTTTGTTGGGAGCGGTGTTGATGCGTGGAGAATTGATGATCTGAGAGCTCTTTCTTGCAGTCTTTGATGAAAAAAGGAGGAAATTGTAACTCAGTGAATGTTTGGTGAATGTAAGTACATTCCTCGTCAAGAAACTCAGGACTACAAATTCGGTATGCTCTTAGGAAAAACCGATGATGATGCCTCTTTTGGTCTTGGTATCTTGACTGGAATAGAAGTGTGTGAGATCATTTTTATTGGTGGGTTTCCGATAAAACTTGAAATCTTAGGTTGTTGTCTACTTTGTGAATGAGGACGTCGAGGAAAGGTAGCTTGTCATTGGACTCTTCTTCTAGTGTAAACTGAATCGCTGGTTCAACTGCGTTGAGCCTTGCCTGAAGATCCCATAGACACAGTGACAGCAACTTCCAGAAGGGTTATATACAGGGCCTTCTCACTGCAGCTTTAGTGAACCTTCTTCTTCTAATCTTCCTAGAAGATACATCACTGCCCTTAAGGACCTCGCCAACGACCCCAACATTATCGTCACCACCGCCGACAAAGGAGGTGGAGTCGTCATACTCAACACCAGTGACTACAACACTAAAATGATGGACCTTTTGAATGATCAATCTACATACGAACCCATCAGCACTCAACAGTGGGAGACGCTCACCAAAGACTTTCTATACAAAACCAGACAAATACTCAAACGCACTAGAGAAGGGAAGAAACTTCTGTACTTGTTACCAAGCAACCCTAAACCAGCACACATGTATGGTTTACCCAAGACCCATAAACACAATATTCCTCTCAGACCAATCACGTCAGGAATAGGCAGTGCTCCATACAAACTAGCCGGAGTTCTTGCCAAACATCTTTCCTGCGTTCTGGGGACCATCAGCCCCGCTCATCTTAAACACTCAGGCGACCTTCTCAACCGCATCCGTAACCTCTCCATCCGTAACAAGAAACTAAGCAGTTTGGATGTGACTTCCCTCTTCACAAAAGTACCTACCAAAAGAGCCATCGAGGTTCTACGACGTAAAGTCAACCAGGACCTTAATCTTCCTTTACCTCCCGGAGATTTTGTTGACTTGATTGAACTCTGTGTTAACTTCAACTGTTTTTCCTTCAATAACAAGCTTTACAAACAAACCTACGGCATGGGAATGGGGTCCCCAATAAGTGCCGTCCTAGCCAACTTATACATGGAACACCTAGAGTCCGAACACTTCGCCAACATCATCCCTTCAAGCGTCACTTGGTTACGTTAAGAACATAAGAAAGGAGGAACACTGCAGCAGGCCTGTTGGCCCATACTAGGCAGGTCCTTTACAATTTATCCCACTAACAAACATTTGACCAACCCAATTTTCAATGCCACCCAAGAAACAAGCTCCGATGTGCAAGTCCCTCTCAAATCCAACCCCTCCCACTCATGTACTTATCCAACCTAAATTTGAAACTACCCAAAGTCCTAGCCTCAATAACCCAACTAGGTAGACCGTTCCACTCATCAACTACCCTATTTCCAAACCAATACTTTCCTATGTCCTTTCTAAATCTAAACTTATCTAATTTAAATCCATTACTGCGGGTTCTCTCTTGGAGAGTTATCCTCAAGACCTTGTTAATATCCCCTTTATTAATACCTATCTTCCACTTATACACTTCGATCAGGTCTCCCCTCATTCTTCGTCTAACAAGTGAATGTAACTTAAGAGTCTTCAATCTTTCTTCATAAGGAAGATTTCTAATGCTATGTATTAATTTAGTCATCCTACGCTGAATGTTTTCTAACGAATTTATGTCCATTCTGTAATATGGAGACCAGAATTGAGCTGCATAATCTAGGTGAGGCCTTACTAATGATGTATAAAGCTGCAGTATGACCTCTGGATTTCTGTTGCTTACACTTCTTGATATAAATCCCAATAATCTATTTGCCTTATTACGTACGCTTAGGCATTGCTGTCTTGGTTTAAGGTTGCTGCTTACCATAACCCCCAAGTCCTTTTCGCAATCTGTATGGCTAAGTTCTACATTATTTAACTTATAAGTGCTAGGGTTATGGACACTCCCGAGCTTCAACTGCGTTGAGCCTTGCCTGAAGATCCCATAGACACAGTGACAGCAACTTCCATAGTCGTGGAGAATCTCCACGACTATGGTGCTGTTCGCACCTACTCCTAGGTTGAGGGACTGATTACCTCATCTTCTGTACATAGTTCTACTGTCTTCAAGTTATGTCCTGGAATTTGTATTGATAAAGCCACTGGATGGCGAAACGTCTACAATAAAGATACCCAGATGTTGCACATGTGTCTTACTCTCATCTTGTAATAAAGTTGGTAGAATTACCGACAATATGTAAAGTAAAAGGACACAAGTGCAACTAATGTGACATTTATTGTGGCAACGTTTCGTTCTCCAGGAGCTTTATCAAGCCATTACAAACAATACATGGACACAGAGGCTCTGAGTGAGGTGAATACTAGTGAGGTACCATTTCGATGTTCACTAGTGGTAGTAGTAGTAGTAGTAGTGGTAGTGACAAAAGTAATACAATATGGTAGGGGCAATTAATTCGTACATGAGTAAAAGGATATAAAAAGCTATTACTTGGGTAACTATAAAATGGGTTTGGACAAATATAAACTGGAATGAGGCAGGTTGTTTCAGTGTTCACTCTCTGTGCTTTGTGTAGTATAACAGGAGAGACTATGTGATGGCAGGGTTTACTGTTTTCAGGAGGATTCTTGCTAAGACTTCGGAGATGGTGAAGCTGCCGTTGTTTTGTTTAATTGTATTCGAAACAGCGATCAGTGCTGATTCAAGGCACTTGCGTGTGCGGAAATTAGTTTCTTTTATCACTAATTGGGCGTCTCTGAATTTCATAAGATGATTGGTGGAATTTCGGTGTTGTACACAGGCGTTGTTTTAAGTTGTCGTTCCTACATGCGTATATGTGTTCATTGAGGCGGGTGTCGAGGTTTCTTGCTGTTTCACCTACGTAGATCTTGTCACACCCTCCACAGGGTATAGTGTAAACCCCCTTGCATTGACTGGATTCGTGGGGTTGCTTGGGTTTTGCCCTGGTTAGATCCTTATTGAAGTGGTAAAAGGCGGGGCCCGACTTTGGGGTTAGCTTTTTGAAAGTACTTTTGAGACTTTTTGTGAAAACCTGGCTGTTGGGAAGAATTATAATTTTGGGTTGGGGAGCGGTGTTGTTTGCGTGGAAAATTGTTGTTTCTAAAAGAGCTTTTTCTTGCAGTCTTTGATGAAAAAAAAAAGGAAATTGTAACTCAGTGAATTTTTTGGTAAAATGTAAGTACATTCCTCGTCAAAAAAATCAAAAAAACTACAAATTCGGATGCTCTTGGGAAAAAACCCCGATGGGATGCCTTTTTTTGGTCTTGGTTTTCTTGACGGGAAAATGGGAAGTTTTGGTGAGATTTTTTTTTGGGTGGGTTTCCGTTTTAAAAACTTAAAATTTCTTAGGTTGTTGTCTATTTTTGGAATGGGGAGTCGGGGAAAGGTAGCTTCCCAATTGGACTCTTTTTTCTATTTGTAAAACTGAATCGCGGTTCAAATTTCGTTGAGCCTTGCCTGAAAAAATCCCGTAAAATTTAAAAGTTTTGGAGTTATTACGAGGACCCTCGTCCACGTTTAAGTTAAACCCAAATGACGCTTGAAGGGTTGGTTTTTGGCGAAGTGTTCGGAAATCTGTTTATATTTGTCCAACCTATTTTTATGTTCCCAAGTTTAAAGTTTTTATCCTTTTAATCATGTACGAATTAAATTTCTCTTCCAAATTTTTTATTACATTAGAATGGTATAAAATACCGACAGATTGTTAGGGTAAGACCATAGGGCCAAATTTTGGGATTTTTATTTCGAAACTTTTTCGCCTACCGTATTTCTTCATCGATTTACAAAAAAAGTTAAATAGGGGCAGAAGATCTTGAAGACGATTTTAATCGGGTATCCCCCTTTAAAATTTTTGGGAGGGGGTCGGGTCCCCCAGTCTGGAGAAGGCATTGTTCCGTTGTCTAAAAACAATAAAAAATTTTTAAAAGGGGACGGGAGGGACCCTTTAAATAGTGCCAGGGTGAGACGTGGGTTGCTTTGGGGGGCATTTTCCTTTTTAAAAAACCCAGCCATTCTCCTAGTAGGGGTTGTTAAAGGGTTGATGGTCTGTCCCAAAGATACCCTTTTTGGTTGAAAGGTTCGGGACCGAATGAACATTAGAAGGGGTATAAAATACCGCAGATTGTTAGGTAAACACAAAAGGGAACAGTTGGGTATCTTTATTTCAAAACGTTTGGGCCTACACAGTAGGCTTTTTTCCGTCGAGTACAAAAAATTGATAGAAGCAGAAGATACTTGAAGCGTTTTGTAATCAGTCCATCCCCCTTTAAAAGTTTTAAAGGTGGCAGTCCCTCGCCCCTGGAGAAAAAAGGAGCTTTTCCGTTGTCTAAAAACAATATGAAGTTGAAAGGGGACAGGATGGACCCTTTTTAAATAGTGCCGGGGAGGTGGGGACGTAGGTTTTTTTGGGGAGGGCGGGTCTTCTCAAACCCAGCCTTTCCTCACTAGTAGAGGTTTTTTGAAGTTAAATGGCCCTTTTTCCAAGATACCCTTGTTTGGGCAGTGTCTGACAGAATAAAAACATTAGAAGGGGAAAAATCCCAAGAATTTTTAAAGGTAAGAAAACATATCCCAACAGTTAGGTATCTTTATTTCGAAACGTTTCGCCTACAACAGTGGGGCTTTTTTCAGTCGAGTAAAAAAAGTTGATAAAAACCCGAAGAAAACTTGAAGACATGAAATCATCCATCCCCCCCTTAAAGTTTTGAGGTGGTCAGTCCCTCATCGGGAAAAAAGGAGATTTTTCCCGTTGTCTGAAACAATATGAAGTTGAAGGGGTGACGGGGGGAGCCTTAAATAGTCCCGGGAGGTGAAATTTGGGGTTGCGGGGGGGAGGGCAGGTCCTTCTAAAACCCACCCAAATTCTCCTTTGGGAGGTTGTTGAAGTTAAGGGCCTGAAACCAAGATCCCCTTGTGTTGAAGTGTCTGACAGAATAAAACATTAGAAGGGTTTTAAAAAAATCCCGACAGATTTTTTAGGTAAGACACAAAAGCAACATTTTGGGTATTTTTATTTCGAAAAGTTTCGCCTACACGTGGGCTTCTTCATTTCGGAACGGGAAAAGTTGATAGAAGAGAAGTACTTGAAGACGTTTTGTAATCAGTCCATCCCCCTTTAAATTTTTAGGGGGTCAGTCCCCAGTTGGAAAAGAGAAATTTTTCCCTTTCCCCCTGAAAAAATATAAAAGTTGAAGTGACAGGATGGACCCTTTTTAAATAGTCCCGGGAGGTGAGACGTGGGTTTGCTTTGGGAGGGCGGGCCCTTCAAAAACCCCACCTTTTCTCACTATAAGGTTTGTTGAAGTTGAGGGTCTGTCCCCAAGATACCCTTTTTTCCCCATTTTTGTCGACAGAAGAACATTAAATGGATAAAATACCGACAATTTTGGGTAAAGACACAAAATGCAACATTTTAGGTACCCTTTATTTCGAAACGTTTCGCCCTACCCAGTAGGCTTTTTCAGTCGAGTACAAAAAAAGTTAAATAGAAGCAGAAGATACTTGAAGACGAGAAAATTTCAGCCCAAACCCCCTTTAAAGTTTTGAGGTGGTCAGCCCCCCTCAGTCGGGGAAGGAAAGAGCTTTGTTCCGTTGTCTGAAACAATATGAATTTTGAAGGCCAGAGGGACCTTTAAAAAATGCCAGGAGGTGGGGACGTAGGTTGTTTTGGGGGGGCCAGGCCCTTTCTAAAACCCAGCCATTCTCACTATAGAGGTTGTTAAAAATTGATGGTCTGTCCCCAAGATCCCCTTGTGTTGAGTGTCGAAAGAAGGGAACTTAAAAAATGGAAAAAAAAAATCCCCGACAGATTGTTGGGAAAGGACACATATGAAACAGTTAGGTACTTTATTTCGAAACTTTTCGCCTACACTTTGGCTTTTTTCTTTCGAGTACAAAAAATTGATAGAAGCAAAAAGAAACTTGGGGACGATGTAATCAGCCCATCCCCCTTTTTAAAGTTTTGAGGGGGTCAGTCCCTCGGGTCTGGAGAAGAGCATTGTTCCTTTTTGTCTGAAAAAAATATAAAATTGAATTTGACGGGAAAGGGGGCCTTTAAATAGTGCCAGGAGGTGAAGTAGGTTCCCTTTTGGGGAAGGGCGGGGGCCCTTCTAAAACCCAGCCTTTCTCCTAGAGAGGTTTTTGAAGTTGTTTGGTCTGTCCCAAGTCCCCTTTTGAGTTGCAGTGTCGAAGGAATAAAACTTTAGAAGGGTTTAAAAATACCAAGAGATTTTTTTTTTTTAGGTAAGCCCACTTTATCAACAGTTAGGATCTTTTTTTCAAAACGTTTGCCTACACAGTAGGTTTCTTCAGTCGAGTACAGAAAAGTTAAATAGAAGCGGGAAGATACTTGAAGACGATGTAATCAGTCCATCACCCTTAAAGTTTTGGGGGTGGTCATCCCTCAGTCGGGAGAAGGGGCATTTTTCCGTTTTTTCTGAAACAATAGAAGTTGAAGGGGAACGGGATGGAGCCTTTAAATAGGGCCAGGAGGTGAGACGTGGGGTTGTTTTTGGGGGGGGCAGGCCCCTTCCCCAAACCCAGCCATTCTCAAAAGAAAGAGGTTGTTGAATTTGGGAGGTCTGTCCCAAATCCCCTTTTGTGTTGCGTGCCCCTGCCCGGGAAATGAACATTAGAAGGGTAAAAAATACCGACAGATTTTTAAAGGTAAGACACAAAATGCAAAAAGTTAGTATCTTTTTTCGAAACGTTTCCCCCTACACAGTAGGCTTCTTCAGTCGAGTACAGAAAATTTATAGAAGCAGAAGTTTACTTGAAGACGATTTTAATCAGCCCAAATCACCCCCTTTAAAAATTTTGAGGTGGCATCCCCCGGTCTGGAAAAAAGAGCATTGTTCCTTTGTCTAAAAACAATATGAAGTTGAAGTGCCAGGAGGGACCCTTTTTAAATAGTGCCGGGAGGTGAACGTATGGTTGTTTTGGGGGGGCGGGCCCTTTTCTAAAAACCCAAGCCATTCTATAGTAAGTTTTGAAGTTGATGGCCCGGTCCCAAGTTCCCTTTTGTGTTGCAGTGCTGACAGAAGGCCCCTTAGAAGGGTATAAAAATCCCGGAAAGTTTTGTTGGGTTTAAGACACATATGCAACCAGTTAGGTATTTTATTTGGGAAACTTTTTTCGTTTACCAGAAAGGCTTCTTCAGTGAGTACAGAAAATTGATAGAAGCAGAAGATACTTGAAGACGATGTAATCAGCCCATCCCCCTTAAAGTTTGAGGGGGTCAGCCCCTCCAGTCTGGAGAAGAGCATTTTTCCCTTTGTCTGAAACAAAAAGAAGTTGAAGTGAAGGTGGACCCTTTAAATAGTGCCAGGAGGGGGAGCCTAGGTTTGCTTTGGGAGGGCAGGTCCTTCTCAAACCCCATTCTCACAGAGAGGTTGTTAAAAGTTGAGGTCTGTACAAAATCCCCTTGGGTTGCAGTGTCTACGAATGAACATTAGAATGGTATAAAATACCGACAGATGTTGGGTAAGACACAATGCAACAGTTAGGATTTTTATTTCGAAACGTTTCGCCTACACATAGCTTTTTCAGTCGGACAGAAAGTATAGAACAAAAGATACTTGAAACGAGTAACAGTCCATCACCCTTAAATTTGAGGTGGTCATCCCCAGCGGGAGAAAGCATTTTTTCCGTTGTCGAAACAATATAAATTTTAAAATAAAGGGAGGACCCTTTAAATAGTGCCAGGGGGGTGAGACTGGGTTGCTTTGGAGGGCAGGTCCTTCTAAAACCCAGCCATTCCTCACTAGTAAGGTTTTGAAGTTGAGGGTCTTACCTCTACTAGTGAAAGGCGGGTTTGAGAAGGACCCCCCTCCCAAAGCAACCTCGTCTCACCCCCGGGATATTTAAAAAGGCTCCATCCTGTCACTTTCAACTTCAATTGTTTCAGACAACGGAAAAAATGCTCTTCCCCAGACTGGGGGACTGCCAAAAATCAAACTTTAAGGGTGATGGCCCTGATTACATCGCTTCAAGACTCTTTCTATAAACTTTTCTTACTCGACGAAGAAGCCACTGTTAGGCAAAACGTTTCGAATAAAGATACCAACTGTTGCAAGGGTGTCTTACCTAACAATCTCGGTATTTTATACCATTCTAATTTTCAATTCTGTCAGCACTGAAACAAAAGGGGTATTTTGAAAGACCATCAACTTCAACAACCTCTCCAGGAAAGGCTGGGTTTTGAGAAGGACCCCCCCTCCCAAAGAAACCTACGTCCCCCTCCTGGCACTATTTAAAAGGGCTCCATCCTGTCACTTCAACTTCAATTTTTTTCAGACAACGGAAAAATGCCTTTTCTCCAATGGGGACTGACCACCTCAAAACTTTAAGGGTGATGGACTGATTACATCCTTCAAGTACTTCTGCTTCTATAAATTTTTCTTACTCGACTAAAGAACCACTGTGTAGGCGAAACTTTTTCGAAAAAAGAACCTAACTGTTGCATATGTGTCTTACCTAACAATTGTGGGTATTTTATACCATTCTAATGCCTTCTGCGACACTGCAACAAAAGGGATCTTGGACAGCCCTCAACTTCAACAACCTCTACAGTGAAAGGCTGGGTTGAAAAGGACCTCCCCTCCCAAAGAAACCCTACGTCTCACCTCCGGGCCATTTAAAGGCTCCATCCGTCACTTCAACTTCAATTGTTTCAGACAACGGAACAATCCCCTTTTCTCCACTGAGGACGACCCCCTAAAAATTTTAAAGGGGGTGATGGACGTTCATCGTCTTCAAGATCTTCTGCTTCTATCAACTTTTCTGTACCGACTGAAGAACCCTACGGTTGGGCGAAACGTTTCGAAAAAGATACCAACTTTGCATAGTGTCTTCCCCTAACAATCTCTCGTATTTTAACCATTCTAATGTTCATTCTGTCAGACACGCAACACAAGGGTATTTTGTACAGACCATCAACTTCAACAACCTCTACAGTGGAATGGCTGGTTTGAAAGGACCTGCCCCCCCAAAAGCAACCTCCTCACCTCCGGGCACTTTTTAAAGGGCTCCATCCTGTCACTTCAACTTCATATTGTTTCAGACAACGGAACAAGCTTTTCTCCGACGAGGCTGACCACCTCAAAATTTTAAAGGGGGTGATGGACTATTACATCGTTTTCAATACTTCGCTTTTATAAATTTTTCTGTACCGACTGAAGAAGCCTACTGTGAGGCGAAACTTTTCGAAATAAAGATCCTAACTGTTGCAAAATTGTCTTACCTAAAAATCTGGTATTTTAACCCAAATGTTCTTTCTGTCAGACACTGCAACACAAGGGTATCTTGGTACAGACCATCAACTTCAAATACTACTAGTGAGAACGGCGGGTTTTTAAAGGGGGACCTCCCCCCCAAAAAACCCCCGCCCCTCACCTCCGGCACTATATAAAGGCTCCACCCTGCACTTAACTTCAATTGTTTCAGCAAGGGAAACAATGCCTTCTCCAGCTGGGGGACTGACCACCTCAAAACTTTAAGGGTGAGGACTGTTTACTCGTCTTAAAGTACTTCGTTTCTACAATTTTTCTTACTCGACTGAAAAGCCTCTGTGGGGCGAAACGTTTCGAAATAAAGATACCTAACTTTGATATGTTCTTACCTAACAATCTGTCGTTTTTATACCATTCTAATGTTCATTCTGTCAGACACTGCAACACAAGGGTATCTTGGTACAGACCATCAACTTCAACAACCTCTACTAGTGAGAATGGCTGGGTTTGAGAAGGACCTGCCCTCCCAAAGCAACCTACGTCTCACCTCCTGGCACTATTTAAAGGCTCCATCCTGTCACTTCAACTTCATATTGTTTCAGACAACGGAACAATGCTCTTCTCCAGACTGAGGGACTGACCACCTCAAAACTTTAAGGGTGATGGACTGATTACATCGTCTTCAAGTATCTTCTGCTTCTATCAACTTTTCTGTACTCGACTGAAGAAGCCTACTGTGTAGGCGAAACGTTTCGAAATAAAGATACCTAACTGTTGCATATGTGTCTTACCTAACATATTGTATTACTTTTGTCACTACCACCACTACTACTACTACTACCACTAGTGAACATCGAAATGGTACCTCACTAGTATTCACCTCACTCTGAGCCTTTATACCCTCTGTGTCCATGTTTTGTTTTGTAATGGCTTGATAAAGCTCCTGGAGAGCGAAACGTTGCCACAATAAATGTCACATTAGTTGCACTTGTGTCCTTTTACTTTACAAGTTAAATATTGTGAAAGAAGGTATACAATACCGACAAAATGAGATTAAGACACATGTCAACATCTGGGTATCTTTATTGTAAAACGTTTCGCCATCCAGTGGCTTTATCAAAAACAAATTCTAGGACATAACTTGAAGACAGTAGAACTATGTACAGAAGATGAGGAATCAGTCCCTCAACCTAGGAGTAGGTGCTCTTCGCACCTACTCCTAGGTTGAGGGACTGATTACTTCATCTTCTGTACATAAGAACATAAGAATGTAGGAACACTGCAGAAGGCCTACTGGCCCATACGAGGCAGGTCCTTATCAAAACGACATCTACCTAAAGCTACTCAAGAAACAACTCCCGCACCCCCCAACACCAATCAAACCCAGCCCCTCCCACTCATATATTTGTCCAGTCTCTTCTTAAAGCTACCCAAGGTCCTAGCCTCTATCACCCCACTGGGAAGACTGTTCCACGCATCTACAACTCTGTTAGAAAACCAGTACATAAGAACATAAGAAAGGAGGAACACTGCAGCAGGCCTGTTGGCCCATACTAGGCAGGTCCTTTACAATTCATCCCACTAACAAACATTTGAACAGCCCAATTTTCAATGCTTCACAAGAAATAAGCTCTGATGTGCAAGTCCCACTCAAGTCCAACCCCTCCCACTCATGTACTTATCCAACCTAAATTTGAAACTACCCAAAGTCCTAGCCTCAATAACCCAACTAGGTAGACTGTTCCACTCATCAACTACCCTATTTCCAAACCAATACTTTCCCATGTCCTTTCTAAATCTAAACTTATCTAATTTAAATCCATTACTGCGGGTTCTCTCTTGGAGAGATATCCTCAAGACCTTGTTAATATCCCCTTTATTAATACCTATCTTCCACTTGGTTTAGACAGACACGTAAGCAAACACTATAACATATTTATTAGAAAACGTTTCGGTCCTGGGACCTTGATCAAGGTCCCAGGACCGAAACGTTTTCTAATAAATATGTTATAGTGTTTGCTTACGTGTCTTTCTAAACCAACTTGTCGGTATTTATTACCAAGGTTTATACCATCTTCCACTTATACACTTCGATCAGGTCTCCCCTCATTCTTCGTCTAACAAGTGAATGTAACTTAAGAGTCTTCAATCTTTCTTCATAAGGAAGATTTCTAATGCCATGTATTAATTTAGTCATCCTACGCTGAATGTTTTCTAACGAATTTATGTCCATTCTGTAATATGGAGACCAGAATTGAGCTGCATAATCTAGTTGAGGCCTTACTAATGATGTATAACGCTGCAGTATGACCTCTGGACTTCTGTTGCTTACACTTCTTGATATAAATCCCAGTAATCTATTTGCCTTATTACGTTCGCTTTGGGCATTGCTGTCTGGTTTAAGGTTGAAGATTGAGGACTTTATGCAACATCTGGCCCAGAATCTTAATTCAGGAAACGTTTCGCCACGCGTGCTTCATCAGTCCGATACAAAGTAGAAAGGCGTAAGGAGAGGAGGAGTTTGAGGTAATCAGTCCCTCAGCCTGGAGTCGATGTGTTCAGTCCATCAATCTTGTAGAATGTACAGCATAGGGCCGTAGACGTGGCTTATATACTGTAGTGAGGTGAAGTGAAGCAGGGGGAGTTGAGGTCATAGTGGTACCATCCACTAGTCGAAGTAGGTCTTCGTCCAAAGGTTGGACAAGTGTTGAAGAATTCTTTGTAACAAGATCCCATGATGCTGCTGTGTCAGACAGTTATGATGAATGGTTTGAAAAACCGACAAGTTGAAGATTGAGACACTTATGCAACATATGGGAATCTTTATTCAGGATATGGAGTGGGATGCAGTGCTTCTTTTGGTCAGACCTGTGTCGGGAGCAATTTCTTGGAGCTTGGTGCTTATGAGTGGCTTTGATGACAGTCTTTCTTGAGCAGCTGCACAGTTTTGAGTATTAATGGAAGGGCAGGTATTAGCCTTTCCTAGCTTGACTCTTTCAACATGGCTTTTATTGCTTGCCAAATCATTTTTCACTGATGATGACATAAACAAACTGCCATTCTCTAACAGTGCTTCACTGTTCTTTGGCAGTGCTGAATTTGAAAAACCTAGCCCTATTCCTCTCCCATTTTCCACATTATTTTTATCCTCTAAATTTATTATAGGTTGAATGTGATGCTCTTTTCTGGTAAATGCTTGAGTTTTTTTATGCAAATCTTTACAAGTGCAACTAATGTGACATTTATTGTGGCAACGTTTCGCTCTCCAGGAGCTTTATCAAGCCATTACAAACAATACATGGACACAGAGGGTATATAAAGGCTCAGAGTGAGGTGAATATTAGTGAGGTACCATTTCGATGTTCACTAGTGGTAGTAGTAGTAGTAGTAGTAGTAGTGGTAGTGACAAAAGTAATACAATATAACATAAGAACATAAGAATGTAGGAACACTGCGACGGGTGGGGGGGGCCCTACTGGCCATACGAGCCAGAGAAGAGCAATTAATTCGTACATGAGTAAAAGATAAAAGCTATTACTTGGGTAACATAAAAAATAGGGTTGGACAACTATAATGGAATGAGGCAGGTTGTTTTCGAGTTCCACTCTCTGTGCTTTGTGTAGTATAACAGGAGAGACTATGTGATGGCAGGGTTACTGTTTTCAGGAGGCTTCTTGCTAAGATTCGGAGTGGTGAAGCTGCCGTTGTTTTGATTATTGTATTCGAAACAGCGATCAGTGCTGATTCTAGGCACTTGGTGTGCGGAAATTAGTTTCTTTTATCACTAATTTGGGCGTCTCTGAATTTTCATAAGATGATTGGTGGAATTTCGGTGTTGTCAAAGGCGTGTTTAAGTTGTCGTTCCTCATGCGTATATGTGCTTCGTTGAGGGGCGGGTGTCGAGGTTTCTTGCTGTTTAACCTACAGAGATCTTGTCCAAGCCTCCACAGGGGTTTAGTGTAAAACTTCCTGCATTGACGGGTTCGTGGGCGCTTGGGTTTTGTCCTGGTTAGATCTTTATGGAAGTGGTAGAAGGAGGGCGACTCTGGTTGTTAGCTTGTGAAGGACTTTTAGAGACGTTAGTGAAAACTCTGGCTGTTGGGAAGATTATATCTTAGTTGGGAGCGGTGTTGAGCGTGGAGATTGATGATTGAAGAGCTCTTTGCTTGCAGTCTTTGCTGAAAAATGAACGGAATTGTAAACTCAGTGACAGGTTGTGAATGTAAGTACATTCCTCGTCAAGAAACTCAGGACTTACAATTCGGTATGCTCTTAGAAAAACCCGATGATGATGCTCTTTTGGTCTTGGTATCTTGACTGGAATAGAAGTGTGTGAGATCATTTTTTATTGGTGGGTTCCGATAACTTGAAATCTTAGGTTGTTGTCTACTTTGTGAATGAGGACGTCGAGGAAAGGGTGCGTGTCATTGGGACTCTTATTTAGGTAAACTGAATCGCTGGTTCACCTGCGTGGAGCCTTGCCTGATGATCGGTACATCAACACGTTTTGGGAGTTTATTCGAGGACATGTCCACGTAAAGTACCAAGTGACGCTTGAATGGATGATGTTTGGGAAAGTGTTCGGACTCTAGGTGTTCCTGTATAAGTTGGCTAGGGTCCGGCATTATTGGGGGGACCCCATTCATGCCGTAGGTTTGTTTGTAGAGCTTGTTATTGAAAGGAAAAAACAGTTGAAGTTAACACAGAGTTAATCTACCAGGACTTAATCTTCCTTAACCTCCGGAAGATTTGTTGACTTGATTGAACTCTGTGTTTACTTCAACTGGTTTTTTTTCTTCAATAACAAAGCTCTACAAACAAACCTACGGCATGGAATGGGGGTCCCAATAAGTGCCGTCTAGCCAACTATACAAGGAAACACCTAGAGTCCGAACTTCGCCAACATCATCCCTTCACGCGTCACTTGGTTTGTTACGTGGTCGATGTCCCTCGTAAAAACTCCAAAACGTTTTGATGTACGGGTCTGCAGGCAAGGCTCAAGCTGTTGAACAGCGATCAGTTTACACTAGGAAGTAGAGTCCAATGAAAGCTACCTTTCATCGACGTCCTCATTCACAACGTAGACAACAACCTAAGATTTCAGTTTATCGGAAACCCACCAATAAAATGATCTCACTCATTCTCTTCAGTCAAGATACCAAGACCAAGAGAGGCCTCATCATCGGGGTTTTTCCTAAGAGCATACGAATTTGTAGTCCTGAGTTTCTTGACGAGGGAATGTACTTACATTCACCAACATTCACTGGTTACAATTTCCTTCTTTTTTCCATTCAAAGACTGCAAGGAAAATGAGCTCTTCAGTCATCAATGCTCCAAGATCATCACCGCTCCCAACAAAGTCTATAATTCTTCCCAACCGCCAGGGTTGCAATAACGTCTCAAAAGTACTTTCACAAGCTAACACCGAGTCGCCATCGCTTCTACCACTTCTATAAAGGTTTAACCAGACAAAAACCCACGCCCACGAACCAGTCAATTGCAGGTGTTTTCACTATACCTGGGAGGCTTGTGAAAGATCTACGTAGGTGAAACAGCCATGAAACCTCGACACCGCCTAACAATGAACACATATACGCATGTAGGAACGACACCTTAAATAGTAGATGTCGTTTTGATAAGGACCTGCCTCGTATGGGCCAGTAGGCCTTCTGCAGTGTTCCTACATTCTTATGTTCTTATGTTCTTATGTTAAGTGGAAGATAGGTATTAATAAGGGGGATATTAACAGGGTCTTGAGGATATCTCTCCAAGAGAGAACCCGCAGTAATGGATTTAAATTAGATAAGTTTAGATTTAGAAAGGACATAGGAAAGTATTGGTTTGGAAATAGGGTAGTAGATGAGTGGAGCAGTCTACCTAGTTGGGTTATTGAGGCTGGGACTTTGGGTAGTTTCAAATTTAGGTTGGATAAATACATGAGCGGGATGGGTTGGATTTGAGTGGGACTTGCACATCAGAGCTTATTTCTTGGGTAGCATTGAAAATTGGGTTGGTCAAATGTTTGTTATTGGGATGAATTGTAAAGGACCTGCCTAGTATGGGCCAACAGGCCTGCTGCAGTGTTCCTCCTTTCTTATGTTCTTCTTATGTTCTAAATTTATCCAACTTAAATCCATTATTCCTGGTTCTTACCTGGTTCGACACCCTCAGTACTTTATTAATGTCTCCCTTGTTTATGCCCGTCATCCACTTATACACTTCAATGATATCTCCCCTCATTCTACGCCTCTCCAGAGAGTGGAGATTTAAGGCTTTAAGTCTATCTTCATACGGGAGGTTCCTTACACAGTAAATCATTTTAGTCATTCTTCTCTGTATGTTCTCTAATGAGTCTATGTCCATCCTGCAGTAAGGGGACCAAAACTGAGCAGCATAATCCAAATGAGGCCTCACTAGTGATGTATAGAGCTGTAAAATAACTTTTGGACTTCTGTTACTTATACTTCTTGAGATAAATCCAAGTAATCTGTTGGCCTTGTTGCGCACACTGAGGCACTGCTGTCTTGGCTTTAGATTTCTGCTTACCATGACTCACAAGTCTTTTTCACATTCTGTATGACCAAGCTCTACTTCACCTAGATTATAGCTTCGAGGGTTATTTTCATTACCAAGGGCAAGTACCTTACACTTATCCACATTAAACTTCAAGTTGAAGATTGAGACACTTATGCAGCATATGGGAATCTTTATTCAGGAAACGTTTCCCCACACAGTGGCTTCATCATTCCAATACAAAGAGGAAGGCGTAAGGAGAGGAGGAGAATGAGGTAATCAGTCCCTCAACCTGGAGTCGATGTGTTCAGTCCATCACTTTCTACAAGATTGATGGACTGAAAACATCGACTCCAGGTTGAGGGACTGATTACCTCATTCTCTCCTCTCCTTACGCCTTCCTCTTTGTATTGGACTGATGAAGCCACTGTGTGGGGAAACGTTTCCTGAATAAAGATTCCCATATGCTGCATAAGTGTCTCAATCTTCAAAAAAGTCGGTTTTTTTAAACCATTCGTCACAAAACATTTTAAAAAACCCGATAGATGGGTAAAAACCTTTATTTAGGAAAGGGTAAAGGGTTTTTTCAGGAGGCCCAAGATCATCAGGAGGTAAAGGGGAAACTTTCAGGAGGCTAAAAACATTTTTAGGGGGGGAAAAAAGGGGAATTTATAGGGGGCTCAAAAAGAGGAGGGGGTTAACCTTAAATGCCAATATGTTCAGCTTAAAAGAGAAATTTAAAAAAAGGGGATTAGAAAGGCTAAACGTTTACTATGAAAATTTGGTTGCTAATGAATCAAAGACTAATCCAAAGGGGTTCTTTAAGTGTATAGGACGAAGGTGAAGAAAAAGTAGGACCTCTGAAATTGGGAATGGACAGCTGACGGATAATGAACTGGAAATGTGTTCCTTATTTAATGACTATTTTTTGTCAGTTTTTACACAGGAAGATGTAAATGAGATTCCAGTAATTAACAATTATTTAGTTCCTGATGAATTTAAGTTAACTAATATTACTGTCACGAGGGACATGGTTATTAAACAGATAGACAAACTGAACAAAATAAGTCCCCGGGACCCGATGAGTTGTTTTCAAGAGTACTTAAGGAATGCAAGATGGAGCTTAGTCAGCCATTAACGAGTGTATTCAATGCGTCCATCCTTACCAGTGTTGTGCCAGAGATGTGGAAGATGGCTAATGTGGTTCCTATATTCAAATCAGGGGATAAGTCCACTCCTTCAAATTACCGTCCAATAAGCCTGACATCTATAGTGGGCAAGTTATTAGAATCAATTATAGCTGACATTATCAGAAGTCACCTTGAAGAGCATAACTTGATAAATGAATCTCAGCATGGATTCACGAGAGGTCGTTCCTGCCTGACAAACTTACTGACGTTCTTCAATAGAACATTTGAGGCAGTTGACACAATTTTAACATTAGCACCATACCTGGGGTGAAGCCCTGCCACAACTCTAAGTGCTCTTAGTCTTTCTTTGTATTGGCGACAAAGTCTTGTTACAACAGGTCCAAGTAGTGGAACCTCAAAGCCTAGATACCTGTATCTGCTTACATATTCTAGAAGAGACCCATCATGCAATTGGATCTGACGAACTGTGCCTCTCTGTCGAGGAGGACGCCTATTGAGTATCTTTGTTTTATCAGTAGAGATTATCAACGCCAGGTCCTGACACGAGGCTAGTACATGATTAAGAATGTTTTGGGTGTTGGAGAATCCGGTGATGTGAATCATTATATCATCAGCAAAACTAATCACATAATGATGGGGCTGACTACGCATAGCATTAAGTAATGCATTAATTAGAATATTGAACAATGTGGGACTGAGCACACCTCCCTGTGGGGTTCCTAATTCAAAGTCTTTAGTTACACTTCTATTTCCCTGGAACAACACAGACGATTTTCTGTTGGACAGGTAACCTTTAACCCAGTGGAGAAGCCATCCTCCAACATCCATTCTGGCAAGTTCACTAATGATTACATGTCGGTTGACTACATCGAAAGCGGATTTAAGGTCAAGGAAGGTAGTGTATGAACTGTCAGTGTGCAGGGTGAGAAAGGTGGCTATGCAATGATGCACGCTCCTTCCATGCATGAAACCATGTAACCGGGGAGACAAAAATTGTTTGATTCTGTACATGAGACGATTAAGAATCATTCTCTCAAATGTTTTACACAAGCAGCTAGTAAGAGATATTGGGCGAAATGCATTTTGTTGATTGGGCTTAGGAATTGGAATGATGAGGCTGTTGGTCCAAGATTGAGGGAGCTCCCCAGTTACATAGCTCATGTTATATAATTCAAGTAATGGATTACCTGGTACTCGACACAGCAATCTGAGTATGTTGTAAGTAATACCATCCTCGAACATTAAAATGGTATAAAATACCGACAGGTTGTTAGGTAAGACACATATGCAACAGTTAGGTATCTTTATTATGAAACGTTTTGCCTACACAGTAGGCTTCTTCAGTCAAGTACAGAAAAGTTGATAGAAGCAGAAGATACTAGAAGACGATGTAATCAGTCCATCACCCTTAAAGTTTTGAGGTGGTCAGTCCCTCAGTCTGGAGAAGAGCATTGTTCCATAGTATGAAACAATATGGAGATGAAGTGACAGGATGGAGCTTTTTATAGCGCCAAGAGGTGAGACGTAGGCCACTAGGAGAGGTAAGAACTCAGATGCTGATAGGTCAGGTCCCTCTCAAATCCAGCCGCTCTCACTAGTGGAAGTTGTCGAAGTTGATTGCAGGTCTGTACCAAGATACCCTTGTGTTGCAGTGTCTGACAGATTGAACATTAAAATGGTATAAAATACCGACAGGTTGTTAGGTAAGACACATATGCAACAGTTAGGTATCTTTATTATGAAACGTTTCGCCTACACAGTAGGCTTCTTCAGTCAAGTACAGAAAAGTTGATAGAAGCAGAAGATACTAGAAGACGATGTAATCAGTCCATCACCCTTAAAGTTTTGAGGTGGTCAGTCCCTCAGTCTGGAGAAGAGCATTGTTCCATAGTTCCATTGTTCCATATTGTTCCATTGTTCCATATTGTTTCATACTATGGAACAATGCTCTTCTCCAGACTGAGGGACTGACCACCTCAAAACTTTAAGGGTGATGGACTGATTACATCGTCTTCTAGCAGTTTACCGTGGCCCAAAAATAACCCTTAATTTTGCTTAACAGTGGCCTCATAGTGCAAAAGTGATGGTGGAAGTTCTTCAAAGCCCAAGAGAAGCTGTAAAGTGCTTCCCATCAGTGAAAAAGTGTTAATTCTGCACTAAAATTTTGCATAATTTATCAATTAAACTTTATAATAGGTATTGGCAGTTTGGAGGGATATGGTGTGTATCTTTATATGTATATGCTTCTAAAGTGTTGTATTCTGAGCACCTCTGCAAAAACAGTGATAATGTGTGAGTGAGGTGAAAGTGTTGAATGATGATGAAATTATTTTCTTTTTGGGGATTTTCTTTCTTTTTTGGGTCACCCTGCCTCGGTGGGAGACGGCCGGATGTTGAAAAAAAAAAAAATAGGTATGCAAACATAAAACGACATATATAGGGCTCGCTACTATCTGCAGGTTCGGTATCTGCACCAGGTCCTTGGAGCATACCCCTGCGGATACGGGGGTCCTACTATACAGTGGAACCTCGGTTTATGAACAACCCACCATACGAATTTTTCAGGATACGAACCGTCATTTGGTCGATTTTTTGCTTCTGGATACGAACGAAATTTCAGGAATGCGAACCCTCCCCCTCAAGGGAGGTTCCTTAAATAAATAAATAAATAAAATATTTATTTCTTTGCAAAGGTTACAATGTGTGTTTACATATAATATGATTGGAGCAAAGAAAGCCACTATCATGCCGAGGCATTTCGGGTGGTGACATTTTTGAAATATCAGTATGGGGTGATTCCTCAATTAGCGATGAATTCGTTGACAGATGTGGTCTTAGGAACAGAACTCCGTTACTTTGTTTACCGACGTGGTCTTAGGAACGGAACTGCCTTACACCAAATTGAAGCATTCTCATATTGTAAACTACTTTCAACAATGCTCAGTTTTTTTTTTTTTCTCCAACAAGTCGGCCGTCTCCCACCGAGGCAGGGTGACCAAAAAAGAAAGAAAATCCCCAAAAAGAAAATACTTTCATCATCATTCAACACTTTCACCACACTCACACATTATCACTGTTTTTGCAGAGGTGCTCAGAATACAACAGTCTAGAAGCATACACATATAAAGATACACAACATATCCCTCCAAACTGCCAATATCCCAAACCCCTCCTTTAAAGTGCAGGCATTGTACTTCCCATTTCCAGGACTCAAGTCCGACTATATGAAAATAACCGGTTTCCCTGAATCCCTTCACTAAATATTACCCTGCTCACACTCCAACAGATCGTCAGGTCCCAAGTACCATTCGTCTCCATTCACTCCTATCTAACATGCTCATGCACACTTGCTGGAAATCCAAGCCCCTTGCCCACAAAACCTCCTATACCCCCTCTCTCCAACCCTTTCGAGGACGACCCCTACCCCGCCTTCCTTCCCCTATAGATTTATATGCTTTCCTTGTCATTCTACTTTGATCCATTCTCTCTAAATGACCATACCACCTCAACAACCCCTCTTCTGCCCTCTGACTAATACTTTTATTAACTCCACACCTTTTCCTAATTTCCACACTCCGAATTTTCTGCATAATATTTACACCACACATTGCCCTTAAACAGGACATCTCCACTGCCTCCAACCGTCTCCTCGCTGCTGCATTTACCACCCAAGCTTCACACCCATATAAGAGTATTGGTACTACTATACTTTCATACATTCCCTTCTTTGCCTCCATAGATAACGTTTTTTGACTCCACATATACCTCAACGCACCACTCACCTTTTTTCCCTCATCAATTCTATGATAAACCTCATCCTTCATAAATCCATCCGCCGACACGTCAACTCCCAAGTATCTGAAAACATTCACTTCTTCCATACTCCTCCTCCCCAATTTGATATCCAATTTTTCATTATCTAAATCATTTGATACCCTCATCACCTTACTCTTTTCTATGTTCACTTTCAACTTTATACCTTTACACACATTCCCAAACTCATCCACTAACCTTTGCAATTTTTCTCAGTCTTATATTCCCATAATTAAATATTTACTATTGATATACATAACCTACAAAATACGTTTGGATAGTTTAAGGGTTAATAATAATAATATCTTTATTTCTACAAGTACATGTACAAAGTATACAGGCATAGCTGACATCGGTGACATACTACTATATAGAAAGCCACTTGTTATACAGAGCATTACGGGCAATTTAGGTCAGTTTTGTCCCAGGATGCAACCCACACCAGTCGACTAACACCCAGGAACCCATTTTATACTAATGGGTGAACATGGACAGCAAGTGTCTTAAGGAAACACATCCTAATGTTTTCCAGCCATACTGGGGATTCAGTCTCTGGACCTCAGTGTGTGAGCTGAGTGCAATAGTGGTCGATCTATGGGACACTCATTCTATCAAATGATACCAAGAAACTGTGAATACAACTGTAAAAAACACACGAAAATACACCGCAAAGTCGCTGTCTTAATCCCAAGACATAGTCCTCATTTTTTCTTATGCACTGCGTGCTGGAGGGTTTGTTTTATATGGTGCAAACTTACCTCATATGTAAATCCATTCTCTCATATCTAGGCCCAAATTTACCGCTCACAGCTTATCTGAGCGAGCTGAGCTCATGGCGTAAAACTACGGCTTGGACCCAGGCTTCAAAGCCATAGAACTACGGGACGGACCCTCAAAGGGTTAACATTTCTGTTATCTTTCCTGTCTTACCCCATGCTCAGTGTAAGGTTTTACAAATAATTTATATGTTTATGCATATTATAGATGTACACTAATCAGGAGAAACAATCCATCAGACTAATGTGGTCTGACAACATAGTACTTTATTATGACTGATGATTATTATTTTGTCTTGTATGTGATAGCTGATGGAAGACACATGCACCAGAGGTTGTCGCTTCTGCTCGGTAAAAACTGCTCGCCACCCTCCACCTTCGGACCCTCAAGAACCTGTTAATACTGCCACTGCCATTGCCAAGTGGGGTCTCAGCTATGTCGTTCTAACCTCTGTAGATCGAGATGGTAAATGAGCATTTTTGTATTTTTAATGGAATATCTTGCATTGAAAAGTACAGTAATAGATTGTGTTTGTCATATAAAGTTATATACCTGGAAAGCATTGATAGGCAGTGTGCTATAAAATATTTGAACTTGGAATCATATATGGAACAACGAGGCTTTAGGTTATGAAAACTTAAGTAATATGTTAGGTATTTTTTTTCTATGTGAATTTGAGAGAGAAAAGCCTTTATGCTGTAGATAATTTTTTCTGTTTCCTGAAACCCCTTTACTAAAATCCAAAAACAATATCATATTCCTTATCACGTCAACTCTCAAATGTTTCTATGTAGAAGCAGTAATTGTCAGGCAGGAAGACCTCTCGTGAATCCATGCTGAGATTCATTATCAAGTTATGCTCTCAAGGTGGAATACTGATAATGTCATCTATAATTGATTCTAATGAAACGTCTGCCACTATTGATGTCAGCCTTATTGACGGTAAATTGAAGAGTGGACTTATCCCTGATTTGAATATAGAAACACATTAGGCCCCCCATCTTCCACATCTCTGGCACAACACTGGTAATGTGGGACGTATTGAATACACTTCGTTAATGGCTGACTAAGTAAGCTCCATCTTGCATTCCTTAGTAAAGTCCTGAAAACAACTCATCGGGTCCAGGGGACTTATTTTGTTTCAGTTGTCTATCTGTTAATACCATGTCCCTCGTGGACAGTAATATTATTAACTTAAATTCATCAGGAACTAAATAATTTGTTAATAATGTAATCTCCCCCCCCCCCCCCCCCCCAATTTACATCATCCGTGTAAAACTGACAAAAAATAGGTCATTAAATAAGGAACACATTTCAGTTCATAGCCGTTCAGCTTCCATATCCCAGATTTACAGAGGTCCTACTTTTTCCTTCAACCTTCGTCCTATACACTTGAAAGAAACCCCTTTGGATTAGTCTTGATTCATTAGCAACTCTATTTTCATAGTCCGTTTTAGCCTTTCTAATCGCTTTTTTTTACTTCTTCCTTTTAAGCTGAACATATTGTTCATTAAGGTAACCTCTCTCTTCTGATGCGCCTATAAATTCCCTTTTCTCCCCCCTAATTAGATGCATTTGCCTCACTGTTAACCATTTGGGATCGTTATTATGAGACCTAATTTCTCTCTGGGGTTAATGTAAATACTCTGGGCACTGTGTACATTATTAAGAAAACAATCAAAAAGCAGATCCCTTCATATTCCTAAGTATGATTATTTTTTACAAAACATTAGCTAGTTAACCCCAATCAAGATTAGAAAGATTACCCCTAGTCCATTATAATCGCAGAACGAAAATCGGGATTTTTACTGTATTATCATTATTCATGCATTCCCAATTAATGCTAAATGGTGATGGATTGTGATCACTTGCGGCAAAAGCTCTCAGTGATCATCCAGATTATTCACGAGTGTTTCCTATTTGACATGACTAGTCTAGACAAATTATTACCCCTGGTAGGTTCAGTTACACTCTGTTTCAGAAAACAGTCCTGAACTGTTTCCATGAAGTCACTGGACTCTAGATTACCTGTCAAAGAATTCCAGTCAATTTGGCTAAAGTTAAAGTCCCCTACTATGACTACGTTACTGTGTCCAGAAGCCCCTAACTATTTCGTTTCGTCCCAAAGAAGTCTCCCTCTAGCTGATCCAAGCCTGGAGGTCGGTATATTACACCTAGAATAAGTTTTTCTTGACCCTCCACGAACTCTACCCAAACAAACTGTCTTCAAGTTATGTCCTAGAATTTGTATTGATAAAGCCACTGGATGGCGAAACGTCTACAATAAAGATACCCAGATGTTGCACATGTGTCTTAATCTCAAGTTAAATATTGTAGAACTTAACCATACAGATTGCGAAAAAGACTTGGGGGTTATGGTAAGCAGCAACCTTAAACCAAGACAGCAATGCCTAAGCGTACGTAATAAGGCAAATAGATTACTGGGATTTATATAAAGAAGTGTAAGCAACAGAAGTCCAGAGGTCATACTGCAGCTTTGAACATTGAACATTAAAATGGTATAAAATACCGAAAGGTTCAATACACAAATAACCCGCACATAAAAGACAGAAGCTTACGACGACGTTTCGGTCCGACTTGGACCATTGACAAAGTCACACCCTTAAGGGTGATGGACTGATTACATCGTCTTCAAGTATCTTCTGCTTCAATCAACTTTTCTTTACTCACTGAAAAAGCCTACTGTGTATGCGAAACGTGTACTAGCTCGGGGGGGGGGGAAAAGACCCGTTTTGTGTGCTCTGAGTGTGACCCTGTACTTTGAGTGCTGACATATACTAACTCTTGAAGAAGTTCCTTGTTTTGCTCCTGGACGAACCAAGATGCCCTCCCATCGAGCAACTTTACCAGCAACTTAAGAAGAATGAGGGCAGCGAAGGAATGGAGATAACGGCGATGACCGAGGAAAACAAGGAGGATTCGTAGTATCCCTCCTATTTCGAGTCCTCCAGTCAAAAGGGAAATTCCGGGGGTGGACAGTTGCTGGACACAGGGGACCCGAAGTGTGACGAATCAAGAAGACAATTGAAAGCCAGAAACGAATGAAAAGAATAAAAGAACTGCTGTGGAAACTCCCGTGGAAACCTCCAACGCATTCTCGTGCTACACCCGACGAATGTAGTCTACTACTGGATCGTCACGACTAACGTCAACAATGAAGGTAAGACTATTGTTGTTGTTGGGATAGCCAAGGTTAGATACATGGATAGGGCATTTCTGCTTGAAGGACAGGAGTATGAAAGACAAAGGGTATGCTTTCCTGGGCTTGGATGGAAGACATTGCCTAGCCGCTTGACAACATCATGACCGGTAATGGGATCAATCCATATTTGCCTCAGTGCTGGAGGCAATGTAATGTAAAAGGCAATCCGAAGAATGTGAGGATTTATTTAGAAATTCAGACATCTATAGACATGATTAGGAAGAAGGGGTCGCCCTGTTATATTGGCATTTTGCCAAGAAGAGTGTTGGTAATGAATGTTTGTCCAGAGTAATTTCGGTATTAATTGTTGGCTGGATAAACACTGAAGGATCATGCCAGTACCATTCATTGACAACTGGGACAACTTTATGGCTGAAAAGACATTATGCCAGGGATGGGTTCACTTATCCAGGGCAGGTGTGGGTTTTCTGCTAACTCAGTTGAGGGGTTTGTTAGGACTTTAAACTAGGATTAGTTAGATGTATGGGTTTTGACATGATTAATAATGAGTAAAATGGATATATTGACCTTAAGCACCTGATATAAGAATCTTAATTGTAACTGTCATGGCGTAACTCTGGGTAAAGATAATTTCCAGAAAAGTGTAAAAACAAAGGATGAATAGAAAAATGTGCAGAAGAAAAAACATATGATGGGTATTTTATGCTAACAGTCGAAGTGCAAGAAATAAAATTAATGAACTACGTTTGTACGATTGCTGGGAACTTTGATATCATTGCATTAACTGAAACTGGTATGCTTAAAAGAGTCGGGATATGACTGCTGAGTGTCCTATTCAGGGATTTAAGTATTATTCAATGTTGATAGATTAATTGGAATGGGGAGGATTGCATTGTAGTTTCGAGAAAATATTAATTGTTGCATAAAAAAGGTATAAAAAAGATTGAGCAGTAAACAGAGTCTGTTTGTGGTGATTTCGTGGAGGTCAATAAAAACTAATTCTAGTGTAATATACCGACCTCCAGGCTTGGATCACGATAGAGGGAGGACTTCTTGGTCGAATTGGTTTAGGCTTCTGGACACAGTAACGTAGTCATAGTAGGGACTTTACTTTAGCCAAATAGACTGGAATTCCTTTGACAGGTAATCTAGAGTCCAGTGACTTCATGAAACAGTTCAGGACTGTTTTCTGAACAGAGTGTAACTGAACCTACCAGGGTATATTTTGCAAGACCTAGTCTAGTCAATAAGGAAACACTCGTGAATATCTGGAGATCACTGAAGAGCCTTGGCGCAAGGAACACAATCCATCACCATTAGCATTAATTGGAATGCAAGAATAATGAAAATACAGTAAAAATCCCCGATTTTCGTTCTGCCGATTATAATGGACTTAGGGAACATCTGTCTAAATCGTGATTGGGGTTATCTAGCTAAATGATTTATTGACGATAATCATACTTATGAATATGAGGGATCTGCTTTTATGATTGTTTTCTTATAAAGTACACAGTGCCCAGAGTAAATACATTCCCCAGAGAGAAATTAGGTCCTAATAATAACGATCCCAAATGGTTAACAGAGGCTAAAGCATCTATTAGGGGAGAAAAGGGAATCTGATAGGCGCATCAGAGAGGATAGTTAACCTTACTGACCAATATGTTACAGCTTAAAAGAGAAGTAAAAAAGGCGATTAGAAAGGCTAAACGTTACTATGAATTAGATTAGCTAATGAATCAAAGAACTAATCCAAAGGGTCTTTCAAGTGTATAGGACGAAGGTTGAAGGAAAAAGTAGGACCTCTGAAATCTGGGAATGGACAGACTGACGATAATGAACCTGGAAATGTGTTCCTTATTAATGAACTATTTTTTTGTCAGTTTAAACACAGGAGAGATGTAAATGAGGATTCCAGTAATTAACAATTATTTATTTCCCTGATGAATTTTAAGTTAACTAATATTACTTGTCCCCACGAGGGACAAGGTTTATTAACAGAATAGACCAAACTGAACACAAAAAGTACCCCGGACCCGATGAGTTGTTTTCCAGAGTACTTAAGGAAAGGCAAGATGGAGCTTATTCCAGCCATTTAACGAGTGTATTTCAATGCTTCCATCTTACCATTGTTGTTCCAGAATGTGGAAGATGGCTATGTTGTTCCTATATTCAAAAACAGGGGATAAGCCACTCCTTCAAATTACCGTCCAATAAGCTGACATCTATAGTGGGCAAGTTATTTAGAAACATTTATAGCTGACATTATCCATAAGTCACCTTGAAGAGCATAAACTTGATAAATGGAATCTCAGCATGGGATTCACGAGAGGTCGTTCCTGCCTGACAAACTTACTGACGTATCTCATAGAACATTTGAGGCAGTTTGACAGTGATAAGGAAATATTTATATTGTTTTATTTTTGGATTTTAGTAAAGCCTTCGACAGAGTGCTCACAAGAACTCTTGAGAAACGTGGCAGCTCATGGTATAGGAGTTAAAGTTCTAGCATGGATTAGCAATGGCTTACCAAAAGAAGCATGAGAGTTACCATTAATGCAGTGAAATCTGAGTGGGGATTAGTCACTTGTGCGTTCCACAAGATCATTAGGCTCTCTCTTGTTCATAATTACATTAAATGACCTTGATGAAGGGATTATCTAGTGACATGAGTAAATTTGCTGATATACAAAGATAGGCCTTATAATTCACTCTGAGGAGATATCAATGTACTCCGGACGATTTAAACAAATTAATGTCTTGGTCTGAGAAGTGGCAGATGAAGTTTAATGTGGAATAAAGTGTAAGGTACTTGCCCTTGGGTAATGATAATAACCCTCTAAGCTATAATCTAGGGGAATTAGAGCTTGGTCATACAGAATGTGAAAGACTTTGGAAGTCAGGTAAGCAGAAACTAAAGCCAAGACAAGCATTGCCTCATGTGCGCAACAAGGCCAACATATTTCTTTTGGATTTATCTCAAGAAAGTATAAGTAACAGAAGTCAAAAAGTTATTTTACAGCTCTATACAATCACAAGTGAGGCTCATTTAGTATTATGCTGCGCAGTTTTGGTCACCCTTACTACAGGATTGACAAAACTCATTAGAGAACATTACAGAGAAGAATGACTAAATGATTACCGTGTAAGGAACCTCCCGTATGAAATAGACTTAAAGCCTTAAATCCTCCACTCTCTGGTAGGGTAGAATGAGGGGAGATATTCATTGAAGTGTATAAGTGGATGACTGTCATAAACAAGGGAGACATTAATAAAGTACGTGAGGGTGTCGACCAGGTAAAGAACCAGGATAATGGATTTAGTTGGATAAATTTAGATAGAAAGGACATAGGTAAGTACTGGTTTTTCTAACAGAGATGTAGATGCGTGGAACATTCTTTTCCCAGTGGGGTTGATAAGAGGCTAGGACCTGTAGCTTTAAGAGAGACTTGACAAATTTATTAGCGGGAGGGGCTGGTTTGATTGGTGGTGGGGGTGCGGGAGTTGTTTCTGAGTAGCTTTAGGTAGATGTCGTTTTGATAAGGACCTGCCTCGTATGGTCCAGTAGGCCTTCAGCAAGTGTTCCTACATTCTATGTTCTTAGTTATCTTCTGTTAAGTGGAAGATAGGTATTAATAAGGGGATATTAACAGTGTCATGAGAAATCTCCCAAGAGAGAACCCGCAGTAATGATTTAAATTATATAAGTTTTAGATTTAAAAGGACATAGTAAAAGTATTTGGTTTGGAAATAGGGTAGTAGATGAGTGGAGCAGTCTACCTAGTTTGGGTTATTGAGGCTGGGACTTTGGGTAGTTTTCAAAATTTAGGTTGGATAATACATGAGCGGGATGGGTTGGATTTGAGTGGGACTTGCACATCAGATCTTAATTCTTGGGTACATTGAAAATTGGGTTGTGTCAAATGTTTGTTATTGGGATGAATTGTAAAGGACCTGCCTAGTAAGGGCCCAACAGACTGCTGCAGTGTTCCTCCTTTTCTTATGTTCTTCTATGTTCTAAATTTATCCAACTTAAATCCATTATTCCTGGTTCTTACCTGGTTCGACACCCTCAGTACTTTATTAATGTCCTTCCCTTGTTTATGCCCGTCATCCACTATACACTTCAATGATACTCCCCTCATTCTCGCCTCTCCAGAGAGTGAGATTTTAAGGCTTAAGTCGTATCTTCATACGGGAGGTTCCTTACACATTAAATAATTTAGTCATTCTCTCTGTATGTTCTCATAATGATCTATGTTCCTCCTGCAGTAAGGGGACCAAACTGACATCATATCCAAATGAGGCCTCACTTGTGATGAATTAATCGTAAAATACTTTTGGACTTCTGTTACTTATACTTCTTGAGATAAATCCAAGTAATCTGTTGGCCTTGTTTCGCACTAGTACTGAGGCACTGCTGTCTTGGCTTAGATTTCTGCTTACCATGACTCACAAGTCTTTTCACATTCTGTATGACCAAGCACTACTTCACCAGATTATAGCTTCGAGGTTATTTTTCATTACCAAGGGGCAAGTACCTTATACACTTATCACTAAACTTCAAGTTGAAGATTGAGAACCCCCATCTTATGCAGCATAGGGAATCTTTAATGCTTTCGAACCACACAGTGCTTCATCATTTCCAAACAAAGAGGAATGCTTAATGGAGAGGAGGAAGAATAGGTAATCAGTCCTCAACAGGAGTCGATGTTGTTCAGGTCCATCACTTTCTACAAGATTGATGGACTGAAAACATCGACTCCAGGTTGAGGGACTGATTACCTCATTCTCCTCCTCTCCTTACCCTCCTCTTTGATATGGTCTGATGAAGCCACTGTGTGGCGAAACGTTCCTGAATAAAGATTCCCATATGCTGCATAAGTGTCTCAATCTTCAACTTGTCGGTTTTTCAAACCATTCGTCACACACATTAAACTCCTGATAGATGCTAAACCATCTATCAGGAGGCTAAAGCATCTATCAGGAGGCTAAAGCATCTATCAGGAGGCTAAAGCATCTTTCAGGAGGCTAAAGCATCTATTAGGGGAGAAAAGGGGAATTTATAGGCGCATCAGAAGAGGAGAGGTTAACCTTACTGACCAATATGTTCAGCTTAAAAGAGAAGTAAAACAGGAGCGATTAGAAGAAAGGCAAACGTGACTATGAAATTAGAGTTGCAATGATCAAAGACTAATCCAAAGGGGTTCTTTCAAGTGTATAGGACGAAGGTGAAGGAAAAAGTAGGACCTCTGAAATCTGGAATGGACAGCTGACGGATAATGAAACTGAATGTGTTTCCTTATTTAATACAGTTTTGTCAGTTTTTACACCGGAAGATTTATAATAGATTCCAGTAATTAAACAATTATTTAGTTTCCTGATGAATTTAAGTTAACTAATTATTACTGTCCGAGGGACATGGTTATTAAACAGATAGACAACTGAAACAAAATATGTCCCTCGGGACCGATGAGTTTTTTCAAGAGTACTTAATGAATGCAAGATGGAGCTTTGTCAGCCAATAGACGGAGTGTATTCAATGCGTCCTTCCTTAACCAGTGTTTGTGCCAAGAGATGTGAAGCTGGCTAATGTGGTTCCTATATCAAATCAGGGGATAATCCACTCTTCAAATTACCGTCCAATAAGCCTGACATCTAATAAGTTGCAAGTTTATTAGAATCAATTAAAGCTGACATTATCAGAAGTCCACCTTGAAGAAGCATAACTTGATAAATGAAATACTCAGCAGCATGATTCACGAGAGGTCGTTCCCTGCCTGACAAACTACTGACGTTCTCAATTAGAACATTGAGGCATTGACACAAATTTTAACATTAGCACCATACCTGGGTAAGCCCTCCACAACTCTAAGTGTGCTCTTAGTCATTTCTTTGTATTTGGCGACAAAGTCTGTTACAACAGGTCCAAGTAGTGGAACCTCAAAGCCTAGATACCTGTATTCTGCCTTAGCATATGCCGAGAAGGACCCATCATGCAATGGATCTACGAACTGGGTGCCTCTTCTTCGAGGAGACGCCTATTGAGTATCTTTTGTTTTTAACAGTAGAGATTATCAACAGCCAGGTTCCTTACACAGCAGTACAATTAAGAATGTTTTTGGGTGTTGGAGAATCCGTTGATTTGAATCTTATATCATCAGCAAAAACTAATCAACATAATGATGGGGCTGACTACGCATAGCATTAATAATGCTAATTAGAAATAATGAACAATGTGGGACTGAGCACACCTCCCAGTGGGGTTCTAATTCAAAGTCTTTAGTTACACTTCTGATTTCCCTGGAACAACACAGACGATTTCTGTGGCCGGTAACCTTTAACCCCAGTGGAGAACCATCCTCCAACATCCATTCAGGCAGTTCACTAATGAATACATGTCGGTTGACTACATCAAAGCGGATTTAAGTCAAGGAAGGTAGTGTATGAACTGTCAGTGTGCAGGGTGAGAAAGGTGGCTATGCAATGATGCCACAGTGTCTCCTCCATGCGATGAAACCATTAACCGTGAGACAAAAATGTTTGATTCTGTAATGAGACGATTAAGAATCATTCTCTCAAATGTTGTTAAACACAAGCAGCTAGTAATAGATATTGGGCGAATGCATTTTTTGAATGGGCTTATGAATTGAATGATGAGGCTGTTGGTCCAAGATTGAGGGATCTCCCCCAGATTACATAGCACATGTTATATAATTCAAGTAATGGATTACCTGGTACTCGACACAGCAATCTGAGTATGTTGTAAGTAATACCATCCTCGAACATTAAAATTGTATAAAATACCGCAGGTTTGTTAGGTAAGACACATATGCAACAGTTAGGTATCTTTATTTATTATTGCAACGTTTTGCCACACAGTAGGCTTCTTCAGTCAATACAGAAAAGGTTGATAGAAGCAGAAGATACTAGAAGACGATGTAATCAGTCCATCAACTCCTTAAGTTTTGAGTTGGTCAGTCCCTCATTCTGGAGAAGGCATGGTTCCATATTATGAAACAATATGAGATGAATTGACAGGAAAGGAGCTTTTTATAGCGCCAGAGTGAGACGTAGCCACTGAGAGAGGTAAGAACTCAGATGCTGATAGGTCCAGGTCCCTCCTACAAGATTCCAGCCGTCTCTCACTAGTGGAAAGTTGTCGAAGTTGATTGCAGCCTGTACCAAATACCCTTGTGTTGCAGTTGTCTGACAGATTGAACATTAAAATGGTAAAAAATACCGACAGGTTGTTAGGTAAGACACATGTGCAACAGTTATGTACTTATTATGAAACGTTTCGCCTACACATAGGCTTCTTCGAGTCAAGTACAGAAAAGTTTGATAGAAACAGAAGAAACTAGAAGACGATGTAATCAGTCCATCACCCTAAAAGTTTTTGAGGTGGTCAGTTCCCCTCCAGTCTGGAGAAGAGCATGTTCCATATTTTTCCATTGTTCCATATTGTTCCATTGTTCCATATTGTTATATTGTTAATTTTTATTTCTTAACCTAAAAAAATGGGGAACAATGCTCTTCATCCAGGCTGATGTGACTGAACCACCTCAAAACTTTAAGGGTGATGACGTGATACATCGTCTTCTAGCTTTACCGTGGCCCAAAAATAACCCTTAATTTTGCTTACAGTGGCCTCATAGTGCAAAAGTGATGTGAAGTTCTTCAAAGCCCAGAGAAGCTGTAAAGTGCTTTCCCATCAGTGAAAAATTGTTAATTCTGCATCTAAAATATTGCATAATTTGATCAATTAAAACTTATAATAGGTATTGCAGTTGGAGGGATATGGTGTGTACTTTATATGTATATGCTTCTAAAGTGTTTGTAAATCTGAGCACCTCTGCAAAACAGTGATAATGTGGTGAGTGAGGTAAAGTTGTTGAATGATGATGAAAATTATTTTTTTCTTTTGGGAATTTTCTTTCTTTTTGGGTCACCCCTGCCTCGGTGGGAGAGACGGCCGGATGTTGAAAAAAAAAAAAATCGGTATGTGCAAACATAAAACGACATATATAGGGCTCGCTAACTATCTGGCAGGTTCGGTATCTGCACCAGTCCTTTTGAGCATAACCCCTGCGATACGGGGGTCCTACTATAAAGTGGAACCTCGGTTTATGACAACCCACCATACGAAATTGTCAGGATACGAACCGTCATTTGTCGATTTTTTGCTTCTGGATACGAACGTAATTTCAGGCTGCGAACTTCCCCCTCAAGGGAGGTTCCTTAAATAAATAAATAAATAAAAATTTATTTCATTTGCAAAGGTACAATTGTGTTTTTACATATAATATGATTGGAAGGCGAAGAGAAAGCCACTATCATGCCGAGGCATTTCCGGTGGTGACATTTTGAATATCAGTATGGGTTGATTCATCAATTAGCGAGACTTCGTTGACAATGTGGTCATAGGAACAGAACTCCCGTTACTTTGTTTACCGACGTGTCTTAGAACGGAACTGCCTTACACCAAATTGAAGCATTCTCATATTGTAAACTACCTTTCAACAATGCACATTTTTTTTTTTTTTTCACTCCAACAAGGTCGGCCGTCTCTTCCCACCGAGGCAGGGTGGACCAAAAAATAAAGAAAATCCCCAAAAAGAAAATACTTTCTCATCATTCAACACTTTCACCACACTCCAACATTTCGACGTTTTTTTGCAGGAGGTGCTCAGAATACAACAGGTCTAGAAGCATACACATAAAAGATACACAACATATCCCTCCGAAACTGCCAATATCCCAAACCCCCTCCTTAAAGTGCAGGCATTGTACTTCCCATTTCCAGGACTCAAGTCCGACTATATGAAAATAACCGTTTTCCACCTGAAACCCATCACTAAATATTACCCTGCTCACACTCCACAGATCGTCAGTCCCCAGTACCATTCGTCTCCATTCACTCCTAACTAACATGCTCCTGCACTATCTTTGTGGAAACCAAGCCGCTTCCCACAAAACCGTCCTATACCACCTCTCTCAACCCTTCGAGGACCGACTCCTACCCCGCCTTCCTTCCCCTATAGATTATATGCTATTTTCCTTGTCATTCTACTTTGATCCATCTCTCTAAATGACCATACCAACATCAACTAACCCCCTCTGCTCCTCTGACTAATACTTTATATTAACTCCACACCTTTTCTAATTTCCACACTCCGAATTTTTTCTGCATAAATATTTACTACCACACAATGCCCTTAAACAGGAAATCTCCACTGCTCCAACCGTCTCCTCGCTGCTGCAATTACCACCCCAGTCTTCACACCCCATATAAGAGTATTGTACTACTATACTTTCATACATCCCCTTCGTTGCCTCCTAGATAACTATTTTTGACAGTCCACATATACCTGCAACTCACCACTCACTCTTTTTTTTCCCTCATACATTCCCTATGATAAACTCATCCTTTCAATAAATCCATCCGCCGACAATACGTCAACTCCCCAAGTATCTGAAAACATTCCACTTCTTACATACTCCTCCTCCCCAATTTGATATCCAATTTTTCAATTATCCTAAATCATATGATACCCTCATCACCTTACTCTTTTCATGTTCACTTTCAACATTATACCTTGTACACACATTCCCAAAACTCCATCCACTAACCTTTGCAATTTTGAGATGAGGAGTGGACCATAATTAAAATTTACATTATATCCATAACCTACAAAATACGTTTGGATAGTTTAAAGTTAATAATAATAATATCTTTATTTCTACAAGTACATGAACCAAAGTATACAGGCATAGCTGACATCGGTGACTACTACTATATAGAAAGCCAATTGTTATACAAGCATTACGGCAATTTAGGTCATTTTGTCAGGATGCAACCCACAACACCAGTCAGACTACACCCAGGAACCCATTTTATACTAATGGTGAACATTGACAAGCAAGTGTCTTAAGGAAACACATCCTAAATGTTTTTCCAGCCCATACTGGTGATTCAGTCACCTGGACTCAGTGGTGAGCTGAGTGAAAAGTGGTCGATCCTATGGACACGTCATTCTATCACTGAAACCAAGAAACTGTGAATACAACTGTAAAAAACACACAAAATACACCGCAAAGTCGCTGTCTTAATCCCAGACATAGTCTCATTTTTTTCTTATGCAAACTGCGTGCTGGAGGGTTTCACTGTTTTATATGGTGCAAACTTACCTCATATGTAAGATCCCATTCTCTCATATCTAGGACAAAATTTAACCGCTCACAGCTTTATCTGAGGCGCTGAGCTCATGGCGTAACTACGGCTTGGAATTGGACCCAGCTTCAAAAGCCATAGAACTACGGACGGAACCCTCAAAGGTTAACATGGATGTTATCTTTCCTGTCTTAACCCCATGCCAGTGTAGAGGTTTTACAAATAATTTATATGTTTATGCATATATATAATTTTACACTAATCAGGAAAACAATCATCATACTAATGGTGGTCTGACAACATAGTCTTTATTATGACTGATATTATTATTTTGTCTTTGTATGTGATAGCTATGGAAGACACATGCACACATAGGTTGTCGCTTCTGCTCGGTAAAAACGCTCGCCACCCTCACACCTTCGGACCCTCCAAGACCGTTAATACTGCCACTGCCATGCCAAGTGGGGTCTCAGCTATGTCGTTCTAACCTCTGTAGATCGAGATTGTAAATGAGCTTTTTTTATTTTTAATGGAATATCTTAGCATTGAAAAGTACAGTTAAGATTGGTGTTTGTCATATAAAGTATATACCTGGAAAGCATGATATGCATTGCTATAAAAATAATTGAACATGAATCATATATGGAACAACGAGGCTTTAGTTATGAAAACTTAAGTAAATATGTTAGGTATTTTTTTTCTTTCTATGTGAATTTGAGAGAGAAAAGCCCCTTTATGCTGTGATAATTATTCTAGTTTTCTCTGAACCCATTTTGATACATGTTATCTTGCTCACACTCCAAAACCATCAAATCATGAAAAACCACATTGTCATCCACTTCTATCAATATGTTCACACAGACCCATGGATATCCTAACCCCTTAGCATCAAACCTTTCACCCACCATCAATCCCTTCCTGGGACAACCTTCTTCACCATCGTTCCCCCCACTTCCCCAAATTTATAAACCCTCCATCCTTTTCCCCTCCTTTCTATATGTCCAAACCACCCTCAACAATTCCTCATCTTGGCCCTTTGAAAAATAACAGTGGACCTCCTCGACCAAGCGATGGCATCGATTACGATAAATCTGATAGCGATCCATTTTATCGCCAAAAATTTTGCCTCGATTAGCGCTAAAAAACTCCGACCAACACTATTTCGTTCCATCTGAAACTCATCCACATTCTGGCCATGTTACAATCCAGCATCACCGCGTCGCTTCCAAGCATAACAATCGGAACATTTTCATCTTATCACAGCCTTTTTAGTGATTCAACCTAGCAAAAAATCCACCATGGGCCCAAGAAAGCTTGCTAGTGCCACCCTAACGGCAAAAAGGGTGAGAATACTATTGGATAATGAATAAAAGATCATATGCTAAGTATGAAAGTGGAGTGCATGTCTCCGAGCTGGCAGCTGTACACAAAACCCCAATCAACCATCGCTACTTATAGTGGCCAAAAAACGGCAATCAGGAAGCTGTTCTTGCAAAGTGCACTATGTTCTTGGAACTGAGATAGAGTGAAAGAAGATGTTGAAGACTGTTTATTGATGATAAATGAAAAACAATAGCATGAGATAGCACTCTCAGCGATCATACGTGAAAAGGCTAGGAAGTTGCATGGCGATTAATTAGAAAAATGCCATCAACTATGGTGATGTGAGTGAATTTAAGGCCAGCAATGGGTTGGTTTGAAGATTTAAGAATCGTAGTGGCATACATATTGTGAAAAGCATGGTGAGGCCAGCCAGTTTGACCAAAAAGCAGCGAAAAAACATATGTGCAGGAAATTCAAGAGTAAATAGACAGTGAAGGACTGAAACCGAACAAGTGTTTGAATGGTGACACTGACAATGTTGTGAAACACTTAGGAATGTCATAAGGAACAGGAGGTACAGGCCTCTATGGGCATATATATTGTGCGACAGAGTTCCAGTACTCTCAAGCTGGTCCTAGTGGCATAAGAGAAGAAGGGAATAACCCCGAAAAAGACTTGCACCACAAGTCCTAATGGACGGGGATTCCCCTTCAAACACTAAACCATCAACACACTCCCCTCTTCCATCTCATCAATCATCCACCAGATCTTCATAAAGGTAAGTGTCATGTAACACTGTGCCATTCTCTTCAGTTTGTGTGTATTAAAATTCATAATTCATGTGTTAATTTGGTTTTTTTTCAATAACTTTTTGGTGTCTTGCACGGAGTTTAATTTGATTTCCCATTATTTCTTATGGGGAAAATTTAACTTGACTAACGAATTATCTGACTAACGATGAGCTCACAGGAACGGATTAATAGCGTTAGTCGAGGGTCCACTGTACTTTTGTAACACACATAACCATCAATCTCCACGCTGCAAATTCATTATAATCACATACACTTCACATTGCTCAAACAAGACATCTCCACTGCCTCCATTTTGGAATGCTTTACACCGTACAGCCATCTGGTACCATTAACTATGGAACATTACTTTTTTTCCTCATGAATAAGGCTGTTTGTCTCCACAGATGCCTCAATGTACCACCAATCTTTTTCTCCTTTTATCATTCTGTAGTTCACATCTTCATAGACCCGATATTTCTTCTTTGTAACAAACTAGTCATAACCCCACCAAAGCAGGATGGACTCCAAAATAAAAAAAGTTTCTCTTTTAACTTTAGTAAATATACGGGAGAAGGATTACTATCCCTTGCTCCCGGCATTTTAATCGCCTCATATGACACACACGGCTTACAGAGGAAGAATTCTGTTCCACTTTCCCATGGAGATAAGAGGAAACAAATAAGAGCAAAAGAGCCTAGTAAGAAAATATGAAGAAAACCCAGCAGAGGGATTGTGTGAATATATGCTTTTATAGCAGCTGACAGAAAAAGACACCAGCAATCCTTTTCTTCTTTCAACACACTGGCCGTATCCCACCAAGACAGGGTGGCCCAAAAAGAAAAACGAAAGTTTCTCTTTTTAATTTTAGTAATCTGTACAGGAGAAGGGATTACTAGCCCCTTGCTCTCGGCATTTTAGTCGCCTGTTACAACACGCATGGCTTACGGAGGAAGAATTCTGTTCCACTTCTGCATGGAGATAAGAGGAAATAAACAAGAATAGGAACTAGAAAGAAAATAGAAGAAAACCCAGAGGCCTGTGTATATATATATGCTTGTACATGTATGTGTAGTGTGACCTAAGTGTAAGTAGAAGTAGCAAGATATACCTGAAATCTTGCATTTTCATGAGACAGAAAAAAGGACACCACCAATCCTATCATCATGTAAAACAATTACAGGCTTTTGTTTTACACTCACTTCGCAAGACGGTAGTAGCTCCCTGAGTGGTTGCTGTCTACCAACCTACTACCTAGGACCCAAATATTTAAGAATATTTATTACTTCCTCCATACTCTCACCCTCCAATCTAATATTCAATCCTTTATTTCCTAAATTTTTTGTTACTCTCAGTGCTACAACATATAAGAACATAAGAACGAAGGAACACTGCAGAAGGCCTACTGGCCCATGCGAGGCAGGTCCAAGTCCCTACCGGCTTAAGCCAATGCACCCAACCTAGTCAGGTCAGGTCACATTGACTCAAGGGAGGAACACGGCAACCGACCCGTTAGCACAAGCTATCAGGTCTAACTCACACCCACCCACATCTACTCATGTATTTATCCAACCTATTTTTAAAGCTACACAACGTTCTGGCCTCTATAACGGTACTTGGGAGTTTGTTCCACTCATCCACAACTCTATTACCAAACCAGTACTTTCCTATATCCCTCCTGAATCTGAATTTTTCCAACTTAAAACCATTGCTGCGAGTCCTGTCTAGGCTAGATATTATCAGCACACTATTTACATCCCCTTTATTTATTCCTGTCTTCCACTTATAAACCTCAATCATATCCCCCTAATTCTACGTCTTTCTAGAGAGTGCAGTTTCAGGGCCCTTAGTCTATCCTCATAGGGAAGGTTTCTGATACATGGGATCATCTTTGTCATCCTCCTTTGTACATTTTCCAGAGAATTTATATCCATTCTGTAATACGGTGACCAAAACTGTGCAGCATAATCTAAATGAGGCCTAACCAAGGATGTATAGAGTTGAAGAACAACCTGAGGACTCCTATTATTTATGCTTCTTGATATGAAGCCAAGGATTCTATTAGCTTTATTGCGAACACTTATGCACTGTTGTCTTGGTTTCAGATTACTGCTAACCAGAACTCCTAAATCTTTTTCGCAATCCGTAATATTAAGATCTACATTATTTAGTTTATATGTGGCATGGTTATTGTCCTGTCCAACATTTAGAACTTTGCATTTGTCTATATTAAACTGCATCTGCCACTTCTCCGACCACTGCATCAGTCTATTCAAATCTTCCTGGAGTGCTCGAATGTCCTCGTCAGAATGAATTCGACGGCCTATTTTGGTGTCATCGGCAAACTTGCCGATGTCGCTCTTTATGCCCTCATCTATGTCGTTTATGTAGATTGTGAACAGCAGGGGGCCCAACACTGACCCCTGTGGAACACCGCTCGTGACGCTTCCCCACTCTGATTTCTCCCCATTTATGCAAACTCTCTGCTGCCTATTTGTCAACCATGCCTCTATCCAGGAAAAAATTTCTCCTCCTATTCCATGTGCTTTAATTTTCCTCAATAGTCTCTGATGTGGGACCCTGTCAAAAGCCTTACTGAAGTCCATATACACAATATCATATTCGTTACCATGATCTACCTCCTCAAATACCTTAGTGAAAAAAGTTAATAAATTCGTAAGGCAGGAACGTCCCTTTGTAAAACCATGCTGAGATTCGTTGATTAATTTATGCTTTTCAAGGTGGCTACGAACTGCCTCGGCAATTATTGATTCCATAAATTTTCCCACTATGGAGGTTAGGCTTATTGGTCTATAGTTCGAAGCTAAGGACCTGTCACCTGTTTTGAAAATAGGTATCACATTTGCCATTTTCCACTTATCTGGCACCATGCCAGTTTGTAGTGATATGTTGAAAAGATTAGCCAAAGGTGTGCTAAGCTCCTCTTTACATTCCTTTAGAACCCTTGCATACAGTTCATCAGGGCCTGGGATTTGTTAGGTTTTAATTTATCTATTTGCCTAAGGACCATGTCACTTGTGACCCTAATAGTGCACAGTTTATTATCGTCCTGTTCTACATAATTTATCATTACTGGAATATCACTGGTATCCTCCTGTGTAAAAACTGAGAGGAAGTATGTGTTAAAAATTCTACACATTTCCTTATCACTGTCAGTGAGCTGACCCGAGGAACTTTTGAGTGGGCCTATCTTGTCCCTGATCTTACTTCTGTATACCTGAAAGAATCCTTTTGGGTTAGTCTTCGATTCTCTTGCAACTTTAACCTCATAATCTCTTTTTGCTTTTCTAATTCCCTTTTTTATTTCTCTCTTTAACTGAATATATCGATTTCTTAATTGCCCCTCTCCTCTTTTGATTTGCCTATATATGCCTCTCTTTTGACCAATCAGATATTTTAATCTATTGTTCATCCATTTAGGATCATTTTTGTTTGATCTGATTTCCCTATTTGGAACATAATTTGACTGAGCAGCTAGAACTATGCCCTGGAAAGCATCATATCGGCAACCATCACCACCTACCTGACCCCTAGTCAGGTCATTCCAGTTCAGCCCACCTAAGTAATTTTTCAGTCCTATGAAATCAGCCAAGCGAAAGTCAGGGACGGAGACTTGATTGCCATTATTAGGGGAATTCCATGATATGTTAAAACTGAGTGATTTGTGATCACTCTCCCCAAGCTCATCATTAACCTCAAGATTATTAATTAGTGTTTCCCTACTGGCAAGAACCAAGTCAAGGAGGTTATTTCCCCTAGTTGGCTCTGTCACAAACTGTTTTAAAAAACAATCCTGGATCGTATCAAGAAAGTCACCCGACTCTAAATTTCCTGTCAAATTGCTCCAGTCAATCTGTCTATAGTTGAAATCTCCCATTAGCACAACATTTTCGTATGTAGATGCCTTACGAATTTCGTCCCATAGAAGTTTACTGCACTCCCTATCAAGATTTGGGGCCCTGTAAATCACACCCAAAATTAGTTTTTCTCGGCCCTCGAGAAGCTGTAACCAAACAGATTCAGTGGCTGACGCTTCTAATTTAATATCTTGTCTAACACAACAATTTAAATTGTCTCTGACATACATCGCTACTCCACCACCTTTCCTGTTGACCCTGTCAGTGTGGAATAATTTATACCCTTGTATGTGACATTCAGATGGCATCTCTCTATCTTTCAGATTGAGCCAGGTCTCTGTTATAGCAATAATATCTATGTTTCCTGCACTTGCAATTAATCTTAGCTCCTCTATCTTATTTCTAACACTCCTGCTATTAGTATAGTAAACCTTAAGGGAGCTAGTCCCTTGCTGCCCTCTGCTGTCCCCCTTTGTTTCTGACCTGTTCTATTGTCTTTATTTATAACTTCATGCTGAATGCCTTTTATACATTTACTGTTTCCAACCCTAGTGTTGCAACCTGCTTGTTTCCCACACACACCCCATACCTCTATCTTCCATCAGTTTAAAATCATAGGCATTCACCAATGGCCTTCTCAATCGAGTCTGCAAGTGCTACCCCCCCTGCCCCAGAGAGATGAACCCCATCCCTTGCATACATATCATGTTTGCCATAAAAGTTGTTCCAGTTGTCAATGAATGGGATTGCAAGTTCCTTGCAGTATCTGTCTAGCCAGCAATTTAAAACCAATTGCCCTAGACAACCATTCATTTCCTACTCCCCTTCTAGGCAAGATGCTACATATGATTGGGATCCCTCCCTTAGACTTAATGAAATCTATAGCTGACCTGTACTTATCTAGCAGCTCTTCTCTCCTACCCTTCCCAATATCATTTCCACCAGCACTGAGACAGATAATGGGCTTGTTCCCATTTACCTGACATGATATTATCCAGTCTGTTGACAATGTCCCCAACACCAGCTCCAGGGAAGCACACTCTATCTCTCATCTTCTTATTCCTATTACAAAAAGCACGGTCAACATATCTTACCTGAGAGTCACCAACCACAAGAATGCGCTTACCTTCTTTTAGCAGGGGCAGTAGTACCCTTACCTTCACTGGCCACTGAAGTACATTCATCCTGGAGAACAGAGAAGCGATTTCCTACCTTCAGATCTTCACTCTTAACTTTCCTTACTCTGATGCGCCTCCCATTACTGTGAACAACTCGCCACTTGTAGCAGGTGCTGGGCTGCACCTCACTGCTGGTACCCGTTGCTACCTCCCCACCTACAGCCTCCTCACAGTGAGAGACAGACTGCACCTCACTGCTAGAAGCCTCATTCCCCACATCTCCAACCACCTCACACTCTCTCCCAGGCCCATTGAGGTGGACCTTCAGCCTCCTAATCTCCTCCTGGAGAAGCAAGACCTCCTCCTTCAACTCTCCAAACTCAGTTTTTAAAACACTGCAGAAGAAACCCATGTTTTGAAACCGTCCACGCTAACCCCCCAAAGCAGTCAGGGTCTGTGCCTCACGTGACGACTGCCCATGATGTCCCGGCCCATCATCTAAAGGGAACAAGTAGACACAGACCGGGCCGGACTTGGGAAACAAAAAAGGGGGAGTCAAAAACCTCTCCGAAAAGGGTTTTTTTTAGTCCCGGAAGCCCAAAAAAACTGGCAAGAAATGACAAAAATCTTCCCAAAAACTAAAAACCCTTGGAGCGGGGAAAAGTCTTTGGGCCCTTTCCACTCCAAAAACCCAACAGTTTATTAGGTTAAAATTTTGGAATTTTGTAATCTTCCAAATTCTGCACCTTTTCTGGGATTTGAGTAGTTTTTAAAAGTATTGGTTTAAAGGCTCCCCGTACTAGCTTTGATACTGGCTTTTTTTGTACCAATCAATTTTTTTTTTTTCAAAAAAACCCGGCGAATCCCCCCAAGGAGGGTGGCCCAAAAAAAAAAAAAAAGTTTCTTTTTTTTAAAATTCCCATTTAATTTATACAGGTAAAGGGGTTACTACCCCCGGGCCCCTGGCTTTTAGTGGGCCTCTTAAAAACAAGCATAGTTACGGAGGAAAAAAAACCAATCAAATTATGAAATATAAAACACACATTGAAACTTAAAAAAGAAATTTAAATTTTTGATTTTGATTTTTGTTTTCCGGTCCCCTCCCTCGGTGGGAGAGGGTGGTATTTTAAAAAAAAAAAAATACTCTTACACTCTTACCCCTTTTTTCCCCCTTTTTTACAAAGGATCAAAAGCATTTTGCAAATTCCCTAGGCACCTCATTCCCCTTTAAAATTCAAAATTTGCACTTTTTGGCCCAAATGTACCAACCACTCCAAACTATATTCCCAACCTGCTTTTTGTATTTCTGTTTGTTTCCCCTTTTACCCCCGCTGCTTTACCCCATTTCATTGTCCTTATTGCTTTACATACTGCTTCCTCCACAGTCACATCTGACTTTTCTTCACTACTGCAAGATATTACACCTCCTTGTCCGATGCACGAAATCATTGCCTCCTTTTTTTTTTTATCAACATTTATCAACACAAAATATTTTCTCCATCTACCCAGTACCTCCACCTCCCCATGTAATAACTTCCTCCCCTTTCATTCTTAACCCTTAACCCCATTCATCACCAAGGATTACGTTTATGCCTTGGTGCTTTTCGCTCTTCCCCTGTCGAGAGCCTCTATGCAGAAGCGAATGTTCCATCCTTATCCGATCGCCATGATGCCCATTGCCTGCGCTACTATGTACGCTCTCATGATCTCCGCAATCCTTCCATTTATAGAATGGTCACTGATATTAGTAGACATTCTTTATTTGTTCGCCGCCCCTGTTTACTCCGTCCCTTCTCTCTTCACCTTCATTCGCTCTTGTCTTCTCTTCAACTACCACCTTTCTATGTACATGTAGCATCTCACTTTTCCCTACCCCCCTGGGAAGTTCCAGCTGTTCGAGTCTGTTCTTTCTCCCTCCCTTGCTCAAAAGCCCAACTGTCTACGGTCGCTTCCCGCTCTGTTTTTCTTGACCACTTTCACTCTCATTCTCATGCCATTGCTGTGTACACAGATGGCTCTAAGTCTTCTGACGGCGTAGGATTCGCAGCAGTGTTTCCGGACTGCGTCATACAAGGGCATTTACTATCTTCGGCTAGTATTTTTACTGCTGAATTGTATGCCATCCTTACAGCACTTATCCGTATTGCATCTATGCCTGTGTCATCATTTGTGGTTGTCTCTGACTCCCTTAGTGCTTTACAGGCTATACAGAAATTTGATACACCTCACCCCTTAGTCCTCCGTATCCAACTTTGGCTACGCCGCATCTTTACCAAGCATAAAGATATTGTTTTTTGTTGGGTCCCTGGTCATGTTGACGTACAGGGCAATGAACAGGCAGACACTGCTGCGAGGTCAGCAGTACATGACCTACCAGTTTCTTATAGAGGTATTCCATTTACGGACTATTTTGCTGCAATATCTTCCCACCTTCACACCCGTTGGCAACAACGTTGGTCTACTATGCTCGGCAACAAACTTCAATCTATTAAACCAAGTATAGGTTACTGGCCGTCTTCTTATCACCAATGTCGAGGTTGGGAGACTACTCTCTCCCGTCTTCGCATTGGCCATACTCGTCTTACTCATGGATATCTCATGGAGAGGCGTCCTGCTCCTCTCTGTGAGAATTGCCAAGCTCCATTATCAGTCAGCCACATTCTGTTGGACTGCCCACTTTATCAACGAGCACGCAGAATTTACCTCTGTCGTCGTCTTCGCTCCGCTGCTCTCTCTTTACCTTCCCTTCTCGCTGATGGACCCACCTTTCATCCAGACTCTCTCAATGACTTTTTGACAACAACTGACTTACTTCACAAATTCTGATACCTTCAGCCCTTTCTACTTCAATCTCTTGCTACCCTCTACCCCCGTACTATCCCCTGCCCCGCTGTTTTCTGTAACCTGCTGATCATCCCTCCTCCCTTCTGCCATCCAATACCCTCGCTTCCTTCCCTACCCTGCAGCGCTGTATAGCCCTTGTGGCTTAGCGCTTCTTTTTGATTATAATAATAATAATATTATATTGGATATCTAGCCACTATTAGATATCAAGTTTTACCAGGAATCATTGCAGGTGGTGTACTGGCAGACTCTGGGCAGATGTTACCAACTCCACCTCTAATGTTACCCCACTATTAACCCATGTTCACCTGATGTCTTGTACTGTATATTTATTGCTCATTCTGTCTACTCTATATTAGTACAGGAGAAGCCTCTCATGGCAAAATATTTCCTTACTAAGTGTGTTGATGATTGTACATGTATCTTTTGCCTGCAATTTATAAACAGTATGTTAAAATTATCTCCAGTTCCCTCATATTTTAACAGATGATGCAGAGGATATAAAAACAGTGCTTGTATTGACTGCTGATGTAGGAAACACCTGACTTAGTCCCATCTTAGAGACCTGTGAGGTAATGAACAATATATTTACAAACATTATTGGGTCAGTGTACAAGTGGAGGCAGTCTTTGTGAGGAGAGATCAATTAGCAGTCTGGAATCTGATTGTTGTATGAGCGAGAGACAGTTATTAAGCAGAGGGAGGGTCCAGGGTGTTTTTCTTCATTGAAAATTACATTATGTGAAAGGTCATTAAGAAGGGATGTACTTTGTTGTCATATTTCATGTATGCAACCTAACTTATTAAAAAACTTTATTTACTGTATCTCTGTTTTGTAAATATGTACATTAAAGCTGAATAATATAAGAATGAGTATTAAAATCCAGTTTCTTACATGCTGCAAGCAGCTCCATTAAATTGTGCACCATTATAATACTGTAAAATTATTTCCAGTGTAATGTGGTATGTCTTTGTATTTCTTTCATTTCCCATTACTGCAAGAGTAATTGAAATCCATTTTCCATCACTCCCTGGCTGCCTTCACAAAATGGCACAGACATCAAAGTTCAGTGTTGACCAACCAAACTGAAACATTCATATCTAACTTTCAAAATGCACACACTGTGCTTTCCATCTTTTTAGCTTATCAGTTTCTGTAAATCCCACTGTCAGCATGCCTTTCACACACTCATTCAAAATCACAAAGAATTCTTTCCTCCATTCTGATCTGGGCTTTGTTCTTTTTTGTGAATATAGTAATCCAGCCTAGGAATACACTAAACCAATTTAAATTTACAGTTTACAGCACATGTACAGTAATCATTTTTTTCCTTCAACAAACTGGCCGTATCCCACTGAGGCAGGGTGACCTGAAAAGAAAAACGAAAGTTTCTCTTAAAATTTAGCAATTTATACAGGAGAAGGGGTTACTAGCCCTTGCTTTTGGCATTTTAGTCACCTCTTACAACACACACGGCTTACAGAGGAAGAATTCTGTTCCACTTCCCCACATGGAGAAGAGGAAAGAATAACAAGAACTAGTAAGAAAAGAGAAGAAAATCCAGAGGGTAATATTTAGTGAAGGGATTCAGGAAAACCAGTTATTTTTATATAGCTGGACTTGAGTCCTGGAAATGGGAAGTACAATGCCTGCACTTTAAAGGAGGGGTTTGGGATATTAGCAGTTTGGAGGGATATGTTGTGTATCTTTATAGGTATAGGCTTCTAAACTGTTGTGTTCTGAGTACCTCTGCAAAAGCAGTGATTATGTGTGAGTGAGGTGAAAGTGTTGAATAATGATGAAAGTATTTTCTTTTTGGGGATTTTCTTTCTTTTTTGGGTCACCCTGCCTTGGTGGGAGATGGCTGACTTGTTAAAAAAAAAAAAATACAGATACCATCCGACTTACGGCCAAGCTTGGTTCCGACCAACCGGTCGTAAGTCAAAATGAACGTAAGTCAAACCTTTGAAAATTGCTGACATACTGGGTAGGGCATAATGTCAAACCTTACCTATATAAACTACCTACATAGTACTGTAATGTACAATCATTATTTCATTCTTTTTACCATAATTTACTTCTATTGATATATTTTAATTATTTATGTACTGTATAATATGTATACATGGTAGTGAACTGCATTGTAAATTTTACATCTCATACAGTATCATATGTTACTGTTATCTTAACCCTTTCAGGGTCCGTGCCGTAGATCTACGCCATGAGCTCAGCTCACTCTGATAAGCTGTGAGCAGTAAATTTGGGCCTAGATAGGAGAGAATACATCTATGTGGTATGTATGCACCACATAAAGCAAATCCTGCAGCACACAGTGCATAATGAGAGAAAAAAACTGAGACTGTAATTTTCGATTAAAACAGCGACTTTGCAGTGTTTTTTCATATGTTTTTTATAGTTGTATTTGCAATTTCTTGGTCTCATTGATAGAATGGAAGATATAATACAGAAATAGGATGATTTTGATTGGTTTTAGTACTGGAAATGGCTTGAAACTGAGCTCAAAGTACCAGAAATGTTAAATTTTTGCCGATGTTCAAGAGTAAACAAATGACCTCACAAGTCTAATACATGACAGCTGGTGAGTCTAATATACATTCACAAATGTGGTGATATTATTTATACAATTATTACAGTATTGCATAACAGTATATCTTCTATTTTTTGGTTTGAATAAAAATTCATTATGTGAATAAAAAATCAAAATGGAATTCATTTGTAAAGCCTGAAAATGTAACTAATGAACAGAAGAATTGTTAGTTTAGTTTCAGGAATTCCTTCATTGTTTATTTTGGACCCTATTTTGAAATTGGAATATTTTGAACTTTGCATTAAATTGGCCAAATTACCAATTTCTGGTCACTTTATTTTGTTGTTTAAACAGTTGACCTGACGATTTCTTGTGCTCAATATATAGAATAGAAGTAATACTAGTGAAATAGCTAAGAATTTGGTTGACTGGAATACTGTAATTGCCCTAAAAATGGGAGTCAAAGTCAGCAAAATTGCTGATGTGTAAATATCCCCGACACATCAAAATTCCCAAGAGCATAATTTCGTAAATTTTCCATAAAATTTCGTACTGTTTGTTTTATTACCCACAGAAAAAGATCCTCTACCATTTCATAAGAAAAAATAAAATTATTTTTTGAAAATTCTTGGACCCTGGTGCACACTTTGAAATATGGCCTCTGGACCCTGAAAGGGTTAAGTATTGTCGACAGAGTAGAATGGGAGACTACCACTGGTAGTGTCATCCTGCCAGAATGTACTATAACCTAAACCCTAAGTAAAGAGAAACAACTCTGGAAGATATGTAATACATATCCGGCTGGCTGGCTGGCTGGGTGGGTGGGCAATTGGCTGACTGAATGTGGCTCTCTCTTTCTCTATTTGTATCTCTCAATATCTCTCTCTCACAGGTACACATAAGTAAAGGTATCATACATAGTATAAATTACCTAGGATAACCCAAAAAAATCCAGACAGTGCTATACAGTGGATCTGTGCTCCAGTGGGAGACGGCCGACATGTTGAAAAAAAAAAAATATTAATATTATTATTATTAAATTAATATGTATGTACTACTACTAAATAATAATAATCACTGAGTCACATTAAATGTGTATAAAACGTTAATATAGACATTTTGCTTAATCCATCTATGATTTTTTTTCAGAATTATATAATAAACATATTACGTAACATATAAACATATAAATTAACAAATATGAGATGTTTTTCTGCTCGGCTTGACAGAGTGAACAAAAACCATTCGTGTCCGGGCTGGTAACAACAACAACAACTAGTTTGTTTACAAAACTCGCGAACCTTCTACACTCTCATTCTCTCTTGTTTATTCATTTAATCTTGTTTACTCACCTTCCACTCTACATTAAGACTACAGATATTTTAAGGCAAGTAATGAGTGAATACAATTATTATAGTTTAATATTATAGTTTAATAATAATATTATAGTTTAATAATATTATTATTAAACTATAATATAATTGTGTTCACTCATTACTTACCTTAAATTATCTGTAGTCTTAATGTAGAGTGAGAGGTGAGTAAACAAGATTAAATGAATAAACAAGAGAGAGAATGAGAGTGTAGAAGGTTCGCGAGTTTTGTAAACAAACTAGTTGTTGTTGTTGTTACCAGCCCGGACACGAATGGTTTTTGTTCACTCTGTCAAGCCGAGCAGAAAAACATCTCATATTTATTAATTTATATGTTTATATGTTACACAGCATGTTTATTATATAATCTTGAAAAAAAATCATAGATGGATTAAGCAAAATGTCTATATTAATGTTTTATACACAATGCA
>NC_069404.1:28937845-28962798 GCF_026875155.1 Cherax quadricarinatus
TTTTTAAACCTTTTCCCCTCTCAGTTTTTACACAGGAGGATACCAGCGATATTCCAGTAATGTAAATTATGTAGAACAGGCGATAATAAATGTGCTTTTAGGGAAAAAAGTGCAGGTCCTTGGGCAAATAGATAAATTTAAAAAACCTAACAAATCCCCAGGCCCGGGTGAACTGTATGCAAGGGTTCAAAGGAATGAAAAGGGGAGCTTAGCACACCTTTGGCAAATCTTTTCAACTATCCTCAAACTGGCTGGTGCCAGAAAAGTGGAAAATGGCAATGTAAACCTATTTTCAAAACAGGTGACGGGCCCCTTAGCTTCGAACTTAGCCCCAATAACCCTAACCTCCTAGGGGAAAATTTTATGGAATCAAAAATTGCCGGGGGCAGTTCGTAGCCACCTGAAAAGCATAAATTAATCAACAAATTCAGCTGGTTTTACAAGGGGCTTTTCCTCCCTTACGAATTTTTTAAATTTTTTTTCATAAGGTTTTTGAGGAGGAGATCATGGAAAGAATAGAATTGTGTTAGGATTTCAGTAAGGCTTTTGACGGGCCCCACATCAGAGATATTGGGGAAAATTAAAGCACAGGAAAGGGAGGAAAAATTTTTTTTCCTGGATAGGGGGCTGGTGACAAATGGGCAGCAGAGAGTCTGCATAAATGGGGAGAAATCAGAGTGGGGAAGTGTCACGACGTGTTCCACGGGGTCAGTGTTGGGCCCCTGCGTTCACAATCTACAAAAACGACATAGAGAGGGCAAAAAAGGGGGATGGGAAAATTTGCCGAGACCCAAAATAGGCCGCGAATTCATTCTAAAGGGGGCTTCGAGCATCCGGAAATTTGTAGCTGATGCGTGGTGGAGAATGGCAGATGCAGTTAATATAGAAAAAATGCAAAGTTCTAAATTTTGGCAGGACAAAACTGCCACAATAAACTAAATAATGTAGATCTAATATTACGGATTGCGAAAAAGATTTAGGAGTTCTGGTTAGCAGTAATCTAAAACCAAGACAACAGTGCATAAGTGTTCGCAATAAGCAAATTTAGAATCCTTGGCTTCATATCAAGAAGCATAAATAATAGGAGTCCTCAGGTTGTTCTTCAACTCTATACATCCTGGTTAGGCCTCATTTAGATTATGCTGCACAGTTTGGTCACCTTATTACAGAAGGGATATAAATTCTCTGGAAAATGTACAAAGGAGGATGACAAAGTTGATCCCATGTATCAGAAACCTTCCCTATGAGGATAGCTAAGGCCTGAATCTGCACTCTCTAGAAAGACGTAGAATTAGGGGGGATATGATTGAGGTGTATAAATGGAAGACAGGAAAAAATTAAAGGGGATGTAAATTGTGTGCTGAAAATATCTAGCCTAGACAGGACTCGCAGCAATGGTTTTTAAAATTTGGAAAAAAATTTAGATTCAGGAAGGATATAGGAAAGTACTGTTTTGGGAATAGAGTTGTGGATGAGTGGAACAAACTCCCAAGTACCGTTATAGAGGCCAGAACGTTGTGTAGCTTTAAAAATAGGTTGGATAAATACATGAGTGGGGTGGGGTGGGTGTGAGTTAGACCTGATAGCTTGTGCTACCAGGTCGGTTTTCCGTGTTCCTCCCTTAAGTCAATGTGACCTGACCTGACTAGGTTGGGTGCATTGGCTTAAGCCGGTAGGAGACTTGGACCTGCCTCGCATGGGCCAGTAGGCCTTCTGCAGTGTTCCTTCGTTCTTATGTTCTTATGTTCTTAAAAATAACCCACAAAGGGTTGGTCGACCAACTACTCAGACCCCCCACGATGTCTCTATTCCCCGCCCACAAACAGCCAGTAAAAGGGTCCTGCATACATGTAAAAAACATTTGAGACATGGGGCATCCCTGACGAATGCCCCTGCTCATGTGTACAAAAACACCTAACTTGCCATTAATTTGTACTTTAAAACCCGCTCCATTGTACACGAAAAGGGCCCCCCATGATGACCTCATTTCCAAAACCCTGCCATCTCTAAATTTCCACAGAACCTCTCTTTCCACACTATCAAAAGCGGCTCGCCAGTCAAAGCCAAATACCACCCCCACCCCTCACCCCGCATTCCTCAACAAACTCCCTGTATTCCCATGACCATCATACATTGACTACCTGGCACACCAAACTGACTCTTATGGATTACCCCTTTTCAAAAAACTTTTTTAATTCTATTCATCAATATTTTCGCATATAGTTTATAGTCAATACACATCAACGATTAATGGGACGGTGTCCTTTATCGCTAACGGCACATCACATTTTCCTAACTAAGACCACCACCGCCGTACTCTGAGAACAGACCAAACACGCCCCCTCATTCATAGCATGAGTAAACGAACCATTAAAAGTCGTATTACCTCCCAATGTTTGATATTAATAAAATTCACAAGGGGATGCCATCAATGCCTGGAGCCTTCCCCTACTCATTCCTTGTAGTGCCTCCCACACCTCTGCCTCAGAATAGGCCCCACCGTGAGGAAGGCAGATATAATCCATTTAACTCGCATCGTACGCCTCTTCCCAAATCCTGTATCCATGCTCACTCAACGTCTTTACTTTTTGCATCTGGATCTTACTCCCAAGTATCGAATAAAACTTATCCCCTCAGTTGTTGGTTAAGACCTGTCCCTCACTATAACCGTCAACTTCCTCCTGCACCACTAAATCCATTTCAGTCGCTTTTCGCCTTTGTGTCTGACTTTGTAAGACACAAGCAGACGGCTTGTCACCCCACAAAGCCTCCTCCACCCCACTTCGAAATGCGCGCCCATCAAATAACCTTATTTTTCAATACTTGGATTGTTCTTTAATAGCATCGATCTCATTCCACTGGGGTAAAACCCCAGATTGCCTCTCCCTGTTCATAACATTGGTCGTAGATGACCCTCCAGGTACCTCTGAAAACCATCCTCCAAGCCGGGAAGTGGCCTCCTTACACCGATTTTCACATAAAAATCCTTTAAGTCGAGGGCTTACAACCTCATCCCACTGTCGTACTAAATCCCATCCCTCCCAGGAGTCTACTCCCATAGACGCCAGAGAAGTCCTCGAATAGTTCCCTTTCATCCGCACTTTGTAGCATCCGCGTATTCAGTTTCCAGTATCCCTTAAAACGATGCGGGAGACCTCCCCAGTCGAGTCCACCAAAAAACTCACGGTGGTCGGAAAAAAGACGTTCATACTCGCACATGATTACGACCACCCGCCGAGACACATTACCACCCTATCTAAACAAGCTGCATAGCCTCTACGCACAAAAAATTGCTCATCCCAAAGTCACGTCTCGCGTACATTCAACAAACCCCAACCAGACAAAACAAGTCACCCAAAACAAGCGAACAGAACCCCGCCCCCCTCGGTCAACATCTTTACGGCGCACTACACAGTTCCAGTCACCACCTACCACTGTAAATTGCTGCGCAGGGACCTCAAAATAATATACATGACTCTCTAACAAAAGTATTTTTAATATTAATTCATGTTCAGCGGCCCATATACCCCTACAAAACCAACTCTTCTACTACCCAATCCCCCACGACTCGCACCACGGGCGACCCTCTCCCCCTTCCTCCCAACGTCTCAGCAAAACGGGCTGGTCCTTTTATCAACACAGCCACTCCACCTTTCAGAGTCTGGAGCGAGTCACATAAATGTCATAACCATCCATCTCAAACAAACTTCCTACTTTATGGTTATGTTCTTGCAAAAAAAACAACACATCCACTGCAAAAAACGATTCAACCACTCACGCACCTGCACACACTTTCTGACAGATTTTCAAAACATTAAACATTAAATAGTTACACCTAAAACTGTGTTAAAGGTGGCTTTCCTTAGGGCTACCACTCCCTTTTTCTCTTTGTGCCGGCAAACACCAAGGCACTTCCCGCACCTTTGGCAATCCCCGTGATGATTACCTGCTGCCTGGGACTCGCGCGTGCCTCCCCCACCCGTGATTTACGAACCATGTCTTTTACCTGAACGTTTGTCCAGGGGTCAAGACATCATCGGAGTCGGACGGGGTAGCCGCACGCTTCCTAGAAACAGCATCTTCAGACATGGTCAGTACTGGAGTGTTCTCCTTCGTGAATTTCTGCCTCAACAGTATGAAAACTCGAACTCTCCAAATCGCTTCACTTTAAGCTATCTGATCAACATCCTCATCTGCACGTAATTTCCCCCCATCAGAACACAACACAGAATCAGACTCAATGCGATTCTAATAGTGTCACTTAACGCAGATACAAGTCGGCTTCCATTCTCACCTGCCTCTCTTGTTAGAGGGATTTCACTGTTCACATGTTCCACCTCGTCAAGGGAGGACAGTCCCAGGTAGAGTCACACAAGTTGGACTCTAGTAGCATGGCCCTATCACCTCAGCACTCATGATGTCATACGTTGTTACGGCGAGGTCTCGACAACCTCCTCTTCAGAGCATGACGAGGGTACCTCACCGTCAGGGCCGCGACCACGCCCCGATGTCGGCTGGCGCTGGCACACACTGAGCCGCTATGTGATCCAGGAGCGCCGCAGAGGCGACAGTTCTTTCTGTCCAGGGTACGTAACGTAACTGGAGAACGAAACTCCTCCAGTTGAATGTACGAAGGAATCGGGCTGACGCAGGGACATTTTCAACGCCGTAAAATGACCCCTCCTGAAGGCCATTATAGTGGCGTCAGACCATCCTACCCATGGTGACCAGGGGGATCTTCCCATAACACGTTCAAAAACGTCACGTATATCAATTCATTGACCTCAAAAGGAACGTTTTCTCACACGTACCCACGTATAGTATCGTGAAGTCATGCCAACTGGACAGAAAACGGCTGGGGTGAACTTGCTTACTTATATCTCGGTACTGGGTCACAATCTTCTCGTACATCTGTCACAAAACTTGACGAAGATCCGTGTAGTTCCATATCAAAGGCGACGCCACACAAGGATTCACGTGAATGACTAAAGTATCACGAATGATTGCTGGCAGTAAACACCATTTACTGATTCGCCGGTGATAGATCCCTGCGTTAGTTGAAACAAACGATTAACACGGCGGCCGAAACGCAGTCGCCACCATTGTTGTTGATGTTGTAATCACTCCTCCACCAAGGTTGTCGGGGAGGAGGAGCAACAGCTGACAACCGCCTCAGTTACAACGCCTGAGCAGAGGAATGCCAGGGGCAGAAAAGATTAAGTGGACCCCAATGGAAATAAGTTAGACAGTCCTCGATGGACGGCACTGACTTTCTTGGGATTTTCCTGGTGAGGTAACCCTCCGGGGTTAAAAATCCGAACGAAATTATCTTAACTTAGCGTCTCATAATTATGTGATTGTGTTAGTGCTCAGTATGTGGTTCGTGATTAACTTAGGCTTTAAATGTGACTGACAACAACACGTCCCTTTAAACTAACCTCTGGACCATCATGACAATTCAAACTGCTTGTTAAACAATATGGACGACTGTTACGAACCAGAAGAGACAACTGGAGAAGTGGTTGATTGAGAACTTTGTGCTGCTGCCAGGACAACAGTACCAGGGTGACGTCATCACACACTATGTTCTGTAGGCTAGGTGAACCAACCTCATTCAGTGTGTGTTCGTCCACTACTGTTCACTGAGTCTGCGGCCTCATTCAGTGTTCACTCGGCTTCACTGAGCAGAAAACCTTGGCATACGCATTCTGACACCACGTAGCCTGTATCATAAGCTAGTCCCTGAAGCAGAAGGCCCATGCAGACGCCTTTTGACACACTAGGCTGTATCATAAGTAGTCCCTTAGCAGAAGATTGCATACGCCTCTGACAATGTTGGTTTCTGTCGTATATAGTAGTCCCTGAGCAGAAGTCGCATACACTTTCTGAACCACACAAGCCTCTGTACCATAAAGCTAGTCCCTGAGCAGGAGCAGACATACACTTCTGACTAGTTTCCTGTTGACTACGATTGGACAGTTTCCTGATTCCTCGATGGCATCGAGTAACTTGTTTCCTGCTGACTACATAGTTTCCTGATGGCAGCGACTGGATACTTAGTCGGTCTCTTATGCCCCACCCAACGACGGTGTTGTGTGACGACACTGCAAAGTTGTCTTGTGGACACGATGTGTTATAACGCGGAGATAAGGGGTATGTGGACACGTAGCGAAGTTGTGTAGATTTACATGGTGACAGAGTGTAATGTGTGTGTTTGACACATTGAGATGGTGTTATAACCCCACTGAGAAAGAGTGTGTGTGACTCTGTTACAATGGTGTCGTGTATCATAGTTGACACGGGTGTGTTTCTGTATTGTAAAAACTGATAATCGAAACCAAAGAATTACATTTTGTTGTTTTTATATAATGCTCTTATTTTATAATTTATAGTAAAGATAAAAAATGTGTAATTTATGTTATCCCGGAAAATATTCTTATTACCAGTTTGGAGATGGGCTAAGAATAAATCGTAATTAACTAGGCTTGTTGAAGCTCTAATCATCCAGTTGTAATACGATCAGTCATCAAAACAACAATTATGCTTGAAGCAACAGTAACGCACACCGTCAGACAATATGGAGACAAAACGACTCTAACTGCCAGACCTTCAAAGATTCTACACCAAGGCATTATTAAAACTCCCTAAATTACTGAAAACAGAGTTCAGTAATTCAATTTCCCGACTATGACAGTGCATAGATGCCCAGGAAAAATTGATAGGTCTAGGAAGTAGAAACTCAGGACCAGAAATATGGAGAGTGTCTCCACGACACAGCTCAGAGAACGTAAATAGTGTTTACAGGTCTAAATAATGCTCGTGAACAGGGTTGTGGATGTTCTCCTATCTCGCCAGTGGAGATATTACTCCACCAAAAAACAGTTAAATGACACGAATGAGGAGAATAGCATTTCCCAGAGCAAGAGAGAGAATATTGCCTCCGCGAGCAAAGTTAGAGAGGGAAGGCAGGGCCTGAAAGCTCCAATGCCCAGTTATCCCTCACCAGCAACTGCGAATCAAGTGGGCATGGTAGTAGTTTGCAAGCGCTGGGAGCAATCAAAAAAAAAAAAAAAAAAACTCTCTAAAACAGCTAGGACAATGTAAGAGGTGTTTGTTGCATCCTACTACATAGGTAAGCTAATATAATTGTCATTGATATAAAGCATGAAATCATCAGTTAGCAATATAAATTTATATGAATAAATAATATATTCAATATTTGCTGCGTCCGTTCTCTGAGGTTTGATAAACACATACAGATTAAATGACAACAATTAAATTACGAGGTAAAAATAATAAAATTGCCAGTGAGTCTTTAATTAGACGTTACCAACTTTGCATTGAAAACATCTTATAATGTAATAACAGTCATTTTAAACATTCTCTATTTGACTTTGAATACAATGCTTTTGAGCAACACGATGTGTTGATGTATGCGAAAGAGCTTCTCAATGAACACTAATAAATTAGGGTATTCCATCTACCTTCAGTCGTTTGAGCAAACACTTGCCTAGGTCTCAAGTCATTTGATAGCGAATCAACTTGTCATGTGTTAATCAGTTGGTTAGAACAAGAAGGTATAGTATCCAGTAGGCTGGTACAAACAGGAGGACGAAGTGTCATAAACTTGTGTAAAAACACTAACTTAAATGCTTGCTTAAACCCAACTTCATGGTTTTATTGTTGATCCTTAGAGAAAAAATTTGGACAATTATATATCTATAAGATTATTTTTATAACACATTTATTAATGTCACAAGTTATTTCAGATCGTAGGTAAAATGAAAATATGCTACATTAATGCACAGAAAATTTCCAAACATTATACTGTTGTTTGCAGATTCAAGAGTTTTGATTAGTTACTCCCACACTGCTTGTTTGCTGTCTGTATTCTGTGATATGTCAAGCTGGAAAACGTATCTGACCCTTCACACCTGTGTGGCTTGCACTACCATCTCTTGCTGCCTGGCTGTTTTGTGGAAACCTCCCCTCATTCCTCTTAGTGAGAAAACGTCTCTTCTCTGCTCTTCCATGGGAAGAGTCAGTTTTGCGGTGGTATAGAGCATTATATTTTTGCTTGCTGAAGCTGAGATATACATCTTATCTTACTTGTGAAACAATGCTCACAGACAGTTATTTTGAATTACAGACTTTTTCACATTTTTTCCCATTTTTGATCAGATGCCGAGTCCAATTATCGATCTAAACTTGTTCTGGCAGGCATCTACTACTAATGGTTAGGATTTGGGATTTACTTAACTCAGATTCAACACCTTGTTTTTTTTTTTATCTTTGTGGGGGACATTTTCTTGTCTGCATTTAGGTCAGCTGTGTGTCTGCTTCTTGCAGATGCTGTGCTGTTAGGTTCTGATTCGTGGTATTTTGCTGCTTGATGAACTGGTCGCTGTTTTGCTCCAGCAAATTGTACCTTTTGCCTCTCCGTGGTCAGTGTGTTTAAAAGCACATTTTAAGTTATATACAGATCTATGAATATTCATATTAATTACAGAGCTATGCATTATTGGAGTATGATACTAATTCCGATCATTTTTCATTGATAGCAATAGACAATTCTCTTTGAGTAGTGAATGTTTCAAAATTATTTTAGTCATTATTAATTCATTTTAGTTATAACCCTATTTTAAACTCCAAAGCTTCTTTCAGTGAATAACTAAATCCAGAGTTCTTAAATGACAAATTGTTACCAGCCCCGAATTTTGGCTCTAGGGCTACAAAGGTAATACACAAGGTGACTTTGTATTCTCTGGTAAATGTCAGTTCCAATAGAGGATAACGCATTTGTACCAATGGAGATTGCTGTCGAGAGTTGGAGATCCTCGTTTATTTTCAAAGTTTGACTACTCATGTGAATATCGGACGGAATGTATCAAGTATTCATTTATGATCTATAGACTTAGAGCTACGATCTTGTTACCCATAGTAGGATGTGGGTACCTGCCCGACCTTAATGAGCCAAAGGAAAACGAAGATATTGTTGAGAGCTACTAGTTCTATAACAATCAAAGCTGAATAATGAAATCGGTAAAGTGTCCTATGCAAGCATAATTGCCTATGATTCACCCACTCGATGTGTAACCATAAGCCTATGTAACAAATAAAAACAAGTGAACTTATGAAACATACTGGCAAGTAGCCCAAACCCTGAATATAAAATATTGTTAGTTCTCAGACTGTCAGATCAAACTCAAGACAGTGATGGAAATGCGTGCTAGTGAAAGTGTGTCCTCTTTCCTGGGTTACCCCGATTCTGATGAGAGCGCGGGTGCTGTGATAAAAGAAACTTAGTCTTGAGAAGGCTCATGGTTTTGCGTATTCTTCTTACCCCATTTATTCATGTTCCTTGCAAGAGGAACACACGAACATAGCAACGTCATTTCTACGATGTTGAAAGTTAATCCATCTATGTTTTGATAGTTCTACCCAGATGAATTAGAAGAAGAGTAGATGTCTGTTGAGGAACTAAACTTGGGTTCAACTATAAATATCAAAATTCGCAATATTAGTGTCCTCATTACTCACTGATTTATCATTAATATAGACATCCTTTCAAATTATTTCGCTTCCAACTTGTCTAATCTGTTCCTCGGAATCATATAAATTCTAGAATTTATTTCGTTTTCTTTAAAGTCTTCTTCTTAACATATGTTAAATGGTATTAGAAATGTAAAGGAAATAAATAATTTACGAAAAAAAAATATTTCAGAGTTTCAGTTCATCCAAGTCGGGAACTCAAATTAAATTTCTAGTTTCAATGTTTTTCTTTTCTTTAAACACCCCAAAAATTTATCTACTGAGAACGTGCACAGAATATGTAAAATTCTTGAGCAAAACGTTGCATTGAAAATGTGTTGACCAATATATTCAGCCTCACGGTCTACCAACAGAGAGTCGGCAAATATGGATGCCTATGAAATGAGTCCGAAATGACACCTCTTTTAGTCTGTGGGGAAGCGGAGAGAAAAAACCGTGCAGATAAATATCTGAAATGAGTAGTTTTGCTATATCATTAGAAATTAGCAAAATTTCTGCCATTCCCTGTGAATAAGGTGTCAAAAAAAAATGGCATTGATGTTTTCCTTATAGTCAGCTTTAATCTTAATTTTTCTTCTAATTAATATATTCTAAGAAACATGAATGCATTTTAAATATAGTGTAAACCAAGTGATTTTCAATGTCAACGATGGTATACGTTCACTTTAAAAATAGGACTCCATAATAATTCTAAACTGTAGACAAGCGAACCCATTGATATTCAAGAACTTGACAATACAAGAAGATGCATATGAGAAATGTGTACTGGGATGTAGACAATTCAGTAAGTTTCAAAAGTGTTTAAGTTACTGGGAAATTTTTGAACCTTCCTCAGCTGGAATCTTTGTCTTTAAAATATAATTGTATTTTTAAAATATAACACGATGTGAGCAAGCTTTTAACTCAACACTCACCATTTATTTGTTTTTCAGGCTTACCTTTTTAAATTTAAAAATTCAAGTCCCTCAAGAATGTAATAAGTGCGAGGTGAAAAGCGTCTTAAAGCAAGATGAAAGCAAGGCAAGGTAGCCACGAGGGGAAGCAAGGGAAGGTAGCCACGAGGAAAGCAAGGAAGGTAGCACGAGGGGAAAGCAAGGAAGGTAGCCACGAGGAAAGCAAAGGAAAGCTAGCCACGAGGAAAGCAAGGAAGGTAGCCACGACGAAAGGATTGCAATCCTCGCTGGTGAATAGATAACAACTGAAGTAACTGACAGAAACCTCACTCTAAGGGAAATCAGGGTCGTTGTCAGTCTCTCTAAAACCAGCCTCCACCTTACTATTCACACAAGAGTTCCTCGTATACAGGAAATTAAGTCATTCCTTTGGGTTCTACTAGAGCTACATCGGAAATAAGATATCAGACTTAAGAGAATATTTAATACAGCTTCTTAGGGACATGCAATAGGGTCTTCTAACGGAAATAACAAAAATTCGTCAGCAACTCTGTAATGACACGACTATCACCTAATAAGATGAACGGTGACTCCAAAAACGTGTGCTGGCCTGCAGCAAATTACATGCCACACCACGGAGCTACGAGGTTATATGAGGAAAACATTACATAACACTTCTGCGACTTGTCTCTAAGAAGCGGAACACACTCCTCTCACAGGCCATCTAATGTTTTCATGGTACATCTGTTGGAAAAATGTAGATGTGTGGGGTTGTATATGACTTAAACTTGCATAGTATTGGGCCAGTTGAACTTAGTGCAGTGCTCTACCACTATTATTCGTCATATGTTCTTTGAAAAGAGAAGATAAGGCTACGTTGGTTCGTCATGGACGCAAGGCTGTTTTTACGACAGTGAAAATCTAGGATTTCGAGGTGAGGAATCTACACGCACAACCTGGCTGTTGGGAATGAGGAAACTGGCCAGCTCTTTGCTTGGCTCAACCACCACCGCCTGGAATGCTTCTTCTCCAAGGTGGTTCATGTCACCAAGTGAATGTCTTCACTGGACACAAACTTAAGCTACAACAAGAACTCATCTCTCACGGTAGTAGGTTGAACGAAGATTTAGTATGGGCTTTCCGTTGTAAATTGGCTGTACTAAGTAGCTGATACGAACAGAAAGCTGGGTTTCAGGTTAGGACCACCAAGGACCACCAAACTTGGTCGGTTCCTTGCAAAGAAGAAAGGTTATCTGCCTGATGAAACCTTATTCACCTCTAAATCAAACCATGATGAGTCCACTTCTACTAAAAGTCAAGAGAAAGCTAACCTCTTTGCGAACACTTTGCTGCCAAGATGCAGTTCTTGATCCAGCATGGGACCTCATGGATAGCATCAAAGAACTGTAACAGAGTTGTCAATGGTAAAAAATAAGACAGGATGAGGTTGCATTCTTGTTTAAATCACTGGCTTTCAATGAGTACGGCCCAGGGAGTCTTGGCAAAACTGCAAGCAGTGTGAAATCTGGCAGGCCTCTACACTGTTTCCTCAGTGACTACCTTCAATGGAAAGATCTCTAAGTGTAGTCTTAACGGGGCAGCGTCAGCAAGACATTAATTGGGGAAGTTGTTCCAGAGGGAAGCGTGCTTGGGCAATTGTTTAGGAATATTACCTCAATGACCTTTTTCATTTCATCCCACAAACCTATGCATATGCAGGCGTTTACTCTCACATTTACTATTTCCAAGTGAAGAAAATGCCAGCTGCTCTAATTACATCAATCACAAGCTAAGAGCAAATCAGCCTGGCTATGGCAGGTACACATTTGCTTCTGAGGAAAACACAAATGATGTTGGTCTCTAGGCTCAGAATGGTAATGCTGGAGCAGTAGTAAGTATGAATGGGAGAACGTTGGTTCCTGGGGACGAAGTTGATATCATTGGAGTGAAATTTGACTCCCAACTGACCATGAAGAACGACGATGTAAAGCTTGCAAACAAGGCAACCAGGAAAGTGACAGCACATCAACATATCTTGCATCTGCTCGACAGTAAAGGTTGCAAGATTCTGTACACTCCACTTTCTTCAACTGCCTCACCCCCCCTTCCCATCTAATCTGCGACTTGACAGAATAGAGAACAGAGCAAGAAGCCTCATCAATCGCCTCGACCAAGCCTAGATAGATCTCTCATTTCAACAGTGTGTTCAACACCGGGAGGGACGTGGGCGGGCGCTTTACTATCAAGTTACAAGGCCAATATTGTCAAGTAACCCAACTTGGGTTCATCTCGAGAGAGCGAGAAAGTGAGCTTCTACACAGCACGACGGGCGCAAGCAGCAATTTCAACTCTGGCTGTAACACTTCTCCAGAATTATAGTGTTCTTTTCGATTTCCTGAGTAAATTTTGATATCAACGAAATAAGTTAAGTTGAACAAATGAAATTGCTGGCCCACAGGTGGCTCCAATTTCATCTTGTTCCCTACCTGTATGTCTCATAATAATAACTGAGCTGATGTAGGTAACAGCTCTTTGCTTATAAACAAGACAGGGAATCCTTGCCCTAACCTTATTTAACCCTGTGTAAAAAAATAAAAGAGAGAGAAACAAACGTATAAAAAAGCCAGACACAAATGCAGTATAATTCGATCCTTTATTAACGATGTTTCGCCCACATAGTGGGCTTTATCAAATCACAAACAGGATTTATTTGAACAAAGGGTTCCGATTTGTCCTTCATCGACTCCGAGCCGTAGTGGACCGAGCTGCGCAGACGCTCCGTTTGAGTTTGTTTTGCGCAGTTTACCTGATTGAGCTGCCCCAGCGGTGGTTGGTGGAAACTTTATTTTCTCCAACATGGCGCTGAATAGCAGAGAAGAATCAAACCACTGCTGCATTGAGGATGATCCGTGGTGCCTGTCACAGGATCCAAAACATGGATTTTTTATTACCGGCGATCATCGCGATACCTATGTATAGCAATGAGGAGATATGTGGTGTGCATTAAATGGAAATGAAAAGAATCTTCGTTAAGATGACGTCTGCACAAGTCTACGAGGCAGTGGTCGACAAAGTATCAGGAGACCATTACAGGTTAATACGCTGTGTCGGTGAGACTTCATATGTATCTCGACATACACCTGGGTGAAAATCAGGAATGTGCCTTTTGAGGCGACTGATTTTGATATTACCAGTGAGCTGCGACTTATGGGACGGTTTCACGTAGCCACAGCAGGGAGCATGGCAACTGTACCGTATGCAGGTGCGCTGGAAGGCGCGTTTATACAGTTAAAATGCTCTACGGACCCTATTCCTCATATATTGTGTTGAAAGAATTAGGCTCAAGTCTATGTAACGTATGCGGGGGCAACAAAACTACGTGTCGGGCTATGTGGTCATATGACCACATCGCGGCGCAGTGTGAGAAAACGATGTGGGTACCCGGCCACAACAGAAAACGGCACAGCAGCAACAGCAAACCAAGCAGCAAACAGCAGCCAGTGGACGAGGTGGTTGGCGATGAGCGAGAACAGTCTCTTGCTACACCGCCCCCCAAACAACGGTTGTATGGTGTGGGAGGTAGACAATGAAAAGGAGATTGGAATGCCAGTTGTAACGCTACAAGGAGAATCTCAGTCATTGGACATACATAAGGTTTTTGGGAGAGACTACCTAATATTGGGTGTGAAGAAGTGGCGGCGTCTTTGGTAAAGGCGTTTGGATGACTGTTACGGAGGAATCGGTCCTAGATCAGGTGGAAAGACCCAGGCTCAGATCTGGGGAAGCTGGGAATGATGGTATGGCCAGAAGATGACGGTTTGTCGAACGAGAGAGTCTACAGGATTGAAGGTGCTGCTGTAGAGGTGGAAGGTGCATCAGGAAGGTGCTTAGATGTAAAATGCAGGTGGAGGGAGGGGACACGAATAGAGGGACTGCAGCATCATCGGATTCTGATGATGTGCTTAGCTCCTGCCAACGCCTGGGAAAAAGTCTTTGGGTGGAGGTAACAGAAGAGAGGAATGGTGAAACAAGGATCAGGGAATGCAAAGGTGTGATTCCCAACAAAGGGGGGAGGGACAGTGGTGTTGCAAACGAACTGGGGGTAAAGTCAATGCCGGGGACCAAAAGGAAAAACCATTTGTTGAATTTCAAGTGCTTTTACTATAAATATTAACGGGTGAGAGCTGAGAGGAAGCTTAAGTGGATTTTAATGAGTATTTGGTGCGGACTTGGCGTGGATGTTGGTATCTTACTGGTACATAATTTTAGGCCTGGGATATGAGTTGGATATGAGTGGTTTTAATGTGTACTGGAACATGCGACACGTTTGAAAGGTGGGGCTGCCAATTTGTAAAGGAAAACTAGCCCGTTTTATAGTAAGGCGTAGTGAAGGGGGGGAGGGGGGAGGGTAATTAGGGTGGATGAACTTGGGGGTAGGGTTTCCCATTAGTTTAGTATTGTGTATATGGTCCGGCTGAGGGACTGACGTGAGTATTAAAACTAACATTGGTTCGGGACGTGATGGTCTATTTTTTACGTGGTTTACCCGAATGTTGCATTAATAGGCGGAGATTGGAATTGCGTGATAGTCGTAAAGATGTGGAGCCCTAGGGCGGGTGTGTGTTTGGGTATATTGGGGGATATATTGACCGGGGTGGGGTTAAAAGGATGTGTGTGGGGGGGGAGGATGGTAGTGCATACCTTCATTAAACGAGGTTATGCGGCGAGGTTGGGACCGAAAGTACGGTGCCTTGTGCGGTTACTGTGCGGGAGGGTGGATGTGTAGATGTGGTTTTTTCGGATCATAGAGGAGTTGTAATAGAGTGGATTTATTGAGGTTGGTTGCCTTCGGAGGGGTCCAATCATTTTGGAAATTGAATGCTAATTTATTAAAGGAAGAGGATAGTCTTTTGTCTTTTGGACATATTGTGGGATCGTTTAGTGGTGAGAGCACCAGGGGATGGTGCCATGGTTAATTGGATGGGAAACAATGCAAAAAACGTATTAAGGATTATGATATTAAGCGAGGGCAGGGTAAGGAGATATAATCAGTTACAATACGGTTTTCAAAATATTTAGAGGGCAGGTTGCGCGCGACTGTTATGCACAAATTATGCTAATATCCTGATATTGGGAAATTGAAGTTTGAAGGAAAATTTCCGGAATTTACAAAATGAGAGGTTTGATGGGGAAAGGCTTAAGGGCGGGATTGAGGAGGTATTGTTGGGGAGATCGGCCGTCGGCGTGTGTGTTGCGGAGTCAACACCACACGTCGCAAGGCAATGGAGTTAATGGGGTTGAATGTTCAGGTAGGTATGCCAAGGTTAAGTGGACCAGGTTGTTGACGCCGGGGGGGGACTGAGGGTATGAGTGGGTATATGATGCTTGGGTTATGTTGAAACGCAAAGTACGTGGGAATAAGTGAAATAGCATTACAGTCAATTGGAAGGTTTGTGCACGTGTGAGTTGTGTACAGAGCATGATCGATTCGTTTTGGAAGGGCCGACCGATAACGGAGTGCGAGACATGGGTAGCTTTATCCGGGGCGCAATTAGGGAAGGCACCAGGAATTGATGGGTTGCCCAGTGACTTTTTATCTCCAAAATGGAGCGTTTTAAAAGAATTTTGGTTTAAGATTTATTCAATATCATTTAAGCGGGAGATCGGGTTTTTAGGGGGGGGGCCAGCAGGGATGGCCTGTGGTCGTTTTAGTGCCTAAAGGTGAGCATTAACAGTTAAAGGACTATGGGCTATTTCGTTATTGTGTTGGGTGATTATAATATTTTTTTGCAAGAATTTTAGCTAAACAGAATTAAAAAGGTCCTGGGATATAAAGTGATCGATAAGGGACAATATGGGGTGCGGGAAAGGTCTATGTATGACGGGCATGGTTTGATTAGAAGTTTTATTGAAGAAAGAGTGAAATTGGGAGTGGGGGGGTGTTGGCTATAGAATTGGGAGGACGGGCATATGATAGTGTAGAAAGGGAAGCGTTATGGAAAGATTATCAGATGGCAGGGGTTGGAGAGGAAAATTATATCATGGGCCAAATTAATGTATCAAGATGCATCCTGGCGGGTTGCAGGTAAATGAAGGTTAGTGAAGAACAAATTCAGATGAACAGGGGTTACGTCAAGGTTGTCCCCTTTCACAAAATATTTTTTTGCGTGTTGTTTACAGGATCACTTTTATAGAGAATTAGGCCTTATTGGCAGCACAATGGGGTTGGTGACGAAAGGGGTGGGGGGTGGCTGGCATTGTTGATATGTTGATGACACAACGATTTTAGTAAGTGGTAACAGGGATTGCCTCGGGTGGAAAAAAGTTAGTAAATGTTTGTGGAAAAGGCTTCTGGCATGGGTCAATTAATAGAGAGAAAACGGTGAGTATATGGATCTGGGGATAGGTTAAGTGAGGAATGTGAAGTAGATGAAGGTGGAATAAAGGTGGACCAATTACTGATATGTGGGATCGTTTATGTAAGTGATATCAAGTTAGCACAAACAAATAAATTAAGTGCGTATTGTTAGATGGTGTACTGAAGCGCCTCCAGTGGTTTACGAGCTGCACACTTAAATTTGCATCAAAGGAGTAATTACATAGAATGTCTTATTATTAGTAAACTTTGGCATCGTAGCCCAGCAAATATATACGATACGTCGTATGAGATACAAAGGTTACAAAAGCGCGTTTTTAGATTCATTGGGGTACTGGAAGCGAATGGTTAGGTAGCAGCGGTTGTCACACTCCCGGTTGGCCGGTGGAGGGCTGGGTCTTATATAGCTGTTGAAAAGAGGATTATGAGTGTGTATTTTGAAAACGTAGTTATAAGCGGGAGGGGGGCGGGGGCGAGGAAGGCGGACTTCATAAGGATACGTAAGGATATTGAACGGTGAGTGGCGTGGGGTAGGGAGTTCATAATCGGTGAGGCAATGTTACGGGTCATCTTAAACATAGCGATCCTTCCCACATATTTAAAATTGGGAAACCTTGATGGGGGTGGAAGGTTTATCTAAGGCTAGTGGTAGCAGTGGTTAGAAGGTGGTTTTATCCGATGTATGATTGGCGTAATATCTGGGGGCGTTTGAACAAATTACGTTTAAAACCTAAAGTACGAGAAGTAATGTATAGATTTTTACATGGGATCTTACGTCTGGATATGGTTTTATTCCATAAGAGAATACGGGAGGATGGGATATGCAAGGCTTTTGTGGTGGATGGGAGACTGTTTTCCATATAGTTGAAATTTTGCGAATGTATTGAAACTCATAAGGGTTTTGTTGGGGTAAGTAAATGTAATAGGTTAGTGGAGGGGGGGGGTTTGCAGGTGTTGAGGGTTTTAAGCTTTTAGACATAGGTGTGGTGAATAGATGGTAGAGAATGCGGTAGGGTATTTAATTACGGATTATATTTATATGTCTTGGCTATGAGAGGAGTGGAACGTGTGTGAAAGAATTTTAATGCATTAACAGCAACTTTTATAGGACAAAGTGTAGAAAAATAAGGAGGTTTTATGGGGGAGATGGAGAGGGATTAAGTGAGGTTTATAGAATTTCACCTTTACGGGATTTACGGGAGTTGAAAGGCAGTAAGGGGGAATGAAATGGGCTGGCTTCCTCTTGCAGTGTTTCCTTCGTTCTTATGTTCTATGTTCTTAAAATAACCCACAAGGGTTGGTCGACCAATACTCAGACCCCCACGATGTCTTCTATTCCCCGCCCAAACAGCAGTAAAAAGGGTCCCTGCTACATGGTAAAAAACATTTGAGACATGGAGCATCCGCTGACGATCCCCTGCTCATGTTGTACAAAAACACCTAACTTGCCATTAAATTTGTAACTTTAAAACCCGCTCCCTTGTTACATCGAAACGGGCCCACATGATGACCTCATTCCAAAACCCTGCCATCTCATAAATTTCCACCAAGAACCTCCCCCACTCACATTCCACACTATCAAAAGCGGCTCGCCAGTCGAAAGCCAAAATACCACCCCCACCCCTTCACCCCGGCATTCTCACAAACCTCCCTGATATTCCATGACCATCATACAATTGACATACCTTGGCACCCAAATATGACTCTTATGGATTACCTTATCAAACACTTTTTTAATTCTATTCATCAATATTTTCGCATATAGTTTATAGTCAATACACATCAACGATTAATGGGACGGTGTCCTTTATCGCTAACGGCACATCACATTTTCCTAACTAAGACCACCACCGCCGTACTCTGAGAACAGACCAAACACGCCCCCTCATTCATAGCATGAGTAAACGAACCATTAAAAGTCGTATTACCTCCCAATGTTTGATATTAATAAAATTCACAAGGGGATGCCATCAATGCCTGGAGCCTTCCCCTACTCATTCCTTGTAGTGCCTCCCACACCTCTGCCTCAGAATAGGCCCCACCGTGAGGAAGGCAGATATAATCCATTTAACTCGCATCGTACGCCTCTTCCCAAATCCTGTATCCATGCTCACTCAACGTCTTTACTTTTTGCATCTGGATCTTACTCCCAAGTATCGAATAAAACTTATCCCCTCAGTTGTTGGTTAAGACCTGTCCCTCACTATAACCGTCAACTTCCTCCTGCACCACTAAATCCATTTCAGTCGCTTTTCGCCTTTGTGTCTGACTTTGTAAGACACAAGCAGACGGCTTGTCACCCCACAAAGCCTCCTCCACCCCACTTCGAAATGCGCGCCCATCAAATAACCTTATTTTTCAATACTTGGATTGTTCTTTAATAGCATCGATCTCATTCCACTGGGGTAAAACCCCAGATTGCCTCTCCCTGTTCATAACATTGGTCGTAGATGACCCTCCAGGTACCTCTGAAAACCATCCTCCAAGCCGGGAAGTGGCCTCCTTACACCGATTTTCACATAAAAATCCTTTAAGTCGAGGGCTTACAACCTCATCCCACTGTCGTACTAAATCCCATCCCTCCCAGGAGTCTACTCCCATAGACGCCAGAGAAGTCCTCGAATAGTTCCCTTTCATCCGCACTTTGTAGCATCCGCGTATTCAGTTTCCAGTATCCCTTAAAACGATGCGGGAGACCTCCCCAGTCGAGTCCACCAAAAAACTCACGGTGGTCGGAAAAAAGACGTTCATACTCGCACATGATTACGACCACCCGCCGAGACACATTACCACCCTATCTAAACAAGCTGCATAGCCTCTACGCACAAAAAATTGCTCATCCCAAAGTCACGTCTCGCGTACATTCAACAAACCCCAACCAGACAAAACAAGTCACCCAAAACAAGCGAACAGAACCCCGCCCCCCTCGGTCAACATCTTTACGGCGCACTACACAGTTCCAGTCACCACCTACCACTGTAAATTGCTGCGCAGGGACCTCAAAATAATATACATGACTCTCTAACAAAAGTACTTATTTTATGTAGTACTTTTGGTAAATGAAGTCTATTTTAAAGGGTGAAGAGGGTTTTTTCCTTTTTTTGTTCTTTTTTTTTTTTTCTCTTGATGGAAAATAAAAGGTTGTTCATTTCACCAACAAATAGGAAAACAAGGTTGAACGGGAACCCAACAAAAATGTTGGGGGAATGTGGAAAAAATTTTCGTGTTTTTAAAACTTTTATAATACAGATGAAATACTAGTTTAGTTGGGAAAAAATTTAGATAATTGTGGAATGTTCTTTGTTTAAAAACGGGCCCTTTTTTTTAAATTTGTTTTTTTATTATTCTAGGAAAATTTTAAGAGAAAAGGATGATTAATTTGGGGAATTAATATAGGTTGCTTTTTTTTTGCGAAAGTTACCTTATCCACATGTAGCTAGTATAGGACAATTTTAAGCTTGGGTACTGTTTTTAATGTAGGAAAATAGTGGAATTTTTTATATTGAAATTTTTATTCGTTTGTTTCAATTCAAATGTAACTTTTTTTTTCAGTTATTTGTTCAATATTGTCATCTTTGGGGTTTTTCCTTTTTGTCTTTTGTCTATTGTTGGTTTTTAAATAAAAAAAAAAAAAAAAAAAAAAAATAATGATATAAACGAAAAAAAGTTAGTTGATCAAATGAAATTGGGGCCCCAAAGGTGGCCCCCAATTTCATCTTTTTCCCCCTCCCTTATGCCCTCAAAATAATAACTGAGCTGATGTAGGTAACGCTTTTTTCCCTTAAAAACAAGACAGGGAACCCTTCCCCAACCTTATTTAACCCCCGGGGTTAAAAAAATAAAAGAGAAGAAAAAAACGAAAAAAAAAGCCAGACACAAAGCAAAATTCACCCTTTTTTAAACGATGTTTCGCCCACATAGTGGGTTTTATCAAATCACAAACGTTTTATTTGAACAAAGGGTCCAGGGTACATATTGGGTTAAAGGTCAGGTGGAAAATGTTGGGAAGGTTGGAAAGAAACCTCACGGGTGGGCGTGTGTTTTTATGAAAACAATAAATTATTTTTCCTACAAGGGACATATAAAGAAACCTGCGTTCTACATCAAAACGTCCACACCCAATTAATATACTGAGACGCAGGCCCTTTAAAAACGCCAGAGTTGGAGCCACCATCACAAAACATTGGAAATAAATTTCGTTTTGGGTTTTTTAAACCCGGAGGGTTAGCCCCCCAGGATAACCCCCAAAAAAGCAGTGCGTCATCGGGGGGCTGTTTTAATTATTTTTTGGGGTCCTAATCTTTTCCCCCCCGGGTCGACCCACACCCTCGACTAACACCCAGGTACCTATTTGCTGCTAGGTGAACAGGACAACAGGTGTAAGGAAACGTGTCGAATGTTTTTCCCCCCGCCGGGGAAACGAACCCGGGCCTCCGTGTGTGAAGCGGGAGCTTTTTGCCCCCAGGCCACCGGGCCCCCCAGTACCACTACTAGTACACTTTTCACCTGTCAGACTTAGTAGTCTTTAAGATAAGGTTAATCGCCCAAATGCCTCGGCATGTTTTAGTGGTTTTTCTTTGCTCCAATTATTTTAAAATTGTAAGCACACATTTAGCCTTTGCAAAGAAATAAAATGCTATTTTTTTAATTTATTTTAAGGAACCCCCCTTGGGGGGAAAGTTTGCATCCGAAATTTCCTTTTCATTCCAGAAGCAAAAAATCGCCCCAAAGATGGTTCGATCCTAAAAAAATTCGCATGGTGGAGCATTTCGTAACCCAAAGGGTTCCATTTGCTTATTAACTATTAAATTTTTTTTTTTCTTGTGAATATTTTTTGTGTGGAAGGGTTTAACTATACAGTAAGCCCCGTTTTATGGCGTTTTGCCTTAGGGGCGTTCGCAAATACGGAAGTCAAATTGGCCCAAAAAATTTGCTATACGGCAAGGGGTCTTTAAAATACGGCGCCCCCCACCCCGGTTTTTTTTTTCATTTTTCCTGACATTTTATTATGTAGGAAATTTTCCCAATTTTCAATTTTTTTTAAAGCTACTGCATTTTTAAATGTACTCTTAATTATACTTTATGTGACCGTACCTAAATATACTTACACACGTGTGGGTCGGGTGCACATTAAAACGCTAACTCATGACGCCAATATTCGTAATAAACATTTTTTTGGGCCACAAAAAGTCTTTTTTTACATTAATATAGGCATTTTTCATAATCCTTTTTTTTTCCTAAAAAATTATATGAAACCCTTTTACAAAGCATATAAAATATACATACACCAAATAAAATCTGATGTAAATATGAGATTTGTTTACAAAGCGCGTGTAGGGATTGTCGGAAGAATTTTTTTTTCTCAGCAAACACTGGGGGGGAACTGTAGTTAGTTATTAGTTTAAAAATTGCCGGGTTTTTCCCGGGCCCGGGGCCTTTTCCAAGTGGTGGGCCCCGGCCTTGGGCTCCCTCTTTAGGGAGTGTCTGAGACCCAATCCCCCCCAAAAGGGAGGAGGCACAATACCTCCTCATCTTTGGGACCAACTGTCCCCGACCTAGCCACAAGTAGGCCTCTCTGGTCTCCATCCCCCCCCCCAAGGGGCAAATGGGGGAAAACAGTCTTATGAGCTAAAGGCTCGGGCTCAGGCACCCACCCACCCTAGAAGGGGTTTGGGAGGGGTCAAACGGGGTAATGTAGAAAAAAAATTTTTTTCGTATGCCCCCCTTTTATAGCAATTCACGTCCTTTGGGTTTTATGCTTTTTATAATAAATAATAATAATAAATTAAATTAAAATATTATTAAACTATAATAATATTATTTTAAATTTTTATTATTATTATTATTATTATATTTTATCTTCATTCACTCAAAAAAATGGGGGGTTTGCTGTTTGTTTATTTCGAACAACTTGTACAACTTGTACAAATCATACCAGCCTAACCCTTCTGGGGAGGGTAGGTGCCTTTACCCCAGCCTTTACTCTAAACTGTCTTTTTCCCTTTTGCCCCCTTGGGGGGGGGTTGCAACCAGAGGGGCCCTATTTTTAAAAGGCTAGCCGGGGACAGTTGGGCCCCCAAAGATGGGGGGTACTTTTTGCCTCCTCCCAGGGGAGACTTGGGCTCAGCATTCCCATGAGGGAGCCAAGGGCCGGGCCACCACTTGGAAAAGGCCCGGGCCGGGAGAATACCGGTAATCTTAATAAAAAAATAAAATAAAAACTTGTACACAAGTAAGGAAATTTTTTTACAAACTCAAAAAGGATGAATTAACTAAAAGTGACACATTTTAAAACCATTTTTTTCGCCTGACCAAGTGATCGCCCATACCCGCAGTTTGGTTTACATGTCTCAACTCTGTATCTCGTTCTCTCTCTCTAAAATGTTGGCTCTCATTGAGGGGCGTCTAAGGTTTTGTAAAAAAAAGAAGTCGTAAGCCTCTTACTTTAAGTCCAAGTTAGAGATATGGTGGCCATCTGATTTTTTTTCAATAAACACCCTGCCCCCCACCTTCACCATTAAAATTAATATTTTTTAAAGGGAAGTAAAAAGTGTAATCTTTTATCTTACCTTTATTTTTTAATGGGCCCATTTTTATTCTAACTTAATATAAGTTAGTGTAAACTTTTTGTCTGGCATTTATTGCATTTTTAAAATCTCTATAATAATACTTGTGGAGCCCGGGGGGGGGCAACATTACCTTTTTCTGTTCAGCCATCAAAAGAAAATGTGTATGAATCTGCGTTGGGGGGCCCCCCCCCCCCCACTCCCTTTTTTTTTACAATTTTTTGGCATGAAAATTACATTACTTTACCCTTTGTTTTTGATGACATCTAAAGGTAGTTGTTAGAAATGATTAAATTAGTGAAAAAAGGCTGTCGATGTTAATAAATGGCTCTGGGGCCCCAGTGTAGGTAGCCCGGGGGTGTAGCCCAGGTCCCCCACCGGCTACCGCACGACTTATACAAAATAAATCTATCACCTCTCTTCCCCATATTAAGACAAAACTTTTTTAAATAAATAAGATGTACTGTAGTGCATTTTTTCCTCTCTGGGGGTTTTTAAAAATCATATATCAAGTATTAGTGGGGGCCATGCTACCTACACCCGGGCTACCGCCCCTGACTTCCTACAAATAAGTACAATCACCCTCTCCCCACATTAAGAACAAAAACTTTAAGATAATATGAATTTACTGTGACTGTATTTTACTTTTGTGTTTTTTAATGCCTAGTTCCAACTAAATTTTTATAATTTTGTGTAAAAATTGTTGTCTGGCATTAAAAAGCATTATAAAAGGAAAAAAATGGAGTTCTGCCTTCCGGCGATTCTGCTTTCCGGGGACACCCGGAACCTAACCCCCTATAAAATGGGGGGCCCACTGTACTTCCATTAAATTTTATGGGAAAATTAATCGGTTTTCAGTGATTTCGGTCTTAGGCCAAGCTTTTGGGAAAAGATTACATCCCAAAACCAGGGTCCATTGTTGATTTCTGGAAAAATATTTTCTTCAGTTTTTTTTTTGGGTTTTACTGAAACTTGGGGAATGTATGATGGAAAGATGTTTCTTAAAGTACTCCAAAAATGAAAAAAATTGTTTTAAAAAATAACGGAGTTAAATTCTTAGCCCCTTAGCCGCCCTTAACAGTATGTTTTCGTAAGTTTTTATGAATCTCTTGTATGTCTGGCTCATTTTAAAAAAGAAAAATATATTACAGAAAAGATATGATTTTGATTGGTTTTTATGAAGAAAAATGCCATGAAATTGAGCTCAAATTAGCAGAAATGTTGTTTTTTTGGGGTGTTTAATGAACTTTCTTGTTAAGTCAAGTTTGGTAACTTTATTAAACGTTTTGTAATCCAGCAAACTCAATAATCTGGCACCTACGGTCCCAAGAAAACCCGGGTTTGTGATGGCGTAGTTGTAGTTAGTATAACTGCTTCTCATTTCAATAATTTCAAAAATTTTAAAATCTTTTTTTACTTATTATTTAATACAAAGAGTGCAAGACCCTGCTCGCAAAATTCTCAAATGTCAAAAAAAATTTTCCAAAAAAAAAAAAAAAAAAAAAATTATAAAAAAAGGGAAAACTTTTTCTGAAAAAAAATAAACCAAAAGTTTAAAATTTGATG
>NC_069404.1:28963298-29026764 GCF_026875155.1 Cherax quadricarinatus
TTTGTGAAGTATAACGGGAGAGAATGTGTGGCGGGGTTGTTTGTAAGGGATGTTGTTAGGAAAAGAACATATGCAAAGTTGGATCTTTATTTCGAAACGTTTCCCCTACACCATAGCTTCTTCGTCGAGTACAGAAAATTTGATAGAAGCAAAGATATTGAAAAAGATTAATCAGCCCATCCCCCTTTAAAGTTTTGAGGTGGTCAGTCCCTCATCTGGAAAAGAGCTTTTCCGTTGTCTGAAAAAAATATGAATTGAAGTGACAGAAGGGGGCCTTAAAGTCCCAAGGGGTGAGAGAGGTTGCTTTGGGAGGCAGCTCCCTCTAAAACCCAGCCTTTCTCACTATAAGGTTTCGAATTTGATTGAAGGTCTGTCCAAAGATACCCTTGGGGTTGCGTGTCTGACGATTGAACATCAAAAGGGTAAAAAAATACCGACAGGTTGTTGGTAAGACCATATGCAACAGTTAGGTATCTTTTTTTCGAAACTTTTCCCCTCACAGTAGGTTCTTCATCGAGTACAAAAAAGTTGAAAACAAAAGATCTTAAAGACGATGTGTCAGCCCATCACCCTTAATTTTTGGGTGGTCAGTCCTCAGTTGGAAAGAGCTTATTCCGTTGTCTGAAAAAATTTTGTTTCGACAAGGAACAATGCTCTTCTCCAGATGGGGGGACTGCCCACCTCAAAACTTTAAGGTGAGGCTGATCACATGTCTTAAAGTTTTTCTGTTCTATCAACTTTTCTGATCGATGAAGAAGCCTATGTGTAGGCGAAACGTTTCGAAAAAAAAGATACCAAACTTTTGCAATGTGTCTTACCTAAAAACCCTGTCGGATTTTTACCTTTTTGATGTTTCAATTTGTAAGGCTGATTTTAAATCCCGGAGAGCGAAAAAGTTGCCCCAATAAATGTCACATTAGTTGACTTGTGCCTTTTACTTTTCATATTGTCGGTAAATTTTACCCAAATTTTTTTTCCCCATTTAAAAATGTGACCGCCCAGACTGCTGCACCTTTTCCCGCCCAAAGGTTTATAAGCTGCTTCTCCGCCCCGACATTATAGTGGGGAAGTTATTAGAATCAATTTAGCTGACATTTTCAGAAGTCACCTGAAGGCATAACTTGATAAAAGAATTCAGCATGGATTCAGAGAGGTCGTTCCTGCCCGACAAAAATTACTGACGTTCTTCAATAGAACATTTGAGGGGTTGATAGTGATAAGGAAAAGATATTGTTTATTTGGATTTTATTAAAAACCCCTTTGACAGAGTCCCCCAAGAGACTCTTAAGAAAAGGGAGCTCATGGATAGGAGTAAAGTTCTAGCATGGATTGAGGCATGGCTTACCAATAGAAAGCAGAGAGTTACCATTAATGGAGTGAAATCTGAATGGGGATTAGTCACTAGTGGCGTTCCACAAGGATCAGTTTTAGGCCCTCTCTTGTTCATAATTTACATTAATGACCTTGATGAAGGGATTACTAGTGACATGAGTAAGTTTGCTGATGATACAAAGATAGGCCGTATAATTCACTCTGAGGAGGGTATCAATGAACTCCAGGACGATTTGAACAAATTAATGTCTTGGTCTGAGAAATGGCAGATGAAGTTTAATGTGGATAAGTGTAAGGTACTTGCCCTTGGTAATGAAAATAACCCTCGAAGCTATAATCTAGGTGAAGTAGAGCTTGGTCATACAGAATGTGAAAAAGACTTGGGAGTCATAGTAAGCAAAATCTAAAGCCAAGACAGCAGTGCCTCAGGTGTGCGCAACAAGGCAACAGATTACTTGGATTTATCTCAAGAAGTATAAGTAACAGAAATCCAAAAGTTATTTTACAGCTCTATACATCACTAGTGAGGCCTCATTTAGATTATGCTGCTCAGTTTTGGTCCCCTTACTACAGGATGGACATAGACTCATTTAGAGAACATACAGAGAAGAATGACTAAAATGATTTACTGTGTAAGGAACCTCCCGTATGAAGATAGACTTAAAGCCTTAAATCTCCACTCTCTGGAGAGGCGTTAGAATGAGGGGAGATATCATTGAGTGTATAAGTGGATGACGGGCATAAACAAGGGAGACATTAATAAAGTACTGAGGGTGTCGAACCAGGTAAGAACCAGGAATAATGGATTTAAGTTGGATAAATTTAGATTTAGGAAGGACATAGGTAAGTACTGGTTTTCTAACAGAGTTGTAGATGCGTGGAACAGTCTTCCCAGTGGGGTGATAGAGGTTAGGACCTTGGGTAGCTTTAAGAAGAGACTGGACAAATATATGAGTGGGAGGGGCTGGGTTTGATTGGTGTCAAGGGGTACGGGAGTTATTTCTTGAGTAGCTTTAGGTAGATGTCATTTTGATAAGGACCTGCCTCGTATGGGCCAGTAGGCCTTCTGCAGTGTTCCTACATTCTTATGTTCATATGTTCTTATGAACAAATGTGACACGACCTATGACTGCTGCACCTCTCCTGCCAAACGGTTTATAAGCTGCTTCTCCGCTGATATGCCGTATTCTATTCAAGATTGATGGACTGAACACATCGACTCAAGTTTTTTCCAGGTATATAGAACAAAAGTCAGAGATAAGATAGGTCCCCTTAAAAATAACTATGGGCATCTTACTGACAAAGAGAATGAAATGTGCTCGATTTTAAATAATTATTTTCTCTCGGTTTTACACAGGAAGACACTAATAATATTCCGGTAATTAATTTTTATAGTGGATCAGAAGAAGATAAATTATGTAACATCACAGTCACTAGTGAAATGGTTGTGAAGCAGATAGACCGACTGAAGCAAAATAAGTCACCGGGTCCTGATGAGGTTTTTTCAAGGGTTCTTAAGGAATGCAAAATGGAAGTCTGTGAACCATTAACTAATATTTTTAATTTATCTCTTCAAACAGGTGTAGTGTCTGATATGTGGAAGATGGCTAATGTAATTCCTATTTTTAAAACAGGGGACAAGTCGTTACCGTCAAATTACCGCCCAATAAGCCTAACCTCAATTGTAGGCAAGTTGCTAGAGTCAATTATAGCTGAGGTTGAAGATTGAGACACTTATGCAGCATATGGGAATCTTTATTCAGGAAACGTTTCGCCACGCAGTGGCTTCATCAGTCCAATACAAAGAAGGCGTAAGGAGAGGAGGAGAATGAGGTAATCAGTCCCTCAACCTGGAGTCGATGTGTTCAGTCCATCAATCTTGTAGAATGTACAGCATAGGGCCGTAGACGTGGCTTATATACTGTAGAAATGTGAGGTGAAGCAGGCGGAGGCGGGGTCATAGTGGTACCATCCACTAGTCGAAGTAGGTCTTCGTCCAAAGGTTGAACAAGTGTTGAAGAATTCTTTGTAACAAGATCCCATGATGCTGCTGTGTCTGACAGTTGTGATGAATGGTTTGAAAAACCGACAAGTTGAAGATTGAGACACTTATGCAGCATATGGGAATCTTTATTCAGGAAACGTTTCCTGAATAAAGATTCCCATATGCTGCATAAGTGTCTCAATCTTCAACTTGTCGGTTTTTCAAACCATTCATCACACACATCATAGCTGAGGTTATAAGAAGCCATCTCGTGTACTTAGCTCAGTGGTGACGTGTACTTAGCTCTGTGAAGACCTGTTTGTGTGCTCTCTGTGAATGTGAACCAGGATGCCCTCTCTTGAGCAGCTTTACCAGCAGCTGAGAGAAGAACTCAGAGTTGCTAAACTGGAGATACGGCGATTAACGGAGGAGAACAAGAGGATTCGTAGTAATCCTCCTGTTGTGAGTCCCCAGGTTAAGAGGGGAGCTTGGTCAGTGGCCGGGCAACATGGAACCAAGCTGAAGATTAAGAAAACGGTTGGAGAGGCAGAAACAACGAGAAACCAGAAGACTGCCGTGGAAACTTCCAACTCATTCTCGGTGCTACCTGACGAATGTGAGTGTTCTACTGGGAATGCCACAACGAGCACCAAGGAAGCATTGGCAGACGTGAGTGAGACATCCCTAGAAACCCCAACGAAGACCATCGAGAACGTCATGACGAATTCTACAAGTGGTGTAATGCTACCAGTCGTGGAGAATCTCCACGACTATGGTGCTGTTCGCACCTACTCCTAGGTTGAGGGACTGATTACCTCATCTTCTGTACATAGTTCTACTGTCTTCAAGTTATGTCCTAGAATTTGTATTGATAAAGCCACTGGATGGCGAAACGTCTACAATAAAGATACCCAGATGTTGCACATGTGTCTTACTCTCATCTTGTCGGTATTATATACCATTCGTACACAACTTGTCAGACACTGCAACATCATGGAATCTTAATTCTGAGGACATGTACATAACCTTCACCACTACGACAACTACAACTAACCCATCTCTTTGGGAAGGACCTACTTCCACTGGGGAATCCCGCCTACCATTGAATTTGCCCTCGTCTGCTTCACCTGACGTTACTATATAAGCGCCAGGATTCTTTCTTCTGCTTCAGAATCTCCACGACTATGGTGCTGTTCGCACCTACTCCTAGGTTGAGGGACTGATTACCTCATCTTCTGTACATAGTTCTACTGTCTTCAAGTTATGTCCTAGAATTTGTATTGATAAAGCCACTGGATGGCGATACGTCTACAATAAAGATACCCAGATGTTGCACATGTGTCTTACTCCCATCTTGTCGGTATTATATACCATTCGTACACAAACGTAGATGTTATGGAACTTCAGGAAGATTTAAACAAACTCTATTCTTGGTCAGAAAAGTGGCAGATGCAGTTCAATGTAGATAAATGCAAGGTTCTGAAGCTTGGGAGTGCCCATAACCCTAGTACTTATAAGTTAAATGATGTAGAACTTAGCCATACAGATTGCGAAAAGGACTTGGGGGTTATGGTGAGCAGTAACCTTAAACCAAGACAGCAATGCAGCATATGCTGCATAAGTGTCTCAATCTTCAACTTGTCGGTTTTTCAAACCATTCATCACAAGACAGCAATGCCTAAGCGTACGTAATAAGGCAAATAGATTACTGGGATTTATATCAAGAAGTGTAAGCAACAGAAGTCCAGAGGTCATACTGCAGCTTTATACATCATTAGTAAGGCCTCACCTAGATTATACAGCTCAGTTCTGGTCTCCGTATTACAAAATGGACATAAATTCGTTAGAAAACATTCAGCGTAGGATGACTAAATTAATACATAGCATTAGAAATCTTCCTTATGAAGAAAGATTGAAGACTCTTAACCCTTTGACTGTCGCGGCCGTATATATACGTTTTACGAGGTGCCGTGTTTGACGTATATATACTCATAAATTCTAGCGGCTTCAAATCAAGCAGGAGAAAGCTGGTAGGCCCACATGTGAGAGAATGGGTCTGTGTGGTCAGTGTGCACCATATAAAAAAAATCCTGGAGCACGCAGTGCATAATGAGAAAAAAAAAACTCCGACCGTTTTTTTTAATTAAAATGCCGACTTTGTGGTCTATTTTCGTATAGTATTAATGGTTGTATTCTCGTTTTCTTGGTCTCATTTGATAGAATGGAAAACATATTACAGAAATAGAGGTGTTTTTTGATTGATTTTACTATAAAAAGAACCTAGAAATGGAGCTCAAAGTAGGGGAAATGTTTGATTTTTGCCAATGTTCAAAAGTAAACAAATGATGCCATTGTCCAATAAATGTCCAACTAGCCATTCTAATATGCAGTCATGAATGGGTTGATGTTATTTATACAATTATTACAGTATTGCAGTAGTCTGCATAATAGTAAGTCTAATATTTTTTGTTTGAATAAAAATTCAAAATAGAAAGCAAGAGTAATATCAGAGGGGCCTGGAGACGTGACTGATGAACAAAGAAAACGTTATTTTAGAGCCTGGAATATCTGCATTGTTCATTCTGGACCTTATTTTGAAATTGTCATATTTTTTAGTTTTCGTGAAATTGGCCAAATTGCAAATTTCTGACCACATTATTAGGTAGTTGAAATCAGTAAATGGGCAGTTTCTTGTACTCAATCGATAGAAAAAACGGAGTTCTAAAGAAATAGCTATGAGGTTGGGCGACTGGAACAATGGAATTAGCCGAAAATAGGGCTCAAAGTGTGCGAAATCGCCGATTTGTAAACAGCGCCGAGGTCGCTAACTTCGCGAGAGCATAATTCCGTCAGTTTTCCATCAAATTTCGTTTTTTTGGTGTCATTACAATCGGGAAAAGATTCTCTATCATTTCATAAGAAAAAATAATTTTTTTTTTTAAATTTTGCGACACCAGGAGACACCTCAGGATTGGGGGTTGCGACAGTCAAAGGGTTAAGTTACATTCACTTGTTAGACGAAGAATGAGGGGAGACCTGATCGAAGTGTATAAGTGGAAGATAGGTATTAATAAAGGGGATATTAATAAGGTCTTGAGGATGTCTCTCCAAGAGAGAACCCGCAGTAATGGATTTAAATTAGATAAGTTTAGATTTAGAAAGGACATAGGAAAGTATTGGTTTGGAAATAGGGTAGTTGATGAGTGGAACAGTCTACATAGTTGGGTTATTGAGGCTGGGACTTTGGGTAGTTTCAAATTTAGGTTGGATAAGTACATGAGTGGGAGGGGATGGATTTGAGTGGGACTTGCACATCAGAGCTTATTTCTTGGGTGGCATTGAAAATTGGGTTGGGCAAATGTTTTGTTAGTGGGATGAATTGTAAAGGACCTGCCTAGTATGGGCCAGCAGGCCTCCTGCAGTGTTCCTCCTTTCTTATGTTCTTATGTAAAAAAAGTGGAATCTTTGCCGTAACTGGAGCATGACTCATCTGATCGGCTTCACATTTTTCACCACTGGTGTTGTATCCTGAACACAAGACTCTCGCTGCTTCTGAGTGCTATAAGTTACAGTTATTTGTAATTCAATAAATAAAAAATGTTTCGTCTGATTGGCTTCCAAATTTTATCGACGAAGCATTCCATAAGATGTAATATATCTCACAAGTATAGACCGAATTGGTACAAATTTGAAATTTTACTGAAAGAGTTAAAAAAAAATATGCATTGTTGGATTTGGATCAATTACTAGAAAATGCCCTTTTTGATTGGGCTAAATTTATTAGATCTAAGTTTGTTACTCATTTTAAAGGTGGGAATTTAAATTTGTTAACTTAGTTAAAAAATTTTTCCCCATGTAATAGCTAATGAATGACTCACCTGATCAGTTTCAGAAGAATTTTTAGACTAATTTTATCAAATTGAAATTTTCAGCAAATCAGTTCTTACAGGATTGTGGGAAATTTTAAAAAGAATGTAATTCACAAAAGAAAATTTGGGAAAAAAAAATAGGGGGTTTTATGGTTAATTAAGCTTAAACAAAGAGAAATTTTCCATTTATTAGCAACATTTTTGTGTAATGTGTCTTGTGCAAGATTAATGGCAATATTTGCACGAGTGGTGCACTATACACAGCATATATATGTGTCTTGTTTTAAGATTGATAGTAATATTTGCACGAGTGGTGCACTATACACAGCATATATAATGTGTCTTGTGTAAGATTGATAGTAATATTTGCACGAGTGGTGCACTATACACAGCATATATAAGGGTTTTCTTGTGTAAGATTGATAGTAATATTTGCACGAGTGGTGCACTATACACAGCATATATAATGTGTCTTGTGTAAGATTGATAGTAATATTGCACGAGTGGTGCACTATAACGCATATATAATGTGTCTTGTGTAAGATTGATAGTAATATTTGCACGAGTGGTGCACTATACACAGCATATATAATGTGTCTTGTGTAAGATTGATAGTAATATTTGCACGAGTGGTGCACTATACACAGCATATATAATTTGTGTCTTGTGTAAGATTGATAGTAATATTTGCACGATGGTGCACTATACACAGCATATAAAATGTGTCTTGTGTAAGATTGATAGAAATTTTTTGCACGAGTGGTGCACTATACACAGCATATATAATGTGTCTTGTGAAGTTTGATAGTAATATTTGAAAGGGAGTGGTGCACTATACACAGCATATATAATGTGTCTTGTGTAAGATTGATAGTAATATTTGCACGAGTGGTGCATATAAACAGCAAAATATAATGTTTGGGTTTAAAGATTGATAGTAATATTTGCACGAGTGGTGCACTATACACAGCATATATAATGTGTCTTGTGCAAGTTTTAATGGCAATATTTGCACGAGGGGTTTGCACTATACACAGCATATATAATGTGTCTTGTGCAAGATTAATGGCAATATTTGCACGAGTGGTGCACTATACACGCTATATAATGTGTTTTGTGTAAGATTGTTTAGTAATATTTGCACGAGTGGTGCACTTTCACAGCATATATAATGTGTCTTGTGTAAGATTGATAGTAATATTTGCACGAGTGGTGCACTATACACAGCATATATAATGTGTCTTGTGTAAGATTGATAGTAATATTTGCACGAGTGGTGCACTATACACAGCATATATAATGTGTCTTGTGTAAGATTGTTTAGTAATATTTGCACGAGTGGTGCACTATACACAGCATATATAATGTGTTTGTGTAAGATTGATAGTAATATTTGCACGAGTGGTGCACTATACACAGCATATATAATGTGTCTTGTGTAAGATTGATAGTAATATTTGCACGAGTGGTGCACTATACACAGCATATATAATGTGTCTTGTGAAAGATTGATAGTAATATTGCACGAGTGGTGCACTATACACAGCATATATAATGTGTCTTGGGGTAGATTGATAGTAATTTTTGCACGAGTGGTGCACTATACACAGCATATATAATGTGTCTTGTGTAGATTGATAGTAATATTTGCACGAGTGGTGCACTATACACAGCATATATAATGTGTCTTGTGTAAGATTGATAGTAATATTTGCACGAGTGGTGCCTATACACAGCATATATAATGTGTCTTGTTTTAAGATTGATAGTAATATTTGCACGAGTGGTGCACTATACACAGCATATAAAATGTGTCTTGTGTAAGATTGATAGTAATATTTGCACGAGTGGTGCATATACACAGCATATATAATGTTTTGTCAAGATTAATGGCAATATTTGCACGAGTGGTGCACTATACACAGATATATAATGTGTCTTGTGTAAGATTGATAGTAATATTTGCACGAGTGGTGCACTATACACAGCATATATAATGTGTCTTGTGTAAGATTGATAGTAATTTTTGCCGAGTGGTGCACTTATACACAGAAATATATAATGTGTCTTGTGTAAGATTGATAGTAATATTTGCACGAGTGGTGCACTATACACAGCATATATAATGTGTTTTGGAAGTTTTAAGTAATATTTGCACGAGTGGTGCACTATCCCACAGCATATATAATGTGTCTTGTGTAAGATTGAGAATATTTGCAGGGATTTGGTGCACTATACACAGCATATATAATGTGTCTTGTGTAAGATTGATAGAAATATTTGCACGAGTGGTTGCACTATACACAGCATATATAATGTGTTTGTGTAAGATTGATAGTAATATTTGCACGGTGGTGCACTATACACGCATATATAATGTGTCTTGTGTAGATTGATAGTAATATTTGCACGAAGTGGTGCACTATACACAGCATATATAATGTGTCTTGTGTAAGATTGATAGTAATATTTGCACGAGTGGTGCACTATACACAGCATATATAATGTGTTTTGTGTAAGATTGATAGTAATATTTGCACGAGTGGTGCACTTTTACACAGCATATATAATGTGTCTTGTGTAAGTTTGATAGTAATATTTGCACGAGTGGTGCACTATACCAGCATATATAATGTGTCTTGTGTAAGATTGATAGTAATATTTGCACGAGTGGTGCACTATACACAGCATATATAAATGTGTCTTGTGTAAGATTGATAGTAATATTTGCCGAGTGGGTGCACTATACACAGCATATATAATGTGTCTTGTGTAAGATTGATAGTAATATTTGCACGAGTGGTGCACTATACACAGCATATTAATGTGTCTTGTGTAAGATTGATAGTAATATTTGCACGAGTGGTGCACTATACACAGCATTTTATAATGTGTCTTGTGTAATTGATAGTAATATTTGCAGAGTGGTCCCACTATACACAGCATATATAATGTGTCTTGTGTAAGTTTGGGATATTTAATATTTGCACGAGTGGTGCACTATACACAGCATATATAATGTGTCTTGTGTAAGATTGATAGTAATATTTGCACGAGTGGTGCACTATACACAGCATATATAATGTGTCTTGTGTAAATTGATAGTAATATTTGCACGAGTGGTGCACTATACACGCATATATAATGTGTCTTGTGTAAGATTGATAGTTAATATTTGCACGAGTGGTGCACTATACACGCATATATAATGGTCTTGTGTAAGATTGATAGTAATTTATTTGCACGAGTGGTGCACCTATACACAGCATAAAATTTGGTGTCTTGTGTAAGATTGATAGTAATATTTGCACGAGTGGTGCACTATACAAAAGCATATAATAATGTGTCTTGTGTAAGATTGATAGTAATATTTGCACGAGTGGTGCACTATACACAGCATATATAATGTGTCTTGTGTAAGATTGATAGTAATATTTGCACGAGTGGTGCACTATACACAGCATATATAATGTGTCTTGTGTAAGTTTGATAGTATTATTTGCACGAGTGGTGCACTATACACAGCATATATAATGTGTCTTGTGTAAGATTGATAGTAATATTTGCACGAGTGGTGCATTTATACACAGCATATATAATGTGTCTTGTGTAAGATTGATGTAATATTTGCCGAGTGGTGCACTATACACAGCATATATAATGTGTCTTGTGTAAGATTGATAGTAATATTTGCACGAGTGGTGCAAACTATACACAGCATATATAATGTGTCTTGTGTAAGATTGATAGTAATATTTGCACGAGTGGTGCACTATACACAGCATATATAATGTGTCTTGTGTAAGATTGATAGTAATATTTGCACGAGTGGTGCACTATACACGCATATATAATGTGTCTTGTGTAAGATTGATAGTAAAAAATTTGCACGAGGGGTGCACTATCACAGCATATATAATGTGTCTTGTGTAAGATTGATAGTAATATTTGCACGAGTGGTGCACTATACACAGCATATATAATGTGTCTTGTGTAAGATTGATAGTAATATTTGCACGAGTGGTGCACTATACACAGCATATATAATTGTGTCTTGTGTAAGATTGTAGAATATTTGCACGAGTGGTGCACTATACACAGCATATATAATGTGTCTTGTGTAAGATTGATAGTAATATTTGACGAGTGGTGCACTATACACAGCATATAATAATGTGTCTTGTGTAAGATTGATAGTAATATTTGCACGAGTGGTGCACTATACACAGCATATAAATGTGTCTTGTGTAAGATTGATAGTAATATTTGCACGAGGGGTGCACTATACACAGCATATTAATGTGTCTTGTGTAAGATTGATAGTAATATTTGCACGAGTGGTGCACTATACACAGCATATATAATGTGTCTTGTGCAAGATTGATAGTAATATTTGCACGAGTGGTGACTATACACAGCATATATAATGTGTCTTGTGTAAGATTGATAGTAATATTTGCACGAGTGGTGCACTATACACAGCATATATAATGTGTCTAGTGCAAGTTTGTTTAGTATATTTGCCGAGTGGTGCACTATACACAGCAAAATATAATGTGTCTTGTGCAAGATTGATAGTAATATTTGCACGAGTGGTGCACTATACACAGCATATATAATGTGTCTTGTGTAAGATTGATAGTAATATTTGCACGAGTGGTGCACTTACACAGCATATATAATGTGTCTTGTGTAAGATTGATAGTAATATTTGCACGAGTGGTGCACTATACACAGCATATATAATGTGTCTTGTGTAAGATTGATAGTAATATTTGCACGAGTGGTGCACTATACACAGCATATATAATGTGTCTTGTGCAAAGTTGATAGTAATATTTGCACGAGTGGTGCACTATACACAGCATATATAATGTGTCTTGTGTAAGATTGATAGTAATATTTGCACGAGTGGTGCACTATAACAGCATATATAAGTGTCTTGTGTAAGATTGATAGTAATATTTGCACGAGTGGTGCACTATACACAGCATAATAATGTGTCTTGTGTAAGATTGATAGTATATTTGCACGAGTGGTGCACTATACACAGCATATATAATGTGTCTTGGGGCAAGATTGATAGTAATATTTGCACGAGTGGTGCACTTACACAGCATATATAATGTGTCTTGTGAAAAGATTGATAGTAATATTTGCACGAGTGGTGCACTAAACACAGCATATATAATGTGTCTTGTGAAAGGGATTGATAGTAATATTTGCACGAGTGGTGCACTAAAACACAGCAATATAAATGTGTCTTGTGCAAGATTGATAGTAATTATTTGCACGAGTGGTGCACTATACACAGCATATATAATGTGTCTTGTGTAAGATTGATAGTAATATTTGCACGAGTGGTGCACTATACACAGCATATATAATGTGTCTTGTGTAAGATTGATAGTAATATTTGCACGAGTGGTGCACTATACACAGCATATATAATGTGTCTTGTGCAAGATTGATAGTAATATTTGCACGAGTGGTGACTATACACAGCATATTTTAATGTGTCTTGTGTAAGATTGATAGTAATATTTGCACGAGTGGTGCACTATACACAGCATATATAATGTGTCTTGTGAAAAGATTGATAGTAAATTTGCACGAGTGGTGCACTATACACAGCATAAAATAATGTGTCTTGTGTAAGATTGATAGTAATATTTGCACGAGGGGTGCACTATACACGCATATATAATGTGTCTTGTGAAAGTTTGATAGTAATTTTTGAGGGAGTGGTGCACTATACACAAGCATATATAATGTGCTTGTGTAAGATTGATAGTATATTTGCACGAGTGGTGCACTATACACAGCATATATAATGTGTCTTGTGTAAGATTGATAGTAATATTTGCACGAGTGGTGCACTATACACAGCATATATAATGTGTCTTGTGCAAGATTGATAGTAATATTTGCACGAGTGGTGCACTATACACAGCATATATAATGTGTCTTGTGTAAGATTGATAGTAATATTTGCACGAGTGGTGCACTATACACAGCATAATTAATGTGTCTTTTTGAAAAGATTGATAGTAATATTTGCACGAGTGGTGCACTTACACAGCATATATAATGTGTTTGTGCAAGATTGATAGTAATATTTCCCACGAGTGGTGCACTATACACAGCATATATAATGTGTCTTGTGTAAGATTGTTAGAAATATTTGCACGAGTGGTGCACTATACACAGCATATATAATGTGTCTTGTGTAAGATTGATAGTAATATTTGCACGAGTGGTGCACTATACACAGCATATATAATGTGTCTTGTGCAAGATTGATAGTAATATTTGCACGAGTGGTGCACTATACACAGCATATATAATGTGTCTTGTGCAAGATTGATAGTAATATTTGCACGAGTGGTGCACTATACACAGCATATATAATGTGTCTTGTGTAAGATTGATAGTAATATTTGCACGAGTGGTGCACTATACACAGCATATATAATGTGTCTTGTGTAAGATTGTAGTAATATTTGCACGAGTGGTGCACTATACACAGCATTATAATGTGCTTGTGTAAGATTGATAGTAATATTTGCACGAGGGGTTTGCACTATACACAGCATTATATAATGTGTCTTGTGTAAGATTGATAGTAATTTTTGCACGAGTGGTGCACTATACACAGCATATATAATGTGTCTTGTGTAAGATTGATAGTATATTTGCACGAGTGGTGCACTATACACAGCATATATAATTTTGTCTTGTGTAAGATTGATAGTAATATTTGCACGAGTGTTGCACTATACACAGCATATTAATGTGTCTTGTGTAAGATTGATAGTAATATTTGCACGAGGGGTTGCACTATACACAGCATATATAATGTGTCTTGTGAAAGATTGATAGTAAAAATTTGCACGAGTGGTGCACTATACACAGCATATATAATGTGTCTTGTGCAAGATTGATAGTAAATTTGCACGAGTGGTGCACTATACACAGCTTATATAATGTGTCTTGTGTAAGATTGATAGTAATATTTGCACGAGTGGTGCACTATACACAGCATATATAATGTGTCTTGTGTAAGATTGATAGTAATATTTGCACGAGTGGTGCACTATACACAGCATATATAATGTGTCTTGTGTAAAAATTGATAGTAATTTTGCACGAGTGGTGCACTATCACAGCATATATAATGTGTCTTGTGTAAGATTGATAGTAATATTTGCACGAGTGGTGCATATACACAGCATATAAAATGTGTCTTGTGCAAGATTGATAGTAATATTTGCACGAGTGGTGCACTATACACAGCATATATAATGTGTCTTGTGTAAGATTGATAGTAATATTTGCACGAGTGGTGCACTATACACAGCATATATAATGTGTCTTGTGTAAGATTGATAGTAATATTTGCACGAGTGGGTGCACTATACACAGCATAAATAATGTGTTTTGGGTGCAAGATTAATGGCAATGAACTTAAAAAAGGGTTTATAAAATTTACCGACAGATTGTTCCGTTGTCTAAAAACAATATGAAGTTGAAGTGACAGAATGGGGCTTTATATAGTGCCAGGAGGTGAGACGTAGGTTGCTTTGGGAGGGCAGGTCCCACTCAAACCCAGCCGTTCTCACTAGTAGAGGTCGAAGTTGATGGTCTGTACCAGATACCCTTGTTTTTGCAGTGTCTGACAGAATGAACAGTGAGAACGGCTAGTGAGAACGGCTGGGTTTTTGAGGGGGGACCTGCCCTCCCAAAGCAACCTACGTCTCACTTCCTGGCACTATATAAAGCCCCATTCTGTCACTTCAACTTCATATTGTGTCAGACAACGGAACAATGCTCTTCTCCAGACTGAGGGACTGACCACCTCAAAACTTTAAGGGTGATGGACTGATTACATCGTCTTCAAGTATCTTCTGCTTCTATCGACTTTTCTGTACTCGACTGAAGAAGCCTACTGTGTAGGCGAAACGTTTCGAAATAAAGATACCTAACTGTTGCATATGTGTCTTACCTAACATTAATGGCAATATTTGCACGAGTGGTGCACTATACACAGCATATATAATGTGTCGTGTAAGATTGATAGTAATATTTGCACGAGTGGTGCACTATACACAGCATATATAATGTGTCGTGTAAGATTGATAGTCCACTCCACTCCAAACACATCATCGTAAGACACAGTCGCTCCTCACCTCAAGAAGTGTTCCTTCGATCCCCGTTGGGGAGGGGAACCTATAGTCATCGTACCAGCGCCTGACTTACTCCTTCATGATGCTTGCAAACCGTGTAAGGATCAAACCCAACAGTGGAGTAATAAATGACTCTACTAAACTTGCCCTTGCTGCCGTTGTAAAGACTTGCCTACAGGTTAAATTTACAGCCATCAACTCGACGAAAGACTCATTCATCGTCGTCTGTACCGACGATTATGAAGCCACAAAGCTGATCGCCGACACTTCTATGAAAACCCTCAGAGACCGACAGTTCACCATCTCCCCTTCACCTTTTTTGCTGTGCAAGAAAGGTATAAAATACCGACAATATGAAAGTTAAGACACATGTGCAACATCAGGATATCTTTAATGTAGACGTTTCGCCATCCAGTGCTTTACAATACAGATTCTAGGGCATATAGGAAAGACAGTAGAATATATTCAATAAGAATGAGATAATCAGTTCCTCGGCCTTGGAGTTAGTGTTCACAGCATCGTGGTGGAGGAGAATCTGGAGCAAAGGCAAGAAGACTGGCGTTTATATAGGCGTCAGTGGAAGGGACGGGCAGCAGACGAGGGCAGTACTGGTGGCGGGATTCCCCAGTGGAAGTGGTCCTTCCCAAAAGAGATAAGAACATAAGACCATAAACGAAGGAACACTGCAGATGGGCCTACTGGCCATTGCGAGGCAGTCTAAGCTCCTTCCGGGCTTAAGCCAATGCACAACCTAGTCAGGTCAGGTCACATTGACCTTAAGGGAAGGACACGGCAACCGGACCTGGTAGCAAAAGCTATCAGGTCTAACTCACCCCCCACCCACATCACTCATGTATTTATCAACCTATTTTTAAAGCTACACAACGTTTTAGCTCTATTACGAACTTGGGGTTTGTTCCACTCATCCAACAACTCTATTACCAAACCAGTATTTCCTATATCCTTCCTGAATCTGAATTTTTCCAACTTATAAACCATTGCGCGAGGCCGGTCTAGGCTAGAGATTTTCAGCACACTATTTACATCCCCTTTTTTTATTCCTGTCTTCATTTATGACACCTCAATCATATCCCCCCTAATTTCTACGTTCTTTTCTAGAGTGTGCAGTTTCAGGTCCCTTGTCTATACTCATAGGGGAAGGTTTCTGATACATGGGATCAACTTTGTCATTCCTCCTTTGTACATTTTCCAGAGAATTTATATCCTTTCTGTAATACGTGACCAAAACTGTGCAGCATAATCTAAATGAGGCCCTAACCAAGGATGTATAGAGTTGAAGGAACAACCTGAGGGAAGTTGCCTAATTATTTATGCTTCTTGATATGAAGCCAAGGGATTCTAATTAGTTTATTGCGAACACTATGCACTGTTGTCTTGGTTTCAGATTACTGCTAACCAGAACTCCTAAATCTTTTTTCGCAATCCGTAATATTAAGATTTCCATTATTTTGTTATATGTGGCATGGTTATTCGTTGTCCAACATATTAGAAACTTTGCATTATGTCTATATTATACTGCATCTGCACTTCTCCGACCACTGCATCTCAGTTATTCAAATCTTCCTGGAGTGATCGAATGTCCTCTGTCAGAATGAATTCCGACGGCCTATTTTGGTGTGTCTCGCAAAATTTGCCGATGTCGCTCTTTATGCCCTCATCTATGTCGTTTATGTGATTGTGAACAGCAGGGGCCCAACACTGGACCCCAGTGGAACACCGCTCGTGCACTTCCCACTCTGAGTTCTCCCCTTTTATGCAAACTCTCTGCTGCCTATTTGTCAAACCATGCCTCTATCCAGGAAAAAAATTTCTCTCCTAGTCCATGTGCTTTAATTTTCCTCAACAGTCTTGAGAGGGACCTGTCAAAAAGCCTTACTGCAGTCCCATATCACAATATCATTATTCATACATGAATACCTCCTCAAATCCTTAGTGAAAAAAGTTAATAATTCGTAAGGCAGGAAAACGCCTTTGTAAAACCTGCTGAGATTCGTTGAGTTATTTATGCTTTTAAGGTGGCTACGAAAACTGCCCCTCGGCACTTATTGATTCATAAATTTTTCCCATATGGAGGTAAGGCTTAGTGGTCTATAGTTCGAAGCTAAGGACCTGTCACCTGTTTGAAAATAGTATCACATTGGCCATTTTCCACTTATCTGGCACCATGCAGTTTGTAGTGATATGTGAAGATTAGCAAAGGTGTGCTAAGCTCCTCCTTAACATTCCTTTAGAAAAACCCTTGATACAGTTCATCAGGGCCCCTGGGGATTTGTTAGGTTTAATTATCTATTTGCGCTAAGGAACCATGTCACTTGTGACCCTAATCGTGCCCACAGGATGGGTTAGTTGCAGCAGCGTGAAGAAGGTCTTGTAGATGTCCTCTGAACCAAGGTTCCATGATGTTGCGTGTCTGGCAAGTTGTGCAAGAAAGGTATTAAAATACGACAATATGAAAGTTAAGGACACATGTGCAACATTCAGGGATATTTTCATTGTAGAGTTTCGCCATCCAGTGCTTTATCCAATTACAGATTCTAGGACATACTAGGAAGACAGTGAACTATATTCAAAAGATGAGGATAATCAGTCCTCGGCCTTGGGACTGATTACCGCATCTTTTGTTATAGTTCTACTGTCTTCTATTATTGTCTAGAATCTGTATTGATAAAGCCCACTGGGATGGCGAAACGTCTACCATATAAAGTTAGCATGATGTTGCACATGTGTCTTACTTTCATATTGTCGGTATTTTATACCTTTTCTGCACAAACTTTGGCAGGGACACTGCCAACATCATGGAATCTTGGTTCAGAGGATCTACAAGACCTTCTTCACGGCCTGCTGCAAACTAAACCATCTCTTTGGAAGGGCCTACTTCCAAATGGGGGAATCCGCCACAGGACTGGCCCTCGTCTTCTGCACGTCCTTCCACTGACGCCTTTATAAACGCCCAGTCTTCTTGCCTTTGTCCAGATTCTCCTCACCACGATGCTGGTGAAAACACTAAACTCCAAGGCCGAGGGGGACTGATTACCTCATCTTTGTATACTAGTTCTACTGTCTTCCTATTATGTCCTAGAATCTGTATTGATAAAAGCCACTGGTGGGCGATACGTCTACAATAACAGATACCTGATGTTGCACAGGTGTTAAGACTTTTCATATTGTCGGTATTTTATTACTTTCTTGCAAAACTTGTCAGAATGCAACATCATGGAATTCTTGGTTCAGAGGACATCTACAAGACCTTCACGGCTGCTGCAACTAACCCATCTCTTTGGGAAGGAAACCCTACTTCCACTGGGGGAAATCCCGACCCATCCAGTGACTGCCTCGTCTGCTGGCCCGTCCCTTTCCATGACGCCTATAATAAACGCCAGTCTTCTTGCCTTTGCCCAGGTTTCTCCTCCTCCACGATGCTGTGAACACTAATCCAAGGCCGAGGGACTGATTACTCCTTTTGTATATAGTTTCTACTGTTTCCTTTTATGTCATAGAATCTGTTTGATAAAGCCACTGGAGGGCCGAAACGTCTACAATAAAGATAGCCTGATGTTGCACATGTGTCTTAACTTTCACCTTTTAAGCTGGCGAAAACGTTCCGTTGTTCGTCAAACGTCTGGACAAACTCGTCACTTCTTTATCGATGAGGATCCTAAGACCTTATCGAGGAACAAAAATACCAACGCCTCTCAATGATCAAGCTAACCTTCTCCAACATCGAGATGGCTACTAGAGCACTGTTGACGGCCCGAAGCTATCTCCTACTTTCATATCCATCCAAAGTCACATAGAACCCGAACGTTTTTCTCCCACATCTGCCATGCTGGTCCTGCTACTCTTTCACCACTCAACGCCTCTGACTGTCCTCATGTAAGGGAAAAAGTACTGCACAAACCTGCGGTAAAGACGGCATGACTTAAGGAATGTTCGCTACCACTCCCCTCTCCTACCTGCCTCAACTGGCAAGGGTACTCACCACACCCTTGCAGCCTAAATAACCCTCTACGTAAGAAGTCCTGTCTTAGAAAATCATTGAAGAGAACCAAGAGAACAACCTAATCGCCACTTACGCCATTGCCAGAAATTTCAATCAGGATACACCGAACTCTTAAGCTACACAACAATCCATCTCCACCCAGCAGTCCCTCTTGCTCTCCTGACGCTGTTCAGCCAAGGTGCTATACTGTATGATGTATTGCACACCTTACTAATGCTGCAAACCCTGGCTCATTCCAACACAACCAATCATGAACTGTTTCGACCTAAACAACATGCCAAACTTCAACTTTCCATGATCCCACCTTCACAAGACTCCTCAAGAAAATTTCCAGACATTGTTAACTTCACTCAACCCTGGTCCTACTCGTTTCTCTGATCAAGACTTGTACTCCCGAACCAACCACCACCGGCTACTGCACCTCTCACCACCACACCAGCCCAACAAATCACACCGACAACACTCCCTGAACAGGAGTCACCGACGACGAAATAGTGCCCGAAAATATGAACAACCCTCGGACAAAACGACGAAGTAGTAGGTCGAAGAAGAAACACAGGCCACCGTTATAAGCCAAGCCTTTAATGGGTCCCTAACCTTCTACACCACCCCCAACCTCCCAACCGAAATGAGCGCAGCTGATATGCTCCACTTAATGAAAGAAGGAGCTGTTAAGTACACCTGCACCAAACCTCACCAAATTCCTTTTGAAAACGCACTATCTTACCTCGTGACGAATCTGAACTGCTCCAACCTCAGAATGTAACTATTCCACATGTCCAAGAGAGACTTCAAAAGACTCAAGAGTGGCTCCATCACCAGCGAAGTGTAGCCAAACACACAACACCCTTCCCAACACCTGACGTCCAAACCAGCTCTTCACCTCAGCCTGAAGCATATCAGTCAGCGAGCACTGTCTGCAGTCTGCTCTCTCCTCTGTCCTCAACATGCCCTCTCTACACTGCCTCGCAGTGCCACGCAGCTGGGTTTAGCCCTGGCTCTTTCATCTACAACTCAAGACCTTCCTCTCACGACTGTTCATCGTCTGTCCACACTTCCCCACTCACCCACCGGAGTCCCAACAGAAGAGCCTGCTATGTGTGTTCTCAATGTCTGTCCCACGATCGACTTAGCTGCTGGGTTAAGCCCTGGTTCTATTTCTACAACTAAGAACACTCCTCTCCAGCACTATTCTTCGTCTGTCCCGTCTTCCCCGCTCATCCCATTTGGGATCTTACCTGAACTTTCGTTCGTTCGTTCGTTCGATTGATAGTAATATTTGCACGAGTGGTGCACTATACACAGCATGTGTAATGTGTCTTGTGCAAGACTGATGATAATATTTGTTGTTGATGGTTTGCTGGTACTTCCGGCCAGGGTCTTCTCCATATGGCGACCCGGCGGTGGCCTCCCGGGCGGGGGGTGTCGTTCATCTTCTTTCTTCTGTATTCTTTCTTGGGGCCCTCCAGTTGGAGGGTGACTTCTTCTGTCTTAGGGTGACTCCCCAAGCGGGAAGTGCCTTCTCGTTTAGCATCTTCAGCAGCATAGGAGGGCAGAGGCAGCAATTACAGGGTTCGTTTTGGAGCCACACCCCAGCTTTAGCAGGCAGCAAAGTGCTTGGGAAACTTGTCTTCACGGTGATTGATCATTGACAGTCCTGCTAGGTGAGGGTACCGTCTTCGGCAGCCCCATTCTGGAAAGTCTTGAATTTCTTCCTCGTGGTGTAGTAGAGTGCCACAAAGCGGTGACTTTTTGAGAGTAGGTTGATCAGGGATTCAGTGGTGAATGATCGAGTTGAGTCGCAGATGAACTTGACTGTCCCGTTGTGGAGGCGTTGAATAATTTCTGGAGTGTACATTGCGCTCTCATTCTGGTTGGTTGTGTAGAATATACACCAGGCAAGCGTGGATCTTGTAAGGACTTGACTTGCAGTCTTGCCACTTGACGACAGCCCGCAAGTGCTAGCTTGGACGAGTCATTGACTGTTACACTCTCTGGTTTGATCTTTACCCTGTTCGAGAAGTGCAGTCGTAAAGTGTGGTGTGGGTGATATTTTGGCACGAGTGTTGCACTATCCACAGCTTGTGTAATGTGTCTTGTGGGTGTGAGTTTGGACCAGACTAGCTTGTGCTACACTAGGTTGATTGCCTTCCTCCTTCCATAAGTAAAGTGACCTGACTAGGTGTCATTGGGCTAATCCGGGTGGGGAGATGGACCTGCTTCCGTGCAGTAGGCCCGCTGGCGGTGTTCCTTCTTTCCTTATGTTCTTATGTTATGATTTGATTTCAATAATTTTACAAGTGGTGGCCCTATACACAGCAATGTGTAATGGTGTCTTGTTCAAGATTGATGGCAATATCTTGCAACGAGGGGTGCACTGTACACAATCTACCTAGACATTTCCACATTTTTGTTACGGTGTAATAACTAAGAGCAGCCCTCTGTCTGCTTCAATCCTTTCAACAGTCGGTTTCCCAGTAAGAAGAGAGATGATATATTTTAAAATAAGTGCTGCTTATATTTTTGCCACTTAATCTCGAAATGGTACTTATATTTCCCTTATTGAAGTGTCTTGTCTTGATGCTGGTGAAGGGCCTCTTTATCCAGGAACGGACTTATCTTCACCTGACTGGTTCAAATTTCAATGCCTCCTGTTAATATATATAATAATATAATAATAATAATAATAATAAAAATAATAATAATAATAATAATAATAATAATAATAATCATAGTAGTAGGTTGGGTAGACACAACCACCCATGGAAGTTACTCACCGGCCTGCCAGATGAACTGTGAAACAAAACCTGTAACTCTGTTTTTGCATGATGGTAGGATTGCCTGGTCTCTTTTTTCTGTCTCATAACACGCTCGATAACAGAGATATCTTGCTACTTCTCCTACTTACACTTTGGTCAACACTTCACAGTCACGCACATGCATAAATAGATACATACATCTAGGTTTTTCACCTTTTTCTAAATAGCTCCTTGTTCTTCTTTATTTCTTCTATTGTCCATGGGAAGTTGAAAAGACTCTTGCCTCCCCTCCGTAAGCATGCGTGTCGTTTTGGCGACTAAAATGCCGGGAGCAATGGGCTAGTAACCCCTTCTCCCTGTATGACATTACTACAAAAGAGAAGAAGAAAAACTTTAATAAAACTGGGAGCTTGAATGTGCGTGATTAGTGCGGATGACAAGAAACATAGATTGCTGATGTTATGTAGAAAAGAATTTGGATGTCCCTGGCCCTAAGCGAAACAAAGCGAGGGGGTAGGGTAGTTACGGTGGGGGAATAAATGGGGTTAAAATCGGAGTATCCTGAGAGAGTTAGAGCTAAGGAAGGGGTAGCAATAATGTTGACTGATCAGTTATGGAAGGAGAAAAGCAGAATATGAATGTGTAAATTCAGGATTATGGATGGATGCGAAAAGTGGGTCATAATAAGCGTGTACCAACCTGGAGAAGAGAGGAATGTAGAGGAGAGAGATTTTGGGAGATGTTAAGTGAAGGTATAGGAAATCTTGAACCAAGTGAGAGAGTAATTTGTGGTAGGGGATCTGAAGGCTAAATAGGAGAAACTTTTAGAAGGGTGTGGGTAGGTAAGTTTGGGGTGCCAAGTGTAAATGATATGGGAGCCCTTTTGATTGAACTTGTTATAGAAAAAAGGGTTTAGTTATAGGTAATACATATTTTTAAGAAAAAAGGATAGATAAGTATACAAGACTTGATGTAGGGCGAAAGGAAAGTAGTTTGTTGATTTGTAGTGGTAGATAAAAGACTGTGAGTAGACTTCATGATGTACATGTTTATTAGGAGGGGCCACAGATATACAGATCACTTTTTAGTTGTAGCTACACTGAGAGTAAAAGGTTAGATGGATACAAGGAAATAGAAGCATCAGGGAAGAGAGAGGTAAAGGTTATAAAACTAAAGAAGAGCAGTTAGGGTAATATTATAACAGCATTGGAGGATAGATGGGCTATTGAGAGCATAGGCAATGGGGTCGAAGAGGTATTGGTAGTTTTAAAATGTAACGTTAGTGTTCAGAGGAAAAAGAAATTTGTGGTTTAGAAAGTGGGTGCGGGAGGGAAGAGGAGCGCTTGGTGGAATGATGGTAAAGATAGTAGTAAGGGAAGAAAAAAGTTAGCATATGCGAGTTTTACAAAGGAGAAGTGAGCATGTAGGAAGAGTAATGGAAAAAAGAGAGAGTTAAGAGAGTGGGGGAAGCACTGTAAAAAGAGAGCAAAAGAGAGAGGGGCGAGATGTATCAACAAAGTTTTGTTGAAAATAAGAAAAAGTTTTGGATGAGATTAACAAGTTAAAGGAGCCTAGAGAACAAATGGATTTTGTCCAGTTAAAAATAGGAAGAGGAGAGTTATTAAATGGAGAGTTAGAGGTATTGGGAAGATGGAGGGAATATTTTGAGAATTGTAAAATGTTGAGAAGATAGGGAAGCTGTGATTTCGTGTATAGGGAAAGGAGGAATAACATCTTGAAGGGAGAGGATGAACCAGTTGTGAGTTTGGAGGAAGTTCGTGAGGCAGTAGTAAAATGAAAGGGGATAAGGCAGCTGGGAATTGATGGATAAAGATAAATGTTAAAGCAGTGGGGATATAGTTTTGGAGTAGTTGGTGCTATTATTTAATAAATGTATGGAAGAGGGTAAGGTACCTAGGGATTCGCAGAGAGCATTCATATTCCTTTGTATAAAGGCAAAGGGACAAAAGGAGTGCAAAAATTATAGGGGTATAAGTCTGTTCAGTATACCTGGTAAAGTGTATGGTAGAGTTATTATTGAAAGAATTAAGTGAACAGTATTTAGATAAGGCTAAAGAGGTTTTTGTGGCATTTATGGATTTGGAAAAGGCGTATACAGGTGGATAGGGGCAATGTGGCAGATGGTTATGTTCAGGTGGAATGGTGTAGGAGTAGTTACTGAAAACAGTGACGAGTTTTTACGTAGGATAGTGAGGCTCAAGTTAGAGTATGTAGGAAAGAGGGAGATTATTTCCCAATAAAAGTAGGCCGTAGACAAGGCTGTGTGATGTCACCGTGGTTGTTTAATATATTTATATATGGGGTTGTAAGGGAAGTAAATGCGAGGGTCTTGCAAGAGCGTGGAGTTAAAAGATCAAGACTCACACATAAAGTGGGAGTTTGTCACGTTGCCCTCTTTGCTGATGACACTGTGCCTTTTTTTTTTTTTTTTTTTTTTTTTATTTTTTTTTTTTTTTTTTTTTTTTTTGTTTTTTTTTTTTTTTGAAAATTCTGAAGAGAAGTGGCAGAGGATGGGTGGATGAATTTGGTAGGTAACGCAAGAAGAAAATTAAAAATGAATGCAGGAAAGAGTAAGGTTATGAGGAATAAGAAAAAGATAGGTTGATGAAAGATTTGGATCTCAGATTGGAGGAAGAGAGTATGAGGAGGTTGAATGTATCAGTATCACTGGGAGTGGACCGTGTCATCAGATGCGTCAATGAAAGATGAGGTGAATCATCGAATTGACGAGGGGAAAAGCGTGAGCGGTGCACTTAGGAGTCTGTGGAGACAAAGAACTTTGTCCTTGGAGAGCAAAGAGGGGAATGTATGAGAGTATAGTTTTACCAACGCTCTTATATGGGTGTGAAGCATGGGTGATGAATGTTGCAGCGAGGAGAAGGCTGGAAGCAGTGGAGATGTCATGTCTGAGGGTAATGTGTGGTGTGAATATAAAGCAGAGAATTCGTAGTTTGGAAGTTAGGCGGAGGTTCGGGATTGCCAAAACTGTTGTCCAGAGGGCTGAGGAAGGGTTGTTGAGGTGGTTCGGACATGTAGAGAGAATGGAGCGAAACAGAATGACTTCAAGTGGAAGGAAGGAGGGGTAGGGGTCGACCTAGGAAAGGTTGGAGGGAGGGGGTAAAGGAGGTTTTGTGTGCGAGGGGCTTGGACTTCCAGCAGGCATGCGTGAGCGTGTTTGATAGGAGTGAATGGAGACAAATGGTTTTTAATACTTGACGTGCTGTTGGAGTGTGAGCAAAGTAACATTTATGAAGGGGTTCAGGGAAACCGGCAGGCCGGACTTGAGTCCTGGAGATGGGAAGTACAGTGCCTGCACTCTGAAGGAGGGATGTTTAATGTCTGGCAAGACTGTGATGGAGTGAATGATGGTGAAATTTTTCTCTTTCGGGCCACCCTGCCTTGGTGGAATCGCCAGTGTTTAAAAAAAAATAAATAAAATATCAATAATAATAAAAAAATATCTTAATTTACTACAAGTACATGTATCAAGGTATACAGTCCTAGCTGACATCAGTGACATACTACTATATAGAAAGCCTGTTGTTATGCTGAGCATTTCTGGCAAATTAGGCAGCTATGTCGAGTGGTGCGACCCCCACAATCCCAGTCCACTAACACCCAGGCACCTGTTTTTAACTGATGGTGGAACATAGAGCAAACGCGGTGTAAAGAACCACTCCCAATGTTGCTAACCACTCACCGTAATCGAACCCTGACTTTCGCCGTGTAAGCGAAGCTTTACCCACCGGCCAGGGCGACAAGGACTGTTTGATGCCTACGGGTTTGGCGCTTCCCTTGGTTAAAACAATTGGTGCGAAATCATTGGGTATGAAATTGATGAACCATTCGATGTTCTTAGGCGTGTAGGAACAAATTTTGTTGGATTCTGAGTATAACTAAAAAATAATCTTCTGATCGGCTTTAAAACTTTTAGGTTGTGTTTTCCCTCATCTTCCACTATGTGAGTTTCCCCACTGTGACTTATCTTCCTCTAGTGAATATTCTCCACTGGTGACTCATCTTCCACTACAGAGTTGCCTTCAAACTGAGGGACTGATTACCTCAAACATCTTCATCTTCCACCATTCTCCGCACTTGGACAGAAGAAGCCAACTAGTTTGGCGAAACATTTCCAGAATAAAGATGCACAAATGTTGCGCAAGTACCTCATTTATCTGTCTGATTAATGGTGCAAGTCGAAGCGAAACGTCGATCCAACTTTCACTCCTCGTGTGTGCGGGTATTTGTTTATGTTTTTAGTTTTTACAATGTAATGTAACTGAATTACGTTGTATGTAACTGAGTTACGTTTGTATGTACCTGAGTTTTTGATGCACTGTATTTGTACCTGATTACATTGTATTGTACCTGAGTTACGTTGTATTGTACCTGAGTTACATTGTATTGTACCTGAGTTACATTGTATTGTACCTGAGTTACATTGTATTGTACCTGAGTTTACGTTGAATAATACCTGAGTTCCGTTGTATTGTAACTGAGTTACGTTTTATAGTACCGGAGTTACATGAATTGTACCTGAGTAAACATTGTATTGTGACCTGAGTTACATTGTATTTGTACCAGAGTTACGTTGTATTGTAACTGAGTTACGTTGTATTGTACTGAGTTACACTTTATTGTAACTGGTTTACATTGTATTGTACCTGATTTACGTTGTATTGTACTGAGTTACATTGTATTGTACCTGAGTATACGTTGTATTGTACTGAGTTACGTTGTATTGTACCTGAGTTTACATTGTTATTGTACCTGAGTTACGTGAATTGTACCTGAGTTACGTTGTATTGTACCATGAGTTACATTTATTGTACCTGAGTTACGTTATTTTAGCTGAGTTACATTGTATTGTACCTGAGTTACATTGTATTGTACCTAGTTACGTTGTATTGTACCTGAGTTACATGTATTGTACCGGAGTTACGTTGATTGTACCTGAGTTCCGTTGTAATTGTACTGAGTTACATTGATATTGGTTTGTGTACGAATGGTAAATAAACCGACAAGAGAAGTAGACACATGTGGCAACATCAGGGTATCTTTATTGAAGACGTTTCGCCTCCAGTGGCTTTAACAATACAAATTCAGGACATAACTTGAAGACAGTAAGAACTATGTACAGAAAGATGCGGTAATCAGTCCTCAACCTAGGAGTAAGTGGCGAACACACCATATCGTCAGGATTCCTTTCTTCTGCTTCAGAATCCTGACAACTATGTTGCTGTTCGCGCCATCCAAGTTGAGGGACTGATTACCTCATCTCAGTACATCGTCTTCTGTCTTCAAGTTAATGTCCTAGAATTTGTCAAATTTGATAACGCCACTGGATGGCGAAACTCTACAATAAAGATACCCAGATGTTGCAGGTTGTGTCTTAACACTCACATTGTATTGTACCTGAGTTACAATTGTATTGTACTGAGTTACAGTGTAAGTACCAGAGTTACATTGTATTGTACCTGAGTTACATTGTATTGTACCTGAGTTACATTGTATAGTACGCTGAGTAACATTGATGTACCTGGTTACATTGAATTGTACCTGAGTTACACTGTATAGTACCTGAGATTACATTGTATTGTAACCTGAGTTACATTGTATAGTACCTGATTACATTGTATTGTACCTGATTACATTGTATAGTACCTGAGTTACACAGTAAAGTACCTGAGATTTCATTGTATTGTACCTGAGTTACATTGTATAGTACCTGAGTTACATTGTATTGTACCTGAGTTACATTGTATTGTAACTGAGTCACATTGTATTGTAACTGAGTTACATTGTAATTGTAACTGAGTTTACATTGTATTGTAACTGAGTTTTACATTGTAACTATGAAAAAAAACGCTAGGTTATCTAAGAATTTGGTTTATGTCGACCATTTAATGCAGACGACACAGCAGACAATTCAGAGTTCTAAAAGTTCAGGATTACACACGTAAAAATCATTGACTTGACCAGTGATCAATTTGACCAGTGATCAATTTGACCAGTGATCAATTTGACCAGTGATCAATTTGACCAGTGATCATTTTGACCAGTGATCAATTTGACCAGCGATCAATTTGACCAGCGATCAATTTGACCAGTGATCAATTTGACCAGTGATCAATTTGACCAGTGATCAATTTGACCAGTATCTATTTGGCCAAGATAAATTATGACCAGTGATCTATTTGACCAATGCTAAAATTGGACTGACATTAAGACGATATTACTTGTGTGTTGAATAACACATGATAGTTATGAATAGTTTTGTGTGTCCTTCCTCTGAAACTGGTAAACTTCCAGGTGGTGTATACCTGCTTGTAGTTTACTGATAAACAACATCTATTGTCATTATAGTAGTTATTCTTTGCTGGGAAACCTCTAATAAGTGGTTATTGCTTGCTGGAAAATAACCACTTAATATAGTTTGGCTTTGTGTAAACTATGTTACTGTATACATGATTGGTAAACTCTCACTTAGTATTAGCTCAGAGCTTTTTCAGGTTATAGGTATATAGTTTAAATTCAGATATTAGAATTATTTCCAATTTGGGTGAGAAATGAGGTTGTCAAGCATTGGATTGCAGAATGACTTTCATAGGCTGTGTCTGATTACATACTTGCTAATCAACTCAGGGACCGGTGGGGCTTGACCTATGGTGTATCGCATCGGGTCAGTCGTGTCATCGTGTCTCGTTGTGCTCCGTTTTTCTGGTGTTTTCACGGTGGCTCATAACGTGCTAGAACTTACTTTGTGCACAATCCTTACATACAGTCCTCTAGCGCCTGGAACCAATCTTGGGCACGGAAAACATTATATACTGAGTCAAAAAACGGAGAATTAAGTGTGCACTACCTAGCAGAGTTTACTTGCCAGAGGAATCATAGCCTGTTGTCCGTGTGGAAAAAAGAATAATAATTGAACTTTTCGTGTCAAGGAACGAAAGTCTCCCGATAACATTGAGTAACATAGTGAATAGTGTATACTACAGTGGGCTTCCCTAGTTATTGATGATTTAAGGCTATAGTGTCCATTTGAAAACAGGTGAATTTTGTTAATGAAGTGATAACCTATAGAGCAGGTGCCCAGAAGTCGGCCTAGGGGGGGGGGACGGAAAAAGAAACTTACCACTGGCAGCTGTTTTTAATAATCTTCCTGGCTTGCTAGTGTACTCACATATAATCTAGTGAACCATGAATAGCAGAATATGGTTGTAGTAGCAACTAACCAGATATTAATAATGGTACTTAGGGAGTGGAGTGACTTTCATTAGTTTCTTATTTTTTTTCTTGAAATAACCAGACGTAACTGTGAATTTCATATAACCTGTAGTTACCAGCGTCGCAATATACACAACGAGAAGCAATTATTACCGACAGAAAAAGCGTCCTTCCTCAAATTTCCACCAGTCAACTATATGATAAGATACATTATTGTGGTGGAGACGGGGAAAAAAAAATAGGAAAGCTAGATCCAGCGATTGATAAACAATAGGGTAGAGTCGACCGTTTCGTCACGGAAGCAGTTGCCCAGCAGTCCACCCGATTTCTTCAAACACGCAAGTTATAACTTTTGTATCAGTCAAATCACAGATGACCGGGTAGATAATTTCGCAGTAGATCCTTCATGTGTTAGCACAAATCACCGACCAGTAATGTTTTAAATAAGTGACACCACTGATCAATCGAACTGGGTCCGAACCCTTGACCGGTCCCCGAACCCTTGACTGGTCCGAACCTTGATGGTCTGAACCCTTGACTGTTTCAAACGGTTTTTCGTTGACAATAAAGCATACTGTAAACGGATGGGTTGTAGGCGCCCTTAGAAAACACAACATAAAAAATCAGGAAACGTGACGTAAGCTGTCCACTATACAAAAACAGTTAAGAAACAGAAATACAATAGCTAAGCTTCATTTAAGGTTATTAATAGAAATATTCAAGAGGTTGCTAGTAGAATTGCAGTAAAACAACCATTCAAATCATTATGCAGCTGTGTGTAGTCCTGATTCAGTCTAAACAAACGGGCCTCCACATGCATAAATTGTCATTTTTGTGGAAATTGGTGTCACACCCCGTGTGCAGATACCAAGGAACTAGCTACAGCAGTATTAAAACAGGGAAGTGTTTTTTGGGTATGCCCAAATGAGATAATTCTGTGGACTCAAAATCACAAGGGTATTAAAGAGTAAACATCAAAGGCCTGCTTCCATAAAAAACCTGAAGCTTTTCTACAACAGATGGGATCATAAAAAGTCTGGGCTAAATGGTACTCTGCCCTGAATACTGGCCATGTAGTCAGAACTGTAGGCTGAGATGGATGCCTAGTAGTCAGTAATGTGGGGCTGTTAGTGCTGTCCTGTTAGACAGTAATGGTAAGCTGAGGTGCAGTCCGGAGACAGTAATGGTGAAGCTGGAGTGCTGTCCTGGGAGACGTAATGGTGAAAGCTGAGATGCTGTCCTGGGAGACAGTAATGGTGAAGCTGAGATTTGTCCAGGTAGTCGGGAATGAATACGCAGGAAGGAATACATATAAATGACCTCATAGGGGACAGGAGCCATAGTAAGGGAACCAAGTGTAGTCAAAGGGTAAGATTAAAACCAACATTGCAAACTAGAAATACCGCAGAAAATAGCAAACAAAGGACTCACACTACAATAGTGAGGATATATTACCAAAAACAACTGGTGGGAGCTCCATTGTTGGTTCCTAGGGAGGATAGAAGTAAGACAGAAACATGCACAACAGGAATACAGTCACAGAAACCCAAGGCAAACGTAAAGAAACCAAGCCTGTGCACATACTATGTCACTCGGCATCTGCAGGCATAGGAAATCCGGAAAAACAGATGGGACGTGGCACTATGACCACACCCAAGAAAATGCCATGCCCATATGACAACAGGAAAATGCAAACTCCCCTCCTGTAAGTTTTTTCACCCTGAACTGTGTACCTCTTCAGTACAGGAAAACTGTGCTATAACTTAAATTGCCAGCATACCATCTAAAGGAGACAATAAAGATACAAACATCCAGGCCAGGGAAAACCTGGGTAGCCACAGCCAACTCATGAGGGAGAGGGTTTTTAGTGCCCAAAGGAAAAAAACTGCAGAAATGGCAGAAAATCGTACACCAAAATCAAGTCATTCTGGAGTGAACCACAGTCGATGGCCTACCACCCAAACCAACAGATACAGATCCTAATGCCGGAAAAAAAATCCCCCCCCATTACCAACAAAACCACCATTCAGATAACATTCTTCTTGGCAAATAACAGGGTCAAAAGCAGGCAAACAACAACCAAATACCTTTCAACCATGACTGCTTGCAGATGCAAGCACTGAATCGCGCGGTTTTCACTGAACCCCCATAAAGGATCACTTGGACAACGAAATAGGGATCCCCGGTTACAACCTATACAGATGTGACAGAGTGAACAAGGCACAGGGGAGGTTGGCCTGTTACATTGCAGAGTCACTTGGTTTGCACAGACTGCCTAATGCCTCAAAAGATGTAGTGGACGTTTTAGCAAGTAAAGGTCGAGAACCACAACCTAGTCATTGTGGTAGTCTACAATCCTCCGGATGCAACATCCAGCAATTCCAGGAACAGCGTTAAAAATTGCCCACTGTCTGGAAAATCTTCCAGCTTCTGCACGCCAACAACTTGCCCTGGGGATTTCAACTTAAGGCTCCAGAAATGGCGGAATATAGCAAATAATATAGTTGCAGTAATAACACCAGGAGCAGCTCTGAATGACAACTCACACTCACGCGAGCTTCTAAATCTCTGCACAAAATTCAATTTAAACCATCAATTAATAAGAGCCTACTAGACTGGAGAATACACTAGACCTCATCTCACTAACAATGATGATCTGATAAGAAATGTCACCATATAAATAACAATATACTCAAACACAACATAATTGAGGAGAGCTTCAGACATGTATGCCTAGCCCAGACCGACATAATAGATTAGTCCACGAGGGAGCATTCACCAAAGTCAACTTCAATAACAAAAACATAAAGTGGGAACCAAGTAAACCAAGTCCAAACCGTATAAGCTGGGAAATATACTAAGGCAACACAGACCCAACTTAAGCCTAGAACAGATTAACTCGGTGGCACTCCGATGTATCACAAGGCTTATTCCTCTAAGAAAAAGAGAGTAGATGTAAAATAGAAAGAGACAGGAGGCGCTCCTTTTACAGGCGAACGAAAAAAAGAATAACAGATCGGCTAAAAGAGACAATAATCGAAATTCTAGGAGACACCTGGTCAGAGAAATAGCAAGCATCGAACTTAACCTTAAATAATCCTTTAAGTCAGGAATCGTGGAAGCACTAAAAGCCATAAATGAAATAGAAGAAACCAAAGTATTTCTTCTCCTATGCCAAATCAAAATCGAGAACAACGTCCAGTATTGGGCCCCTACTTAAACAAGATGGGTCCTACACAGATGACAGCAAGGAAAAGATGAGCTACTCGAGTCCCAATATGACTCAGTTTATTAGCAAGCCGCTAACCAACCTGAAGTCCGAAGATCAAAATTAATTTTTTAATGAGAGAGCCACAAAATTTGATTAACACAAAGCCTATCCGCTGTATCCTGACGCCAAATGACTTCGAGCTCGAACAATGCGATAAATGACATCCCCTGCACTCTCCCAGGGCCATAACTCATGGAACTGTGTTCATCAAGCACTAGCAAGAAGCCCCTATCACAGCCTTTTTCCATCCAAAGGAAGGGAGCATGGACACGGGGGTCCGCCCGCAGATACTACAAACAACAGACATAGCCCCACGCCAGTAAAGCCACAGCAAATAACTACAGACCAATAGCACTAACATCCCCAATCATAAAAATCTTTGAAAGGGTCCTAAGAAGCAAGATCACCACCCATCTAGAAACCCATCAGTTACACAACCCAGGGCAACAATGGGTTTAGAACAGGTCGCTCCTGTCAGTCTCAACTATGGATCACTACGACAAGTCCTAAATGCACTAGAAGACAAAAAGAATGCAGAGTAATATAAACAGACTTTGCAAAACCATCGACAAGTGTGACCAAGGCGTAATAGGCGCACATAATGCGTGCTAAAGGAATAACAGGAAAAGTCGGTCGATGGATCTATAATTTCCTCACTAACAGACACAGTAAGATAGTCGTCAACCAGAGAAAGTCCGAGCCAGCCTACGGTGAAAAGCTCTTTCCACAAGGCACAGTACTCGCTCCCATCTTGTTCTCATCCTCCATATTCCGACATAGACAAGGATGTCACCAGCAGCACCGTGCTTCCTTTGCAGATGACACCCCGAATCTGCATGAGTGTCTCCATTGTCAGACACTGCAGGCTCCAGGCGGACATCAACCCAAATCGTTCAGTGGCTGCAGAAAACAATATGAATTCAAACGATGAAAATTTCAATTACTCAGATATGGTAAACATGAGGAAATTAAATCTTCATCAGAGTATATAACAAATTCTAGGCCACAAAATAGAGCGAAACACCAACGTCAAAGACCTGGGAGTGAATCATGTCGGAGGATCTCACCTTCAAGGGACCATAACATTGTATCAATCGCATCTGCTAGAAAAATGAAGATGGATAATGAGAACCTTCAAAACTATGGAGGCCAAGCCCATGCTGACACACTTCCAGGTCACTTGATTCTATCTAGGCTGGAATATTGGCCTTGCATACAACAGCACCTTTCAAGGCAGGTGAAATTGCCGACCTAGAAAATGGTACAGAGAACTGTCATCACGGCAACGCTATAACGGAGATAAAACACCTCAATTACTGGGAGCGCTTGAGTTTCCTAAACCAGTTATTCCCCTGGAACGCAGGAGGGGAGAGATACATGATTACATACACCTGGAAAATCCTAGAGGAACTAGTACTGAACTTGCACACGAAAATCACTCACTACGAAAGCAAAAGACTTGGCTAGACGATGCACCATCCCCCCAATGAAAAGCAGGTTGTCACAGCAAGTTAAGAGACCATACAATAGTGTCAGGGGCCCGAGACTGTTCAACTGCCTCCCAGCACACATTAGGGGGATTACCAACAGACCCTGGCAGTCTTCAAGCCGCGAACACAACCCATGCACTGGACAAGGTACCTAAAGTCAGTTCCTGATCAGCCGGCTGTGGCTCGTAACGTTGGTTTGCGTGCAGCCAGCAGCAACAGCCAGGTTGATCCGTGCCTGATCCTACCAGGAGGCCTGGTCAACAGACCGGGCCGCGGGGCGTTGACCCCCGGAACTCCTCTCAGGTAAACTCAACTTCCAGTAAACTCCTGGCTGGAAATGTAAATGAAGGCATGTTTATTTAATGCAAATAACTCGTTGATGGTAGAGTTAAATGATCCAGGTACACCATGTTCTGCATGTGAGCGTATAGTAAACAGTAGTGAATCTTGGTTACGTCCACCTGTAGGAGAGGTGATGAAGGTGAGGCGGCTGAGTAGATCTGAAGTAATTTTGTAGTGTCTAACTTGAATTTTTGCAATTGCTGCATACGTTGGAGTGTTGCTAGTAGGTTTTTTCTTTGTTGCCCCTTGTGTTTTCTTTATAATATCCTTGCTGTAGGTCATACAATCTTAAATCCATCTTCGATATCTGGCGCTGCAGAAACAGCCAATAAAGCTCCAAATTTTTTAGGAAAGGAAACGCAGGCATTAAACAACCTACCAGAGTCACTAACATGTATAGTATAACAAAGTCATGGAGTAGATTATCCAAAGAGTGCGGTGGAACACCAAGAAAACCAATGCGAGCCTTAACACGAACAACCAAACACGTTTCAAGGAAAGGAATCCCGGTGTCACAACTAACTGGAGATCTATGACAAGGTAGCGGTAGAAAGGCAAGAGAGAGAGAGGGAAAGTAGACACTGCATTTTCTTGAACTGTAAGAAGAGCATTTGGCTCATTCCACACAAGGTGAAACCAGCAGGTATAACAAGAAGGCACTGAAATTGATCAGAGATTACCTTGACAAGGAGGGAAACGACAAGTCCATAGTACATGACACGGTTGTCAGATGGGCGCCTGTGATAGCAGGTTCCACAGGGGTCAGTCCTAGACCTGTGCGGTTTCTGGTATTAAGAATGACAAGACGAAAGGATAGACTAGGAAGTATCCCTGTTTACACAAAGTGTGAGGCTAATGAGGAGAATTCAGTCGGATGAGACAACTGCCCAATCTCAAAATGTAACTATTCCACATGTCCAAGAGAGACTTTCAAAAGACTCAAGAGTGCTGCATCACAGCGAAGTGAGCCAAACACACAACACCCTTCCCACACCTGACTTCCAAACCAGCTCTTCACCTCAGCCTGAAGCATAATCAGTCAGCGAGCACTGTTCCGCAGTCTGCTCTCTTCCTCTGTCCACAAACATGCCCTCTCTACAACTGCCTCGCAGTGCCATCGCAGCTGGGTTAGCCCTGGCTCTTTCATCTACAACTCTAGACCTTTCCTCTCACGACTGTTCATCGTCTGTCACACTTCCCCACTCACCCACCGGAGTCCCAACAGAGAGCCTGCGATGTGGTGTTCTCAATGTCTGTCTCCACATTCGACTTAGCTGCTGGGTTAAGCCCTGGTTCTATTTCTACAACAAAGAACACCTCCTCTCCAGCACTATTTCTTCGTCTGGTCCCCGTCTTCCCCGCTCATTCCCATTTGGATCTACCTGAACTTTCGTTCGTTCGTTCGTTCGATTGGGATAGTAATATTTGCACGAGTGGTGCACTATACCAGCATGTGTAATGGTCCTTGTGCAAGACTGATTTTAGATAATATTTGTTGTTGAAGGTTTGCTGTACATCCGCCAGGTCTTCTCCATATGGCGACCCGCGGTTGGCCTCCCGGGCGGGGGTGTCGTTTTCATCCTTCTTTCTTCTGTATTCTTTCTTGGGGCCCTCCAGTTGGAGGTGACTTCTTCTGTCTTAGGGTGACTCCCCCAACGGGAAAGTGCCTTCTCGTTTAGCATCTTCAGCAGCATAGGAGGGGAGAGCAGCAATTACAGGGTTCGTTTTGAGCCACACCCCCAGCTGTTAGCAGGCAAGCAAAGTGCTTGGGAAACTTGTCTTCACGGTGATTGATCATTGACAGTCCTGCTAGGTTGAGGGTATACCGTCTCGGCACCCCATTCTGGAAAGTCATTGATTTCTCTTCCTCGTGGTGTAGTAGAGTGCCCACAAAGCGGTGACATTGAGAGTAGGTTGATCAGGATCAGTGGAGATGATCCGAGTTGAGTCGCAGTGAACTTGACTGTCCCGTTGTGGGAGGCGTTGAATAATTTCTGCGTGTACATTGCACTCTCATTCTGGTTGGTTTGTAGAAGTATACACAGGCAAGCAGTGGACCTTCTTGGTAAAGGAGTGGCAGTAGTACCGTAGGGAATGCAACCCAAGGCTCTTGTGTTTTAACCTCTTGCTTGTGGCTGAGACGATTGATGTGAGCGTCTGATTGGTCCGATTGTGACGGAGGTGGAAGCAGGTGTTGGGACTCTCATTGGTGAATCGGTTCGTCTCTCAGTGGTTCTCTGATTGGTCCATCCTGTGTCGGGGAGGAAGGATGTGTAGCGGTGGAGCTTCGGTAATGTTTTGGCGACATTTGCAGTGGGATTTTTATGATCTCTGTGAAGTGGTGAAGCAGGGAATGTGAAACAGGCATGTTGTTGAGCTTGAAGAGTTCGTTGATGGTGTCGTGATGAAGGTACCCAGGTTCAAGCTACTTGCCTGCACATGAGCATACATGATGCAGTAAAGAATCTTGGGGAGTCGCCAGCAAGAGCTGCGAAGAAGTTGAGTATCTGCTAGAAGCTTGGTAATAGCATAATATAATGTAGTCGCTTGTGCAGTGGGTTTTTTTTTTATAGGAGGTTGTTTTCTTAAGTATATCTTGTCTGGTTTTTGACTTGGCAGCAATATAATGGTGATTATATTCGTGCAAGTTCAAGCATAGGTGGAGAGGCAATAGTGAACGTTCGTGAAGTCATGACCTTCGCATTGGCCCAGGTGGAGCAGAACATATTCTTGGCAGGGCAGTCTTTGGTGTATGTAGGTATGAGTAACAGTTGGACACACTGTGGAATTTGATGGAATTTTTCTGCTTCGATGAAGGCTGGATTGATGTGGAAGTAGTAGAATAGCCAGTCCCTCAGCGAGAGCTCTGCTGCCAATGTTGACGTCCACTGAAGGTGACCTTCAGGATGAAGGAGGTACTGGGTATTTTGGTAATGAATTCCACCCTGGCCCAAGGGATCTGTGCTTCAATGGAGCGACTTGATTTCTTCGTAGCTTGGGCAGGATGAGCCTGTCGAGTTCTTGAGGAAAACGAGTTCTCCCTCCTGGCCCTCAGAGCTGGGAATTCTAGACATAATCCCTGATCTCGTAGAGTGTTGTAGCATGGTTTTAATGAGGTTTTTCAGCCTCGTGTCGTCAGTACAGACGACAACGAAGGCCTCTTTGAGCGACAGAATCTGCATTAAACTTGACTTGCAGTCTTGCCACTTGACGACAGCCCGCAAGTGCTAGCTTGGACGAGTCATTGACTGTTACACTCTCTGGTTTGATCTTTACCCTGTTCGAGAAGTGCAGTCGTAAAGTGTGGTGTGGGTGATATTTTGGCACGAGTGTTGCACTATCCACAGCTTGTGTAATGTGTCTTGTGGGTGTGAGTTTGGACCAGACTAGCTTGTGCTACACTAGGTTGATTGCCTTCCTCCTTCCATAAGTAAAGTGACCTGACTAGGTGTCATTGGGCTAATCCGGGTGGGGAGATGGACCTGCTTCCGTGCAGTAGGCCCGCTGGCGGTGTTCCTTCTTTCCTTATGTTCTTATGTTATGATTTGATTTCAATAATTTTACAAGTGGTGGCCCTATACACAGCAATGTGTAATGGTGTCTTGTTCAAGATTGATGGCAATATCTTGCAACGAGGGGTGCACTGTACACAATCTACCTAGACATTTCCACATTTTTGTTACGGTGTAATAACTAAGAGCAGCCCTCTGTCTGCTTCAATCCTTTCAACAGTCGGTTTCCCAGTAAGAAGAGAGATGATATATTTTAAAATAAGTGCTGCTTATATTTTTGCCACTTAATCTCGAAATGGTACTTATATTTCCCTTATTGAAGTGTCTTGTCTTGATGCTGGTGAAGGGCCTCTTTATCCAGGAACGGACTTATCTTCACCTGACTGGTTCAAATTTCAATGCCTCCTGTTAATATATATAATAATATAATAATAATAATAATAATAAAAATAATAATAATAATAATAATAATAATAATAATAATCATAGTAGTAGGTTGGGTAGACACAACCACCCATGGAAGTTACTCACCGGCCTGCCAGATGAACTGTGAAACAAAACCTGTAACTCTGTTTTTGCATGATGGTAGGATTGCCTGGTCTCTTTTTTCTGTCTCATAACACGCTCGATAACAGAGATATCTTGCTACTTCTCCTACTTACACTTTGGTCAACACTTCACAGTCACGCACATGCATAAATAGATACATACATCTAGGTTTTTCACCTTTTTCTAAATAGCTCCTTGTTCTTCTTTATTTCTTCTATTGTCCATGGGAAGTTGAAAAGACTCTTGCCTCCCCTCCGTAAGCATGCGTGTCGTTTTGGCGACTAAAATGCCGGGAGCAATGGGCTAGTAACCCCTTCTCCCTGTATGACATTACTACAAAAGAGAAGAAGAAAAACTTTAATAAAACTGGGAGCTTGAATGTGCGTGATTAGTGCGGATGACAAGAAACATAGATTGCTGATGTTATGTAGAAAAGAATTTGGATGTCCCTGGCCCTAAGCGAAACAAAGCGAGGGGGTAGGGTAGTTACGGTGGGGGAATAAATGGGGTTAAAATCGGAGTATCCTGAGAGAGTTAGAGCTAAGGAAGGGGTAGCAATAATGTTGACTGATCAGTTATGGAAGGAGAAAAGCAGAATATGAATGTGTAAATTCAGGATTATGGATGGATGCGAAAAGTGGGTCATAATAAGCGTGTACCAACCTGGAGAAGAGAGGAATGTAGAGGAGAGAGATTTTGGGAGATGTTAAGTGAAGGTATAGGAAATCTTGAACCAAGTGAGAGAGTAATTTGTGGTAGGGGATCTGAAGGCTAAATAGGAGAAACTTTTAGAAGGGTGTGGGTAGGTAAGTTTGGGGTGCCAAGTGTAAATGATATGGGAGCCCTTTTGATTGAACTTGTTATAGAAAAAAGGGTTTAGTTATAGGTAATACATATTTTTAAGAAAAAAGGATAGATAAGTATACAAGACTTGATGTAGGGCGAAAGGAAAGTAGTTTGTTGATTTGTAGTGGTAGATAAAAGACTGTGAGTAGACTTCATGATGTACATGTTTATTAGGAGGGGCCACAGATATACAGATCACTTTTTAGTTGTAGCTACACTGAGAGTAAAAGGTTAGATGGATACAAGGAAATAGAAGCATCAGGGAAGAGAGAGGTAAAGGTTATAAAACTAAAGAAGAGCAGTTAGGGTAATATTATAACAGCATTGGAGGATAGATGGGCTATTGAGAGCATAGGCAATGGGGTCGAAGAGGTATTGGTAGTTTTAAAATGTAACGTTAGTGTTCAGAGGAAAAAGAAATTTGTGGTTTAGAAAGTGGGTGCGGGAGGGAAGAGGAGCGCTTGGTGGAATGATGGTAAAGATAGTAGTAAGGGAAGAAAAAAGTTAGCATATGCGAGTTTTACAAAGGAGAAGTGAGCATGTAGGAAGAGTAATGGAAAAAAGAGAGAGTTAAGAGAGTGGGGGAAGCACTGTAAAAAGAGAGCAAAAGAGAGAGGGGCGAGATGTATCAACAAAGTTTTGTTGAAAATAAGAAAAAGTTTTGGATGAGATTAACAAGTTAAAGGAGCCTAGAGAACAAATGGATTTTGTCCAGTTAAAAATAGGAAGAGGAGAGTTATTAAATGGAGAGTTAGAGGTATTGGGAAGATGGAGGGAATATTTTGAGAATTGTAAAATGTTGAGAAGATAGGGAAGCTGTGATTTCGTGTATAGGGAAAGGAGGAATAACATCTTGTAGGAGTGAGGAAGAACCAGTTGTGAGTTTGGAGGAAGTTCGTGAGGCAGTAGGTAAAATGAAAGGGGATAAGGCAGCTGGGAATTGATGGATAAAGATAAATGTTAAAGCAGTGGGGATATAGTTTTTGGAGTAGTTGGCGCTTATTATTTAATAAATGTATGGAAGCGGGTAAGGTACCTAGGGATTCGCAGAGAGCATTCATAGTTCCTTTGTATAAAGGCAAAGGGGACAAAAGAGAGTGCAAAAATTATAGGGGTATAAGTCTGTTCAGTATACCTGGTAAAGTGTATGGTAGAGTTATTATTGAAAGAATTAAGTGAACAGTATTTAGATAAGGCTAAAGAGGTTTTTGTGGCATTTATGGATTTGGAAAAGGCGTATGACAGGGTGGATAGGGGCAATGTGGCAGATGGTTATGTTCAGGTGGAATGGTGTAGGAGTAGTTACTGAAAACAGTGACGAGTTTTTACGAGGATAGTGAGGCTCAAGTTAGAGTATGTAGGAAAGAGGGAGATTATTTCCCAATAAAAGTAGGCCGTAGACAAGGATGTGTGATGTCACCGTGGTTGTTTAATATATTTATAGATGGGGTTGTAAGGGAAGTAAATGCGAGGGTCTTGGCAAGAGCGTGGAGTTAAAAGATCAAGACTCACACATAAAGTGGGAGTTTGTCACGTTGCCCTCTTTGCTGATGACACTGTGCCTTTTTTTTTTTTTTTTTTTTTTTTTATTTTTTTTTTTTTTTTTTTTTTTTTTGTTTTTTTTTTTTTTTGAAAATTCTGAAGAGAAGTGGCAGAGGATGGGTGGATGAATTTGGTAGGTAACGCAAGAAGAAAATTAAAAATGAATGCAGGAAAGAGTAAGGTTATGAGGAATAAGAAAAAGATAGGTTGATGAAAGATTTGGATCTCAGATTGGAGGAAGAGAGTATGAGGAGGTTGAATGTATCAGTATCACTGGGAGTGGACCGTGTCATCAGATGCGTCAATGAAAGATGAGGTGAATCATCGAATTGACGAGGGGAAAAGCGTGAGCGGTGCACTTAGGAGTCTGTGGAGACAAAGAACTTTGTCCTTGGAGAGCAAAGAGGGAATGTAGAGAGTATCGTTTTTACCACGCTCTTATATGGGTGTGCAGCATGGGTGATGAATGTTGCAGCGAGGAGAAGGCTGGAAGCAGTGGAGATGTCATGTCTGAGGGTAATGTGTGGTGTGAATATAAAGCAGAGAATTCGTAGTTTGGAAGTTAGGAGGAGGTGCGGGATTGCCAAAACTGTTGTCCAGAGGGCTGAGGAAGGGTTGTTGAGGTGGTTCGGACATGTAGAGAGAATGGAGCGAAACAGAATGACTTCAAGTGGAAGGAAGGAGGGGTAGGGGTCGACCTAGGAAAGGTTGGAGGGAGGGGGTAAAGGAGGTTTTTGTGTGCGATGGGCTTGGACTTCCAGCAGGCATGCGTGAGCGTGTTTGATAGGAGTGAATGGAGACAAATGGTTTTTAATACTTGACGTGCTGTTGGAGTGTGAGCAAAGTAACATTTATGAAGGGGTTCAGGGAAACCGGCAGGCCGGACTTGAGTCCTGGAGATGGGAAGTACAGTGCCTGCACTCTGAAGGAGGGATGTTTAATGTCTGGCAAGACTGTGATGGAGTGAATGATGGTGAAATTTTTCTCTTTCGGGCCACCCTGCCTTGGTGGAATCGCCAGTGTTTAAAAAAAAATAAATAAAATATCAATAATAATAAAAAAATATCTTAATTTACTACAAGTACATGTATCAAGGTATACAGTCCTAGCTGACATCAGTGGACATACTAACTATATAGAAAGCCTGTTGTTATGCTGAGCATTTCTGGCAAATTAGGCAGCTATGTCGAGTGGTGCGACCCCCACAATCCCAGTCCACTAACACCCAGGCACCTGTTTTTAACTGATGGTGGAACATAGAGCAAACGCGGTGTAAAGAACCACTCCCAATGTTGCTAACCACTCACCGTAATCGAACCCTGACTTTCGCCGTGTAAGCGAAGCTTTACCCACCGGCCAGGGCGACAAGGACTGTTTGATGCCTACGGGTTTGGCGCTTCCCTTGGTTAAAACAATTGGTGCGAAATCATTGGGTATGAAATTGATGAACCATTCGATGTTCTTAGGCGTGTAGGAACAAATTTTGTTGGATTCTGAGTATAACTAAAAAATAATCTTCTGATCGGCTTTAAAACTTTTAGGTTGTGTTTTCCCTCATCTTCCACTATGTGAGTTTCCCCACTGTGACTTATCTTCCTCTAGTGAATATTCTCCACTGGTGACTCATCTTCCACTACAGATTGCCATCAAACTGAGGGACTGATTACCTCAAACATCTTCATCTTCCACCATTCTCCGCACTTGGACAGAAGAAGCCAACTAGTTTGGCGAAACATTTCCAGAATAAAGATGCACAAATGTTGCGCAAGTACCTCATTTATCTGTCTGATTAATGGTGCAAGTCGAAGCGAAACGTCGATCCAACTTTCACTCCTCGTGTGTGCGGGTATTTGTTTATGTTTTTAGTTTTTACAATGTAATGTAACTGAATTACGTTGTATGTAACTGAGTTACGTTTGTATGTACCTGAGTTTTTGATGCACTGTATTTGTACCTGATTACATTGTATTGTACCTGAGTTACGTTGTATTGTACCTGAGTTACATTGTATTGTACCTGAGTTACATTGTATTGTACCTGAGTTACATTGTATTGTACCTGAGTTTACGTTGAATAATACCTGAGTTCCGTTGTATTGTAACTGAGTTACGTTTTATAGTACCGGAGTTACATGAATTGTACCTGAGTAAACATTGTATTGTGACCTGAGTTACATTGTATTTGTACCAGAGTTACGTTGTATTGTAACTGAGTTACGTTGTATTGTACTGAGTTACACTTTATTGTAACTGGTTTACATTGTATTGTACCTGATTTACGTTGTATTGTACTGAGTTACATTGTATTGTACCTGAGTATACGTTGTATTGTACTGAGTTACGTTGTATTGTACCTGAGTTTACATTGTTATTGTACCTGAGTTACGTGAATTGTACCTGAGTTACGTTGTATTGTACCATGAGTTACATTTATTGTACCTGAGTTACGTTATTTTAGCTGAGTTACATTGTATTGTACCTGAGTTACATTGTATTGTACCTAGTTACGTTGTATTGTACCTGAGTTACATGTATTGTACCGGAGTTACGTTGATTGTACCTGAGTTCCGTTGTAATTGTACTGAGTTACATTGATATTGGTTTGTGTACGAATGGTAAATAAACCGACAAGAGAAGTAGACACATGTGGCAACATCAGGGTATCTTTATTGAAGACGTTTCGCCTCCAGTGGCTTTAACAATACAAATTCAGGACATAACTTGAAGACAGTAAGAACTATGTACAGAAAGATGCGGTAATCAGTCCTCAACCTAGGAGTAAGTGGCGAACACACCATATCGTCAGGATTCCTTTCTTCTGCTTCAGAATCCTGACAACTATGTTGCTGTTCGCGCCATCCAAGTTGAGGGACTGATTACCTCATCTCAGTACATCGTCTTCTGTCTTCAAGTTAATGTCCTAGAATTTGTCAAATTTGATAACGCCACTGGATGGCGAAACTCTACAATAAAGATACCCAGATGTTGCAGGTTGTGTCTTAACACTCACATTGTATTGTACCTGAGTTACAATTGTATTGTACTGAGTTACAGTGTAAGTACCAGAGTTACATTGTATTGTACCTGAGTTACATTGTATTGTACCTGAGTTACATTGTATAGTACGCTGAGTAACATTGATGTACCTGGTTACATTGAATTGTACCTGAGTTACACTGTATAGTACCTGAGATTACATTGTATTGTAACCTGAGTTACATTGTATAGTACCTGATTACATTGTATTGTACCTGATTACATTGTATAGTACCTGAGTTACACAGTAAAGTACCTGAGATTTCATTGTATTGTACCTGAGTTACATTGTATAGTACCTGAGTTACATTGTATTGTAACTGAGTTACATTGTATTGTAACTGAGTCACATTGTATTGTAACTGAGTTACATTGTATTGTAGCTGAGTTACATTGTATTGTAACTGAGTTTTACATTGTAACTATGAAAAACGCTAGGTTATCTAAGAATTTGGGTTATGTCGACCATTTAATGCAGACGACACAGCAGACAATTCAGAGTTCTAAAAGTTCAGGATTACACACGTAAAAATCATTGACTTGACCAGTGATCAATTTGACCAGTGATCAATTTGACCAGTGATCAATTTGACCAGTGATCAATTTGACCAGTGATCATTTTGACCAGTGATCAATTTGACCAGCGATCAATTTGACCAGCGATCAATTTGACCAGTGATCAATTTGACCAGTGATCAATTTGACCAGTGATCAATTTGACCAGTATCTATTTGGCCAAGATAAATTATGACCAGTGATCTATTTGACCAATGCTAAAATTGGACTGACATTAAGACGATATTACTTGTGTGTTGAATAACACATGATAGTTATGAATAGTTTTGTGTGTCCTTCCTCTGAAACTGGTAAACTTCCAGGTGGTGTATACCTGCTTGTAGTTTACTGATAAACAACATCTATTGTCATTATAGTAGTTATTCTTTGCTGGGAAACCTCTAATAAGTGGTTATTGCTTGCTGGAAAATAACCACTTAATATAGTTTGGCTTTGTGTAAACTATGTTACTGTATACATGATTGGTAAACTCTCACTTAGTATTAGCTCAGAGCTTTTTCAGGTTATAGGTATATAGTTTAAATTCAGATATTAGAATTATTTCCAATTTGGGTGAGAAATGAGGTTGTCAAGCATTGGATTGCAGAATGACTTTCATAGGCTGTGTCTGATTACATACTTGCTAATCAACTCAGGGACCGGTGGGGCTTGACCTATGGTGTATCGCATCGGGTCAGTCGTGTCATCGTGTCTCGTTGTGCTCCGTTTTTCTGGTGTTTTCACGGTGGCTCATAACGTGCTAGAACTTACTTTGTGCACAATCCTTACATACAGTCCTCTAGCGCCTGGAACCAATCTTGGGCACGGAAAACATTATATACTGAGTCAAAAAACGGAGAATTAAGTGTGCACTACCTAGCAGAGTTTACTTGCCAGAGGAATCATAGCCTGTTGTCCGTGTGGAAAAAAGAATAATAATTGAACTTTTCGTGTCAAGGAACGAAAGTCTCCCGATAACATTGAGTAACATAGTGAATAGTGTATACTACAGTGGGCTTCCCTAGTTATTGATGATTTAAGGCTATAGTGTCCATTTGAAAACAGGTGAATTTTGTTAATGAAGTGATAACCTATAGAGCAGGTGCCCAGAAGTCGGCCTAGGGGGGGGGGACGGAAAAAGAAACTTACCACTGGCAGCTGTTTTTAATAATCTTCCTGGCTTGCTAGTGTACTCACATATAATCTAGTGAACCATGAATAGCAGAATATGGTTGTAGTAGCAACTAACCAGATATTAATAATGGTACTTAGGGAGTGGAGTGACTTTCATTAGTTTCTTATTTTTTTTCTTGAAATAACCAGACGTAACTGTGAATTTCATATAACCTGTAGTTACCAGCGTCGCAATATACACAACGAGAAGCAATTATTACCGACAGAAAAAGCGTCCTTCCTCAAATTTCCACCAGTCAACTATATGATAAGATACATTATTGTGGTGGAGACGGGGAAAAAAAAATAGGAAAGCTAGATCCAGCGATTGATAAACAATAGGGTAGAGTCGACCGTTTCGTCACGGAAGCAGTTGCCCAGCAGTCCACCCGATTTCTTCAAACACGCAAGTTATAACTTTTGTATCAGTCAAATCACAGATGACCGGGTAGATAATTTCGCAGTAGATCCTTCATGTGTTAGCACAAATCACCGACCAGTAATGTTTTAAATAAGTGACACCACTGATCAATCGAACTGGGTCCGAACCCTTGACCGGTCCCCGAACCCTTGACTGGTCCGAACCTTGATGGTCTGAACCCTTGACTGTTTCAAACGGTTTTTCGTTGACAATAAAGCATACTGTAAACGGATGGGTTGTAGGCGCCCTTAGAAAACACAACATAAAAAATCAGGAAACGTGACGTAAGCTGTCCACTATACAAAAACAGTTAAGAAACAGAAATACAATAGCTAAGCTTCATTTAAGGTTATTAATAGAAATATTCAAGAGGTTGCTAGTAGAATTGCAGTAAAACAACCATTCAAATCATTATGCAGCTGTGTGTAGTCCTGATTCAGTCTAAACAAACGGGCCTCCACATGCATAAATTGTCATTTTTGTGGAAATTGGTGTCACACCCCGTGTGCAGATACCAAGGAACTAGCTACAGCAGTATTAAAACAGGGAAGTGTTTTTTGGGTATGCCCAAATGAGATAATTCTGTGGACTCAAAATCACAAGGGTATTAAAGAGTAAACATCAAAGGCCTGCTTCCATAAAAAACCTGAAGCTTTTCTACAACAGATGGGATCATAAAAAGTCTGGGCTAAATGGTACTCTGCCCTGAATACTGGCCATGTAGTCAGAACTGTAGGCTGAGATGGATGCCTAGTAGTCAGTAATGTGGGGCTGTTAGTGCTGTCCTGTTAGACAGTAATGGTAAGCTGAGGTGCAGTCCGGAGACAGTAATGGTGAAGCTGGAGTGCTGTCCTGGGAGACGTAATGGTGAAAGCTGAGATGCTGTCCTGGGAGACAGTAATGGTGAAGCTGAGATTTGTCCAGGTAGTCGGGAATGAATACGCAGGAAGGAATACATATAAATGACCTCATAGGGGACAGGAGCCATAGTAAGGGAACCAAGTGTAGTCAAAGGGTAAGATTAAAACCAACATTGCAAACTAGAAATACCGCAGAAAATAGCAAACAAAGGACTCACACTACAATAGTGAGGATATATTACCAAAAACAACTGGTGGGAGCTCCATTGTTGGTTCCTAGGGAGGATAGAAGTAAGACAGAAACATGCACAACAGGAATACAGTCACAGAAACCCAAGGCAAACGTAAAGAAACCAAGCCTGTGCACATACTATGTCACTCGGCATCTGCAGGCATAGGAAATCCGGAAAAACAGATGGGACGTGGCACTATGACCACACCCAAGAAAATGCCATGCCCATATGACAACAGGAAAATGCAAACTCCCCTCCTGTAAGTTTTTTCACCCTGAACTGTGTACCTCTTCAGTACAGGAAAACTGTGCTATAACTTAAATTGCCAGCATACCATCTAAAGGAGACAATAAAGATACAAACATCCAGGCCAGGGAAAACCTGGGTAGCCACAGCCAACTCATGAGGGAGAGGGTTTTTAGTGCCCAAAGGAAAAAAACTGCAGAAATGGCAGAAAATCGTACACCAAAATCAAGTCATTCTGGAGTGAACCACAGTCGATGGCCTACCACCCAAACCAACAGATACAGATCCTAATGCCGGAAAAAAAATCCCCCCCCATTACCAACAAAACCACCATTCAGATAACATTCTTCTTGGCAAATAACAGGGTCAAAAGCAGGCAAACAACAACCAAATACCTTTCAACCATGACTGCTTGCAGATGCAAGCACTGAATCGCGCGGTTTTCACTGAACCCCCATAAAGGATCACTTGGACAACGAAATAGGGATCCCCGGTTACAACCTATACAGATGTGACAGAGTGAACAAGGCACAGGGGAGGTTGGCCTGTTACATTGCAGAGTCACTTGGTTTGCACAGACTGCCTAATGCCTCAAAAGATGTAGTGGACGTTTTAGCAAGTAAAGGTCGAGAACCACAACCTAGTCATTGTGGTAGTCTACAATCCTCCGGATGCAACATCCAGCAATTCCAGGAACAGCGTTAAAAATTGCCCACTGTCTGGAAAATCTTCCAGCTTCTGCACGCCAACAACTTGCCCTGGGGATTTCAACTTAAGGCTCCAGAAATGGCGGAATATAGCAAATAATATAGTTGCAGTAATAACACCAGGAGCAGCTCTGAATGACAACTCACACTCACGCGAGCTTCTAAATCTCTGCACAAAATTCAATTTAAACCATCAATTAATAAGAGCCTACTAGACTGGAGAATACACTAGACCTCATCTCACTAACAATGATGATCTGATAAGAAATGTCACCATATAAATAACAATATACTCAAACACAACATAATTGAGGAGAGCTTCAGACATGTATGCCTAGCCCAGACCGACATAATAGATTAGTCCACGAGGGAGCATTCACCAAAGTCAACTTCAATAACAAAAACATAAAGTGGGAACCAAGTAAACCAAGTCCAAACCGTATAAGCTGGGAAATATACTAAGGCAACACAGACCCAACTTAAGCCTAGAACAGATTAACTCGGTGGCACTCCGATGTATCACAAGGCTTATTCCTCTAAGAAAAAGAGAGTAGATGTAAAATAGAAAGAGACAGGAGGCGCTCCTTTTACAGGCGAACGAAAAAAAGAATAACAGATCGGCTAAAAGAGACAATAATCGAAATTCTAGGAGACACCTGGTCAGAGAAATAGCAAGCATCGAACTTAACCTTAAATAATCCTTTAAGTCAGGAATCGTGGAAGCACTAAAAGCCATAAATGAAATAGAAGAAACCAAAGTATTTCTTCTCCTATGCCAAATCAAAATCGAGAACAACGTCCAGTATTGGGCCCCTACTTAAACAAGATGGGTCCTACACAGATGACAGCAAGGAAAAGATGAGCTACTCGAGTCCCAATATGACTCAGTTTATTAGCAAGCCGCTAACCAACCTGAAGTCCGAAGATCAAAATTAATTTTTTAATGAGAGAGCCACAAAATTTGATTAACACAAAGCCTATCCGCTGTATCCTGACGCCAAATGACTTCGAGCTCGAACAATGCGATAAATGACATCCCCTGCACTCTCCCAGGGCCATAACTCATGGAACTGTGTTCATCAAGCACTAGCAAGAAGCCCCTATCACAGCCTTTTTCCATCCAAAGGAAGGGAGCATGGACACGGGGGTCCGCCCGCAGATACTACAAACAACAGACATAGCCCCACGCCAGTAAAGCCACAGCAAATAACTACAGACCAATAGCACTAACATCCCCAATCATAAAAATCTTTGAAAGGGTCCTAAGAAGCAAGATCACCACCCATCTAGAAACCCATCAGTTACACAACCCAGGGCAACAATGGGTTTAGAACAGGTCGCTCCTGTCAGTCTCAACTATGGATCACTACGACAAGTCCTAAATGCACTAGAAGACAAAAAGAATGCAGAGTAATATAAACAGACTTTGCAAAACCATCGACAAGTGTGACCAAGGCGTAATAGGCGCACATAATGCGTGCTAAAGGAATAACAGGAAAAGTCGGTCGATGGATCTATAATTTCCTCACTAACAGACACAGTAAGATAGTCGTCAACCAGAGAAAGTCCGAGCCAGCCTACGGTGAAAAGCTCTTTCCACAAGGCACAGTACTCGCTCCCATCTTGTTCTCATCCTCCATATTCCGACATAGACAAGGATGTCACCAGCAGCACCGTGCTTCCTTTGCAGATGACACCCCGAATCTGCATGAGTGTCTCCATTGTCAGACACTGCAGGCTCCAGGCGGACATCAACCCAAATCGTTCAGTGGCTGCAGAAAACAATATGAATTCAAACGATGAAAATTTCAATTACTCAGATATGGTAAACATGAGGAAATTAAATCTTCATCAGAGTATATAACAAATTCTAGGCCACAAAATAGAGCGAAACACCAACGTCAAAGACCTGGGAGTGAATCATGTCGGAGGATCTCACCTTCAAGGGACCATAACATTGTATCAATCGCATCTGCTAGAAAAATGAAGATGGATAATGAGAACCTTCAAAACTATGGAGGCCAAGCCCATGCTGACACACTTCCAGGTCACTTGATTCTATCTAGGCTGGAATATTGGCCTTGCATACAACAGCACCTTTCAAGGCAGGTGAAATTGCCGACCTAGAAAATGGTACAGAGAACTGTCATCACGGCAACGCTATAACGGAGATAAAACACCTCAATTACTGGGAGCGCTTGAGTTTCCTAAACCAGTTATTCCCCTGGAACGCAGGAGGGGAGAGATACATGATTACATACACCTGGAAAATCCTAGAGGAACTAGTACTGAACTTGCACACGAAAATCACTCACTACGAAAGCAAAAGACTTGGCTAGACGATGCACCATCCCCCCAATGAAAAGCAGGTTGTCACAGCACGTTAAGAGACCATACAATAAGTGTCAGGGGCCCGAGACTGTTCAACTGCCTCCCAGCACACATAAGGGGGATTACCAACAGACCCTGGCAGTCTTCAAGCCGCGAACACAACCCATGCACTGGACAAGCTACCTAAAGTCAGTTCCTGATCAGCCGGGCTGTGGCTCGTACGTTGGTTTGCGTGCAGCCAGCAGCAACAGCCTGGTTGATCAGGCTCTGATCCACCAGGAGGCCTGGTCACAGACCGGGCCGCGGGGGCGTTGACCCCCGGAACTCTCTCCAGGTAAACTCCAGGTAAACTCCTGGCTGGAAATGTAAATGAAGGCATGTTATTTAATGCAAATAACTCGTTGATGGTAGAGTTAAATGATCCAGGTACAGCCATGTTCTGCATGTGAGCGTATAGTAAACAGTAGTGAATCTTGGTTACGTCACATGTTGGAGGAGTGATGAAGGTGGAGGCGGGCTGAGTAGATGCTTGAAGTAATTTTGTAGTGTCTACTTGTATTTTTGCAATTGCTGCATACGTTGGAGTGTTGCTAGTAGGTTTTTTCTTTGTTGCATCTTGTGTTTTCTTTATAATATCCTTTCTTGTAGGACATAACAATCTTAAATACATCTATCGATATCTGGCGGTGCAGAAAACAGCCAATATAGTCCAAATTTTTAAGAAAGGAAACGCAGCATTAAACTACCTACCAGAGTCACTAACATGTATAGTATACAAAGTCATGGAGTAGATTATCAGAAGAGTGGTGGAACACCAAGAAAAGAATGAGCTTAAACACGACAACCAACACGGTTTCAGGGAAAGGAAATCCGGTGTCACAAACCTACTGGAGATCTATGACAAGGTAGCGGTAGAAAGGCAAGAGAGAGAGAGGGATGAGTAGACTGCATTTTCTTGAACTGTAAGAAGGCTTTTGGCTCAGTTCCACACAAGGTGGAGAACCAGGCAGGTATAACAAGAAGGCACTGAAATGGATCAGAGATTACCTGACAAGGAGGAAACGACAAGTCATAGTACATGACACGGTGTCAGAGTGGGCGCCTGTGATGAGCAGGGTTCCACAGGGGTCAGTCCTAGGACCAGTGCGGTTTCTGGTATATAAGAATGACATGACGGAAAGGATAGACTAGGAAGTATCCCTGTTGACACAAAGTGTGAGGCTAATGAGGAGAATTCAGTCGGATGAGGACCAAGTAGGACTACCAAAGGATTTGGACAAATCGAAGCTTGGTCCAGCAAAGGGCTCCTAAAATTTAACCCCACCAAATGCAAAGTCGAAGATCGGGGAAGGGCAAAGAAGACCAAATACAAAGTACAGTTTAGGGACCAAAAGACTGCAAACCTCACTCAAGGAAAAGGATATGAGGGTGAGTATTATACTGAGCACATCTGAAGCACACATCAACCAAATAACTGTATGTCAGGTGCATACTTGAGTATGCAGCACTCTGGAACCCACACCTAGTAAAGCAAGTCAAGAAATTGGAGAAAGTGCAGAGGTTTGCAATGCGACTAGTCCCGGAGGTAAGGGACATGTCCTACGAGGAGAAGTTAAGGAAAATCGACTTGACGACACTGGAAGACAGGAGAGTGGAGGGACATAACAACATATAAAATACTGAGAAGAATTGCCAAGGTGGATACACCTAATTTTCCAGAGATAGGACACAGCAATAAGGGGTCACAACTGGAAGTTGAAGACTAAGCGAATCACAGAGATGTTAGGAAACATTTCTTCAGTCGTAGAGCTGTCAGAAAGTGGAATACTCTGAAGGGTGAAGTAGTGGAGGTACGGCAAAGCTCAAGAAGCAGAAAGTGGACCTAGTAGCGACCAGCAAAGAGGAGGTGCCAGGAGCTATAAAAACCCGACCCTTGAAACACGTTAGGGGGGAGCAATTGAGCACCGACACAACAAACAGGAAGACACAGACACACACACACACACACAAAAAGACAAACTATGAAACACACAACACACAAACCCCACACCCACACCCAACCCCACACACACATACATATAAAATAAAATATAATTAATATATATATATTTAAAACTTTAAAAGGGTTTTACAATACCGACGGGTTGGTAGGAAAGACAAAAAGGGGAAAACTTTGGAAAAATTTTAATTCCAAAACCCGTTTCGCCTCCCACATTGGGGCTTCTTAATCAAATTACGGGAAAGTGGGCCCAAAACATAGAGTTGGGGAAGACGATGTAACAGCCCCATCACCCTTGAAATCGAAAGAATTTGAGGTTGTCAGTCCCTGGGCCCCGGGAAAGAAGTTCAGTTCAATATTTTCCTACTATGGAACTAAATTTTCTCCGGGCCGGGGGGACGACAACCTCAAATTTTTACGATTTAAAGGGTGAGGGGACGGATTACATCGTTTTCCACATCTCTCCCTGTTCCGCCTACTTTCTGTATTCGATGTTTTTATTAAAATTTTATATATAAAATTATATTAAAATATATATATATATATAAATTTTAAAATATAATATATATATAAAATATATTAATATATTTAGCGCTTCCGGGTGGGGGGAGGGACCCAGTGTGTGGTGCTCCATACATTCTTTTGTGAAAACCCAGGAACCAACAGGGTTTAGGGCGGGCCAGTTTCGGCAGACTTTCTTTCCGTGAGTATCGACCGGGATCCAGATTTGTGAAAAACCTCTACATCAGACCTTTTGGCTTCTGTATCATGAAAGGGGCAGTGGTGCTGTTGGGTTTTGGGGAAAGAAAAGGCGGTGGTGAGGGGACCTGGCAGTGGAGTGTGGGAAAGGGGTTTTTTTTTACTTTCTGTTGGCCCCGGGGTCGGGGGTTTGGGGGAAGGGAAAGTGGCCCCCCACGACGGGGTCATTGGGGGGTTTAAACCAAAACACCTCGGTTAATAGTGTGAGCAGGGTGTTTATGTCCCAAAAAGGGGCGAGGGTTTTTTTCTAAAGGGGAACAAAAAAGTGAAAACAATTAGAAAAGGGTTAGTCAGTGATGTGCTTCTTGAAAACACACAGGGCCACTCCCTCCCCCCTCCCCCCCCCAGATCCCCCCCCCCAAACCCCAAAACCCCTTGGCCCAATGATTTCCCTGACCAAGGGGGGTTGGGCCGTTTTGTGCCCCCCCAATTTAAACAAGTTCCCCCGCTCGTTACTCCCCCCACCCTCATCCCCCCAGGGCTCCTGCTCCCCTTAACCCATCACCCCACAGCTGGCGCCCCCCACCCCCACGATATCAGCAATGAACAAGTAGTCGGGGGTTTTTTTTTTTCCCGGGAATCTTCACGCAGAGCCAAAGTTTGTCGTTCAGGGGGCATTTCCCGGGTTGTCCAAAGGGAATGTGCACCCCAATCCCACATCGGGCAACTCCTTGCACACAATGATGCTAGGTTTCCAGGGGGAGCTCCAAAGGAACAACCAAAAGCCTCCCCCAGCAGACGGGGCCCTGACAGTTTTTACCGTGACTTCACCTCTACAAGGCCCTAAAACCCTGCAATAAAATTAACATCCACCGGGGACTTGACACACTCCCCAAAGCAGCTCCCCTAAAGGGCGGCTAGAAAATTTCCCACTGCCCTTTCTGAAGAAATTTCAACGATGTTTCCTTTTCAAAAAAACGGGTTTCCTTTGGCCCCAACTTGCTGCTTTTGGCAATCCCTTTTTTTGGCTGTCCCACCAAGGAGGGACAAGTCATAGCAAACATGTTTTAGGGCAAAAATTTGTTTCCCCAAGGGGATGACAACCTCGTCCGTCCCCCCCCCTGGGGGCGAAAACACCCCCCCGGGGAAAAACCAAACAACGGGAACACCCGACACCTAAAAAAATCAGACCCCAAAAATTTACAAAAAAAAGAAGGGGGTTTAATATATTGGAGCTTTGGGGATTTATAACCATGGGGAAAACCATCGCCCCCAAGGGGACGTCAGCAGGGCGAAAGGGCTCTGAAGGACAAACATCCACCCGGGGCCCCAGAAACCAACATTGACCTCCCTGACATTGCAGCGGCGAAAACATCTAACCTTACAGGATGCTGTTTGTGTATAAAGCTGCAAAAGTCTTTTCCACAGGGTTCAGCAGGGGGGTTTCACGGGTTTAAGGCCTCAAAAATTTTAAAACAAAATCTAAATCCAGCCCTTGGTGGGTTTTTCCGAGGGGCCCTTGCTGTCTAACTCCCCAAATTTTCCCCAACCTGTGCCTGGCTGGCGGTGCCCAGGGCCTTCAGACCCTTTTTTTTTGGGTCCCTCATTGTGTGCCCCCCCCGGGAAAAAAAGGTTGGCGGAATCAGGCCCATTGCAGTGGGTAACCCCCTTTCGGCCCCTAGTCGCCGGGGGGGGGGGGGGGCTGCAGTAAAAGGGGTGAGTAAAGAGGCTGCTGAATGCGCCCCCAAAACTAAATTGGGTTTGGCTTTTCCAACGGGCTAAGGGGGAAGCAGCTCCCCAGCAGCACGAGTATATTTCAAAAAAAGGGCCTATGAAAAAGCCTTGTAAAATTTGGGGCCCTTTGCCAATGCTTTCAACTCAGTCAAAAAGGGAAAATGCTGCTCCCCCAAGAAAGTTTTTTAGAAATTCCCTTCCCTTTACCCCTTTTCATAGAATCGTGTTATAGGTGACTTCCAAACTATTTTTTTGGGGACCTTGAAATTGACTCTTTTGAGGGCGTGCAACGGGGGGAACCCTCTCGCCCCTTTCTTTTTTGTTTGGTCATCAAAGGGAACCCCCACGGAAGGCCACCCTCCCAGCAAAAAGGGCTCAAAATTATCGGGGGGGTTTTGGGCCCTTTTGGAAAAAAACCGCCCGGGGTTTCCCCTACCCTTTGGCCCCCAACCAACAAAAAAAAATTTTCCCCCGGGGGAAAGGAAAAAACTTTAAAAATTTTAAAATTTAAAAAAGGAACCCCATTGCGGTAAGGGCCTTTTTGGGCCCTTTTTTTTTAAAACCCCCACCCCAAAATGGGGGGGGGGGGGGGGGGGGGGGGAAAAAAAAAAAAAAAAAAAAAAAAAAAGTTTTAAAAAAAAAAAAAAAAAAAAAAAACCAAAAAAAAAAAAAAAAAAAAAAAAAAAAAAAAAAAAAAAAAAAAAAAAAAAAAAAAAAAATAAAAAAAAAAAAAAAATTTTTAAAATTTTAAAAAAAATAAAAATTATAAAAATTTTTAAATTTTAAAAAATTTTTAAAAAAAATTAATAAAAAAAATAAAAAAATTAAAAATTTTAAAAGGGGTTTAAAAAATTAAAAAAAAATTTTTTTTATTAATAAATAAAAAATAACCCCCTGGGGTTTTGCTAAAGATTTTTCCCTTTCCCTTCCCATTTGCACCCCCTTAGTCATTTCCCTAAACCAGCCCCCCAGAGCCTCCCAGTTTCCAACCTCCCCTTCTCAACATTGATGCCCACCCCCCGGCCAAAATTTGGCCCACATGAAACCCATCCCTCCCCCCCCCCCGTCCCGCCCGGGCCCCAAAACATTCAAGCTGGGATAGCCCCCAATTCCCGGGAAAAGGTGCTGCCAACATGCTCAGGGCGAAAACATAAATTTTAGGGAGTTTTGGCCCGCCCTCCAGGCTGTGAGTGCACCTCACTCTGGGGACCCTCCAAACATTTTCCCATACGGAAAAAGGGGAACGCGATTTTCGACCCTAAGACCCCCCCGTATTGCAGTGGTTTCTGCCCCTTTGGGCTCCCCCAAATTTCAAAACAGAATTATTTTGTATTGGGGGGCAAAGTGCAAGCAGCCCAATTAGGGTTTTCTAAAAGGTTTTTAAACTGTTCCAAAACCAAGGGTTTGGCATGCAAGAAAAATTGAGGTAAACGAATCATTAAGAAACCCCTTCTACAGCCTGGATGCCCTGCCAAGGGGGGGAGCCATGTTCCCCTTGCAAAAACCCAAACCCACAACCCAGCAAAACCCCGGGGGCCCCAACCGGGAAAATCCTCCCTCTTTTTTCCCCTTAAAATTTTGGAAAGGGGGGGAAAGGGCCCCAAGGGGGCCCCCTTACAGGACTTAAAATTTTCCCCAAACCCCCCCCCCCAACCCCCCCCCACCCCCCCCACCCCCCCCCCCCCCCCAAAACCCCCCCCCCCCCCCCCCCCCCCAAAACTTACCCATTATAAAATTTTTGCCCCAGGGGGATAAAGGCCCTTTGGGGTTTCAGGGGGAAAAAAATCCCAAACACTTTCCTTAAAGAATTGGGTTAAAGACCCGACACCACCGGGGCCCCAAGGGGGAAAAACCACTTTCATTTTTCCAGGCCCCCTCAGCGCCCCCATCCAGGGGGGAAAATTGCTTGTGCATACTTGGTTCACTTTCCACCTCGGGGGAGTTTGGAGGAAATTCATCATCTTTGATACATTGTGCCATTGAAATTCATTTTTTTATGTTTTTTCTGTTAATGTAAATTTTTTTTTATTAAAAAATGTTCACATAGAATATTAAAAATAGGGGGTGTAGGAGAAGAAAATATTCAAACAGCTCCCGGGGGGAACCTTGGGGGTTTTCCCCCGGGTACGTTTATTGTCTTTTCCCCGAGGATGAGGGTTTCCCCCGTCCAGCTATGGTGGTAAATTCCCTTTTATATTATATATATAAAAATTTATATATATATTTTCTTTCAACACACCGGGAGTATCCCACCCCAAAGGGAGGGGGGCCCCAAAAAGGGAAAAAAGAAAGTTTCCCTTTTAAAATTTGTAAAATATTTCAGGGAAAGGGGTTACCCAAAACCCCTTGCTCCAGGGATTTTAGTCGCCTCTTACAACACGCATGGATACAAGGAAGAATTATGTCCCCAAATTCCCCCTGGAAGGAAAAAGGAAAAAAAAACAAGGACAAGAACTTTAAAAAAAAACCCCGTGGGGTGTGTATAATAGCTTATACATGTATGTTAGTGTGACCTTTGTAATAGAAATACAAAAACAAACCTGAAAACTTTTCATTTTTTATGAGACACCGGGAATCCTTTTCACCTTTTAAAAAAAATTAAAACGCTTCTGTTTTAAAAACTCATTGGCCGGACGGGAAATACCCCCCCTGGGCGGTTTCGTCTACCAACCTAAATACCTAAGTGTATTAATATAATTTATATATATAATATATATATATAAATTCTATATTTATATATATATAATATTTTTTTTTTTATATACATAAAATATATTTATAATTTATATATATAAAAAATATATAAATAATTTTTATATTTTAAAAAAAATTTTTTTTATATTTAAAAAACTAATATATATAATAAAATTTTTATATATATATTTAAAATATATATTATATATATTTAATGCGCCAAAAAAAACCCCTGTGAAAGAGTAGTGAAAAATTCCCAAACGCTTTTGTGACTTTCTCACATTGTTAAAAAGGGAAATATGAAAAAATACATACAGGAAGGCAATAAAAGGGCTTAGACCACCCCCCACATCAACTCCCCCTCTTTAATATATATAATATAAATATATTTAAAAATTTTTTAAATTTTATATATTTTATATATTTTAAAATATATATATTATATTTTATTTAAAATTTTTTAATTTCATTCATGCATATATAAAGGCAGGGGGGCCAGAAAAAAAAAACTTTAAACCCTCATTCCTCCAAACACTGTCTTTTTCCAGAAGGGGTTTTCACTACAGTTTTTTAAACTGCCAAAAATTTAAAACCCCTCCTCAAGTGCAGGGACCCGACTTCCATTTTTCCGGGGCTTTAATCCGGGCCCGCCCCGGGTTTTCCCCCCAAACCCTTCATAAATGTTACTTTGCTCACACTCCAATAGCACGTCCCCAAATATTGAAAACCATTTGTCCCATTCACTCCTATCAAAAATGCTCACGCTTTCTTTATGGGAAGTCCAAACCCCCCGAAAATAAAACCTCCCTTTTCCCCTCCCTCCAATTTCCAAAAGGGACCCCTACCCTGCCTTTTCCCCTTCCCCTTAAGAAATTTTTACCAACCCGAAGGGAATTTCGTTTTGTTCATTTTCTCTACATTTGAACCAACCCCAACAACCCCTTTCCTTAGCTCTCTGGACAATAGTTTTGGGGTTCCCGCACCCCCCCCCCAAACTTCCCCCAAAATACGAAATTTTCTCATTATATTAAAACCCCCACTTGGCCACACATTGATAGGGTGCATTGATTGGGAGTGGGAGTTGGCTGGTTTTTGGGGCGAAAATTTATGGGGACTTCTAGATATTGGAAAAAGTTTTTGTTAATGGGAAATTTTTAAATTTAGACAAAATGAATTTGGAAAAAGTGTGACCCTTTAAATCTTTAGTCTAGTGACTTTTCTTGATAAAGGGGTTTTAAAAAACTTTTTTTAAAAACGTTTTTGTGACAGAACCCCAAAAAAAAGGAAAACAAGTGCTTGACTTGGTTTTTGCAAAAAAGAAAACATAGTTTAAAAAATTTGAGGTTAGGAAAGAGTTAGGGAAAAAATGTTTACAAATTTACTTAGTTTTAGTTTTATTCATGGGAATTACCCCGATAACTTTTAACCAAATTGCGTCTCAGGATTTTTTCTTTGGGGGACTTCGTGGGACCCGAAAAAATTTTCCCGGGTTGGGGGGGAAATTGGGGGCTACCTTACTTTTTTTTCAGGTTTGGGAAGGGTTTGGGGGGGCCCAAAACGAAAGTATTTTAAGCAAAAATCTGGCTGCCCAACGAAATTTTGTCCCGATAGGGGAAAATTTGATCTTTCCCAAAAAGAAACCAAAAAGGATAAACCAAATAATAAAAAAACTCATTTTGGCCCAAAAAGGGGAGGTATATATTGGTGTTTCAAAGAGGGGAGGGACAGTTTTAAAAAAATCAATGTTTCAAAATTAAAAAAAAAAAAATAAAAAAACGGAATAAGAAAAGGGAAAAAGGGCTTATGGGCTAAAGTCGCAAAGGATTCCCAAGGGCTAAAAAACAAGGGTTCTTTCAGGGACACAGAAGTAAGATAGGGGCAAGAAAGCCCATTAAGAGCAACTCAGGTTTAGATCCCCTGAAAAGGGGTAAGGGAAAATTTTGAAAATTTTTTAATAACCCCCTTTTCCCTCAGTTTTTACGAAGAAGATACTAGGCAAAATTTCTTTTTAAAAAAAAATAAAATAAATTATGTAGAACAGGACGATAATATACTATCCCCGATTAGGGGGAACCCAGTGAAAATTGGGTTTTTTTACAAAAAAGACAAAAAATTTAAAACCCAAAAAAAATCCCCCAGGCCTTTTTGAACTGTTTGCCCAAAGGATTTTAAAGGAAAAGTAAAGAAGCCCCAGGGATTTCCCTATTGCAATCTTTTCAATTAATTCATTTACAAAAAAGCTTTGTGGTTTAGAAAAAGGGGAAAAATGGCAAGTTAAAACCTAATTAAAGGGAGGTGAAGGTATTTTACTTCGAACTATGGGGCCAATAAAAACCTTTCTTCCCTAGTTGGTAAAAATTTTTGGAAAACCCAAAAATTTTCCCCCGGCCCAATTTGTTTGCCCTCTTGAAAAGGATAAATTTTATTAATGAATTCAACACGGTTTTTAAAAAAGGGGTTCCCCCTTTTTAATTTTTCTAACTTTTCACTAAAGAAATTTTAGAAAGGGTTTGATAGATCAGGTAAAAGATTTTCATATTGTGAATATGGAAATTTCCCGTAAGGTTTTCAATTGAGGTCCACACAAGGCATTGAGGAAAATTTAAAAGGGGGAAAGGGGGTTTGGAAATTTTTTTCCTTTGGTTGAGGGATGGTTTTACAAATAGGGAGGCAGAGAGTTTTATAAATGGGGACCAAATCAGAATTTGGGGGGCGTCACAACGGTTTTTTCCCCAAGTGTCAGTGCTGTGCCCCTTGTTGTTCACAAAATTTTCATAAACATTTTTGATGAGGGAATAAATGGAAAAAACAAATTTGCTTAAGACAAACAAACAGGCCGTGTAAAACATTTTAATGAGGACCTAGAGCTCTCCCCGGAAGATTTGAATTTGACTGACGCAATGGTCGGACAAGTAGGGAGATGCGTTTAATTTTAGACAAATGCAAAGTTCTTTAAAAGTTGGGCAGGAAAATAACCCCTGGGCCCCATATAACCTAAGTAATGAAGTTTTTTAAATTACGGATTGTGAAAAAAGGGTTTGGGTTCTGGGGGGGCATAATCTGAAAAGAAGAAAAACAGTGCTTAGTGTTTGCCCCGTAAAAACTAACAGTAATTCCCGCCCTTTATTGAAAAAAAAAAATTTAAAAGAAGTCCTTTGGGGGTTTTTCAAATCTAAATAACTTTTGTTTGGCCCCATTTTAGAATTTCGTTTTTTTGGGGTTTTTGGGCGGTCAACCCTATTACAGAATGGATATAAAAAGCTCTGGAAAACGTACCGAGGGGGGGATGAAAAAGATGAAACCCATGTATCGGAATCTTGGGTGAGTGAGGGCCCTGTTTCTGTACTCTGAGAAAAGGGGTAGATTCGGGGGGGGGTTTACTGAAGTGTAAAATGGGGAAAAAAGGAAATTAAAAAAGGGGATTTTAAATTTGCGTGCCCAAAAATTTATCTAAACAGACAGGACTCGAAAACAATGGCCCTTAAAATTTACAAAAATTTAGATTCATGAAGGATAAGGAAAGAAATGGTTTGGTAAAAAGTTTAGGATGGGGTGGAAAAAAACTCTCGAATACCGTCATAGAAGCTAAGACGTTGTGTAGTTTTTTAAAATAGGGGTTGATGTACATAATGGGTGGGGGGTTTAGTGTGATTTGACCTAACTAGTTGTGCTAAAGGGGGTTTTCCCTCCTCCTCCCTTAAGCGGGGGCGTTTTAACCCCCACCCAGGTCAGTGACGTCCCCCGGTCAGTTTAGCTTAAGGTCACAGGTCAGTGAGCTTAAGGCAATAGGTCAGTGAGCTTTAAAGGGCCCCTGGCGTGAGCTTAAGGTCAAATAGGTCAGTGAGCTTTAAGGGCACTAGGTCAGTGAGTTAAAAGGGGGCTAGGGGTTAAATGAGCCCTTTAAAGGAATTGGTAAATGAGCTTAGGTCCTAGGTCAGTGAGGGTTTGGGAATAAGGGCATGGGCTTTAACCCGTTGGGGAAAAGGGCCCATCTGCAAAAGGGCCCGTAGGGCCCGTTGCAGTGTTCCTTCTTTCTTTTTTTTTATATTTTTATAATTTAAAAAAAATATATATTTTATATTTTATAATTTTAAAAATATAATTTTATATAATTAAATTTTATATATAATGTGTGTGTGTGTTGGGGTGTGTCTTTCACTTACCTATTTATGGTTGCAGGGGGTCAAGTCTTTGCCCCCTGGGCCCCCAACCCTTCACTGATTGGGTTTCTGGGTTTCCCCTCTCTCCCTGCTCCCTGAAAATTTATCAAACCCCGTCTTAAAAATATGTATGGTTCCCGCCTCCAAAAACCCTCACTTTTTAGGCTAATTTCCCCCTGCCCGACAATCTTGGCCCGAAGAAAAACTTCCTAAAATCCCTTTGACCCACTGAGTTCTTTAACTTTCCAAAAATTAAAGACCCTTGTTTTCCCGTGTCCCCCCTCTGGGAAAACCCGTTTTTGTCTAGCTTGTCTATTATGCGCGTATTTTTATTTTCGTTGTATAAAACTCCCCTGACCCTTCTTTCCAGTGTCGTCAGGGGCCCAAATTTCCCCCTTTAAACTTTCCTCGTTGGACAAACCCCTTTGCTCTGGGACTAGTTTGGTTTCTAATTTTTCACCTTTTTTCCCCAAATTTTTTGATGTGCCCTTAACCCGGGGTGGTTTTTAAAAATGGGGGGCTGCATACTTTCCCGGGATGAGCCTGACTATATGGTGTACCGAGTCCCTTTCGATTCCTTACTTAGGGAACGGAAAGCTATCCTTAGGTTTGCCCGACACCCGACACTGCAGCCCGTTATCTGGGTGATGTGGCCTCCCGGAATGGCGCGGTATTATAACCCCCAAATCTTTTTCCCCTTTATGGGTTTGGGATCTTTGGCCCTCTAAAATTTTATTGTGTCTGCCCCGGGCTTTTTTGCCCTTCCCCAATTTATCATAACTTTTTCATTGGCAGGGTTTTTAAAATTTAAGGAGCCCGTTGTTGGGCCAGGCTTTTAGCCCGTCCTGGTCCTTTGTAGGGCCCGGCCCGTACCAAACCCATTTTTTACCACCTAATTTTTGGTTTCAGGGGGCGAGTCCAGCTCCTGGCCCCCCTTTTTTCCCCCGGTTGCTACTAACCCTCTCTCTCCCCGCTCCATGAGCTTTTTTCAAACCTCGTCTTTTAAAAATGTGTATGGGTTTCCTGCCTCCACTACGTCATTTTCCAAAGGGTATTCCACTGCCTTACAACTCATGACTGAAGAAAAAACTTCCTTCTATCTCTCGACTCATTTGTGGGCTTTTAACGTCCAATTGTGGCCTTTGTTTCTGTGCCCCTCCCTGGGGAAAATCCCGTCTTTGGGCCCCCCTTGTTTTATTCCCCCAGTATTTTTTTATGCCCTTATCATGTCTCCCCTGGGCCCTCCTGTCCTCCCTGTTCGCAGGCCGATTTTTCCCCTTTAAACTTTCTTCATAGGACAATTTCCCTTAGCTTTTGGAAAAAACCTTGCGCAAACCCTTTGTTTCTTTCTCTAGTTTCTTTACGTGCTTTTTCAAGGCGGGTTCCAAAACCCGGTGCTGGGTACTCCCGTATGGGCCTGACATACCGGGTTTCAGTATCTTGAAGGGTTCCTTACTAAGGGATCGGGGAATTTCTGTTCTCAGGTTTGCAAAGGGGCCCCTATTTCTGCAGCAGTTACTATTTAATTTTGTGCTTCCGGGGAAAAGCTCGGTGTTATACTCACCCGAAAATCTTTCTCCTTGAGTGAGGTTGCAGGCTTTGGCCCCCCTAGCCTATTTCTCTGTCTGTGGTCTTTTGTGCCCCTTCCCCAATCTTCATGGGCTT